>BHDV01005067.1:17557-186915 GCA_005406045.1 Adoxophyes honmai
GTCATCGTAACGTTACCGAACGTTACACTTTTTCATAAGGGACTCCCAGCTCAACCTAATTTAAGACGTTGTCACGTCAAAAGGTTTTGTTTTATTTTTGTGTCGAGTTAAGTTTTCGTACAATGTCAACCAAAAACGGGATTCAGTTGGCGGCTCTGTGATTGTAGTTAGATAATTTTAAAAGGAATTTTGTTTGTATGGGATGCTGAAAATAATGACGAATAATAGTTATGAAGACTTAGTATTGTTTTATTAGTCCTGTAAGTCCGTCTTGTGCCATCTCGAGTTGTCAGTTAAACGTTTGTTTTTTTTTCATCAGGATTGACGTGAATAAATTTTAATTGATATATTGTGATTAATGTCGCGTTAGGATTTACCTAAGTCGATGCAAATGTATCTAATTACTGTAAAATTTCAGATGAAGATGATTCTATAACATTCATACCAACCAAACAAGGCAAGTTGTTGGCCATCTACCAAGGACACACGTTTAGTCAGACGCAAACGAAGACCCGGTGGTACTGCTCCAAAAGATCACACAGCGGGTGTAAGGCGGCGCTGCGCACTACGGAGGACCGACAGTTTCTGGCATTTTTGAGCAGCCACAGCCACCCTGCTCCAAAGTTGATGCGGACGTCATGTGGCGAAATAGTTCGCATTTGAAGTCAATCAGAGTGCAGCAATTTCAACAAAAGCTTCCATGGCCGATATTGGGGCCTCCTTTTATTAAGTATTATTTTCGTTATTATTAGAGTTTGAAAAATTCATTCACATGATGTAAAAACGATGTAATTTCGTACATAGGTGATGTTTGTTTTTAAACTTACGTATGACGAATACTTAAGTAGCGGAATAATTAAATTAATTAAGGATAACTAAATCTACAATTTTATGGTCGTAAACTCGTAATTAAAATAAATAAATAATTATAAAATCTATTTACTTTCCATTTGGATGACAACATCAATCAAAGCTGTTATATACCTACCTAAAGTCACCACCCATTGACGGTAACTCTGTACAAGCCGAAAAGCCAAGCTTGGGTTTACACATGGCTTTCGTGACGAAGTAATAATAAAATAAATACGGTTACGTCTGTTATTTATTTATGGATTAGTATAGGAAACGAACCCATGATCCCCAATAAGGCGATTCTTTAAATTCGCACGTTGCAGTAACAAGTGGTAAAAATAGTACTGTTCCGTTTACACTCGCCAGCTTGAAATCGCGATTCTACACTAGTGATAGACTTTCTACAACCATATCTTTCCAAGACATAGACACTAAATGAGAGGTTAAATTGTCGATCTGCTACTAACTTCTCTGCAATGATATTAGCTACGATCAGGGATACACGGGCGGCGAACATCACGAAGTGCGCTAATGTCGGGTCCTTGCGCTTGTATTGGATGTTTCCTTTTGCTTAATTGCTGTAAACTTTCAGATGGAGATGTGACATTTGTGCCAACAAGACATGGCAGGCTGTTGGGAATCTATCAAGGGCATACGTTTAATCAAACGACAACGATGACCCGGTGGTACTGCTCCAAAAGAAGCAGCGGGTGTAAGGCGGCGCTGCGCACTACGAAGGATCGACAGTTTCTGGAATTATTGAGCAGCCATAACCACTCTGCTCCAAAGTTGATGCGGACGTCATGTGGCGAAATAGTTCGCATTTGAAATCAGGAGCGCAAGCGAACAGCGATTTCAACAAAAGCCTCTATGTTCGACAGTGGGCTTCCTTTTATTTTTACGTTGTTGTAAGTAAGTAAGTAAGTAAGTAAACACTTTATTGTACAATAGGAAAAAACACGCAATACAAAAAAACTCATATATAAATGAAATGGCGAAGTACAAAGGCGGACTTATCCCTTAAGGGATCTCTTACAGCCAACCTTGTTATCGCCAACGTTGTTATGAATAATTTAAGGTAAATCTATAAAATGTATTTAAGATGAGAGAATACTGTCGTAATAAAAATAAATGTGATGGATTTTGTGCAAATAATAATTATAAAATCAATTTATTTTATATTTGAATGACAATTTCAGTCAAAGATTTTATATACCAACCTAAAGTTACCAAACCAGCCAGTGGCTGTACTTCTATATTAGCCGAAGAGCCCGGCTTGTTTATACAAATAGTTTTCGTGACGAAGTAATAATAAAATTAGTGTGATATTACGTGTTATTTATTTACGGACTAGTAGTTATAGGAAACAAACTGAAGGTTAGCCCCTATAAGGCGATTCGCTCGTTAAAATAGTTCTATTTCATTCGTGCTCTTCAGTTTCATTCTATACCTACTTGTCTATTTCTTTCCAATACATAGACACTAAATTAAAGGTTAAATTGTCAATCTGCTACTAACTTCTCTGCAATGATATTAGCTACGGTCAGGGATATACAGGTAGGGTACATCACGAAATGCGCTAATGTCGAATCATAGCGATAATACTAGTCGTTTTCGTTTGCCTAATTGCTGTAAACTTTCAGATGAAGATGATTCTATAACATTCATGCCAACTAAACAAGGCAAGCTGTTGGGAATCTATCAAGGGCATACGTTTAATCAGACGCAATCGAAGACCCGGTGGTACTGCTCCAAAAGAAACAGCGGGTGTAAGGCGGCGCTGCGCACTACGGAGGACCGACAGTTTCTGGCATTATTGAGCAGCCATAGCCACCCTGCTCCAAAGTTGATGCGGACGTCATGTGGCGAAATAATTCGTATTTGAAATCAGGAGCGCAAGAGAACAGCGATTTCAACAAAAGACTCTATGTTCGACAGTGGGCTTCCTTTTATTTTTATTTACGTTGTTGTCGGAGTTTGAAAAATTCATGCGGATGATGTAAAAACGATGTAATTTTGCACACAGGTGATGTTTGTTTTTAAACTTACGCGCGACATAGTAACGAAATAATTGAAGGTAAATAAATCTATAAAATTTATTTAAGATGAGAGAATACTGTCGTAATAAAAACTTCAGTCAAAGATTTTATACATCTACCTATAGTAACCAAACCAGCCAGTGGCCGTACTTCTATATTAGCCGAAGAGCCCGGCTTGTTTATACAGATAGTTTTCGTGACGAAGTAATAATAAAATTAGTGTGATGTTACGTGTTATTTATTTACGGACTAGTATTTATAGGAAACAAACTGAAGGTTAGCCCCTATAAGGTGATTCGCTCGTTAAAATAGTTCTATTTCATTCGTGCTCTTCAGTTTCATTCTATACCTACTTGTCTATTAAATTAAAGGTTAAATTGTCAATCTGCTACTAACTTCTCTGCAATGATATTAGCTACGATCAGGAATATACAGGTAGCGTAAACTTATAATATATAAATAATTGCTGTAAACTTTCAGATGAAGATGATTCTATAACATTCATGCCAACTAAACAAGGCAAGCTGTTGGGAATCTATCAAGGGCATACGTTTAATCAGACGCAATCGAAGACCCGGTGGTACTGCTCCAAAAGATACAGTGGGTGTAAGGCGGCGCTGCGCACTATGGAGGACGGACAGTTTCTGGCATTATTGAGCAGCCATAGCCACCCTGCTCCAAAGTTGATGCGGACGTCATGTGGCGAAATAGTTCGCATTTGAACTCAGGAGCGCAAGAGTACAGCGATGTCAACAGAAGCCTCCATGGCCGAAATTGGGGTTTAATTTTATTATTAAGTATTTACATTTTTATCAGAGTTTTAACAATTAATGCGGTTGATGTAAAAACGATGTAATTTCGCTCACAAGTGATGTTTGTTTTTCACTTACGTGTATGTCACACGAAGTAACGGAATAATCGAGGGTAAATCTATAAATTTTATTTAGGATGAGAGATTATGGTGGTGGTAATTAAAATAAAATTTTGTACATTTTCGAAATACAACTGAGAAAATAATTATAATATCAGTTTATTTTTCATTTTAATGACAACGTCAGTCTACCTACCTTTATGGTAAACAGCCAGTGGCGGTACTTCTATACTAGCCGAAAAGCCCGGTTCGTTTATACAAATAGTTTTCGTGGCGAAGTAATAATAAAAAAACTACGGTGTTACGTTTGTTACTTATTTACGGAGTAGTATAGAAAACAACCCGAAGGTCATGACCCCGCGCGCCATCCCTTGTAAGGCAATTCTTTAAATTTGCACATTAAAGTAGTTCTGTTTCATTAATTCTCGCCAACTTGAAATCGCGATTCTATACCTACTAGCTTCTTTGCGATGATATAAGCTACGATCAGGGATATACGAGCGACGAACATCACAAAATGCGCTAACGTCGAATCATGGCGATTGTACTTTTTTTTTGCCTAATTGCTGTAAACTTTCAGATGAAGATGGGTCTTTAACATTCATGCCAACGAAATATGGTAAGCTGTTGGCAATCTACCAAGGGCACACGTTTAGTCAGACGCAAACGAAGACCCGGTGGTACTGCTCCAAAAGATCACGCATTGAGTGTAAGGCGACGCTCCGTACTACGAAGGACGGAGAATTTGCGGCATTTTTCAGCAGCCACAATCATCCTGCTCCAAAGTTAATGAGGACAGCATGTGGCGACATAGTTCGCATTTGAACTCAATCAGAGTGCAGCGATTTCAACTGAAACCTCTGTGTCCGATATTAGGCCTCCTTTTATTATTATTTACGTTATTAGTTTGAACAATTCATGTGGATGATGTAAAATCGACGTAATTTTGCACACAAGTGATGTTTGTTTTTAAACTTACGCGTGATATATCCCACGAAGTAGGCGCTGCGCAGACGACAGTTTTTTTTACGATCAAGTCTGTGGAGCAATAAATTGTCTGAATGGCGCGCTGACATTTCCACGAAACTCTGAATGGAAATTCCTGGAAACTGTCACCGCGCCATTCAGACAATTTATTGCTGCGCAGACTCGATCGCACAAAACTCTGTCGTCTGCGCTGCGCCGTAAAGGAATCATCGAGGATAAATCTATAAATTTAATATCCATTTTAATGAGAATATGTGATCGTAATTAAAATAAATGTTACAGACCTTGTGAACGTATGTCACTGTTAAAATAATCAAAAAATCAATTTATGTTTTATCTGTATGACAACGTCAAAGATGTTACGTGTGTGTGCAGATAGCTTTCGTGACAAAGTAATAATAAAATAAATACGGTATTACGTCTGTTGTTTATTTACGAACAAACATAGGAAACATGGCCATAGGCCATGCATGGGGTGAACAGTAATCTGATACGAGCACTAAAATCTCTTTATAAGGATTCTAGTGCTTGTGTGAGGATAAACGGGGCGTATACTGACTGGTTTAACATCGAAAGAGGTGTTAGACAGGGATGTGTCGCGTCTCCGTGGCTGTTCAACCTATTCATGGACACCTGCCTGAATGATTTGAAGAGCAATGACTGTGGACTAAGAATGAGCGAGTTGACCATCAAATGTCTCCTATACGCTGATGATCAAGTGTTGTTAGCATCGGAGGAGGAGGAGTTGCAGGAGATGGTTAACATTCTATGTGGCACATTGGAAAGGAAAGGTATGAAAGTAAATGTAAACAAAACGAAAGCTATGGTGTTTGAAAGAGATGATTGTGGGACAGAATGTAAGATTATGATTGAGGGTGAGAAAGTAGAACAAGTAAAAGAGTTTGTGTATCTGGGAACGGCGTTTACGAAAGATGGGAAGTGTGAAACTGATATTGAAAGAAGAGTGAATGCAGGAAACATGGTCAATGGAGCGTTGCGCGCCTTCATGAGCAGTGAAAAGGTGTCGAAAAAGGCACGTCTGGCTGTTCACAGAGGGGTGCTCGTTCCAACACTTATGTACGGTAGCGAAAGTTGGGTATGGCAAGCAAAGCATAAAAGTAGAATAAATGCGGTAGAAATGAGAGCGTTAAGAAGTATGGAAGGTGTATCATTGAAAGACAGAATTAGAAATAGTGTGATAAGGGAACAAGCTGGTGTGAAAGTAGACATAGTGACAAGGATTGAAAGAAGTATGCTTAGCTGGTTTGGTCATGTAGAGAGGATGGATGAAAGAAGATTGACAAAACAGATTTATACGGGAAGTGTGAATGGGTGTGTTGGGAGGGGAAGACCTAGACGGACGTTCCGTGACCAAATCGCGGACGTTTTAGAAACAGGTCAGGTCATTAGTACCCGAAATCGACGAGCATGTATGAAGAGACTAATGAATGTGGATGAAGCAAAAGAAGTATGCCAGGATCGTAGCAAGTGGAACAAAGTGGTCTCTGCCTACCCCTGTGGGAAAGAGGCGTGACTGTATGTATGTATGTATAGGAAACGAAACTAAGGTCTTGACCACGCGCGCCATCCCCAATAAGGTGATTTTTTGAATTCACACGTTTCAGTAACAATCGGTAAAAACAGTTGTTTCATTCACACTCGCCAGCTTGAAATCGCGATTTTATACTTGCCTACCTCTCTCTACGACCATCTCTTTCCAATACGTGGACACTAAATATAAGGTTAAATTGTCAATCTGCTATTAGCTTTTCTAACGGAAAAACTTCTCTGAAATTATATTAGCCGGCTTAGAGATGCGCTCGAGTTAGACTATACCTGTCTGTCTAACTAGAGACGTCAGAAAATTATAGATAGACTATCCCGCGCGCGAGGCGACTAGAGCGTTATGGCCATACTAGCGATTGTATTGGTTTTTTCCTTGCCTAATTGCTATAAACTTTCAGGTCAACATGGGTCTTTAACATTCGTGCCAACGAAATTTGGCAAGCTGTTGGGAATCTATCAAGGGCATACGTTTAATCAGACACACACGAAGACCCGGTGGTACTGCTCGAGAAGATCACGCAGCGATTGTAAGGCGACGCTGCGCACTACGAAGGACCGACAATTTACGGCACTTTTGGGCAGCCACACTCACCCTGCTCCTAAGTTGGTGCGGGCGACATCTGGCGAAATAATCCGCCTTCGAAATTGATACTGAAGAGGGCAGCCATTTCAACGCAAGCCTCTATGTTCGACGTGGACCTCTTTTTATTTATTTTTTAGTATGAACATTCCATGCGGATAGTATAATAACGACGTAGTTTTGGTCACAGGTGAAGTTTGTTGACGCGTGACATGTTCCACGAAACGACATGTTATTTAGGATGACAGGATGATGTAGTAATAAAAAAAATACATATTTGTGAAATACACTTGTGAAAATAATGATGAAATCAATTTATTGTTCATCTGATAGACAATTTCAGTCAAAGATGATATGTTGAGTCACCAGCACTAATATTTGACACAATATGTTGCGCCGACTCAAGGATACGAAGGGTAGTAGGACGTGTCAAATATTTTAGAACGGTCTGCCCTTGCAGATAGTATTGATGGTGACTGTACCCTCGTCTCATCTCAAGTCACAAATCTAAATTAAGTAAATTGTTCAAGAAAATTCACCTTGAAATCTTGATATTACTGGTTTGACGTCATCTGCGTGAAATGTTCGGGGCCTGGTTATTACCTAATAAGTATTCGTTTATACATTTTTGTAGAGTTTAAAGTTTGAGTTTCATTTGAGACACGTTTTTAGTTTTGTTTTTATTGTAAATATTTACATTTTTTAGCTTTATTAATTTCACTTTTTCGTTCCACGAAAACTTGATTTAGTTTAATTCTTTTACTTTTGGAAAATATCGTTCCATTGACTTGAAAATTTCTCCTTCTAACTAAATGTTTTATTAAAATCAACAGTAAGATGGAGTGGTCGATAATTACGTCCACATATTTTGTTGATTTTTTTACATAAGCGTTCAAATTCAAGTGGTGTTTTTTTAGTTATAATTGAAGTTGAGAGTAAAGGTTAAGGAATTGATGTTAGTAACAATGTATCTTATACAGGCAAGAAGAGATGCAAAAGAGAGCAATGACATGGGGAAATCTAGAAATAACGAGACCGCTAAGAAAATTAGTATTAATACAGAAATGAAGAAAAAATCTAAAGTTTTATTATTTAATAAAAAAATAAAGACTGCTATTTGTTAAGAAATGAATTAAAAAACCGGCGAAGTGCGAGTCGAAGTCGTACTCAAAGGGCTCTTTACCCCAAACTGCAAAAAATCATGTTTCTAAATTGGAGCCCCCCCATAGATAATTGTTTTATTATTAATTTTAGTATTTCTTGTTATAGCGGCAATAGGTAGGTACATAACTTAAAAATTTCAACAGTCTAGCTAGCATGTTTCGTGAGATAAAGCCTGGCGACAGACGGACGGACAGACGGACTGCAAAGTCTCAGTTATAGGGTCCCGTTTTTACCCCTTGGGTAAGAATAATAAATTAAGGGTTGTCACTATCCAGGAAATGTGTGAAAATTAAAAAACAGAAATGGAGAAAACTCCCAAAATTCCTTTAGAAAACTAAAAGACTCATAGAGATCTTAGCGACCCTTTGCATGACTTAAAGTATAAGAAAAAAATATTGTTAATTGATTGCTTGCCGTTCTTTTACAGTTTGTTACATAAATATAACCTTTTTGGTTTCTATTTTCCTCTTTTATTTATTTTTAAACTCTAAATTGTTTTGAAAATAGATGCGAACTGCGAAATAGTCATGGATATGTCTATGTAATGTTTCGTGTGCTCTGCCTACTCCATTTGGGAACACAGGCGTGTTGTTAATGTATGTATCTATACTAGATCTTTTCGTCAGAACATGTTGATTGTAACCGTAATAATGATAAAATTATTCTTCATTTTAAGGAACGTTGGTATCGTTTTACTCGTCAAGACGTGGAAACCTTTGTGCTGTCTACCAAGGCCACACGTTCAACAAACAGAATGGCTGCAAATATCGCTGGAGGTGTACCAAAAGACCCAGTGCCGGCTGCAAGGCATTACTCGTCACCACCAAAGACGATCAGTTCGCAGAATTTCTACACGATCACAACCATTCCCCTCCTCAACTACATATAACCCGTACCGGAGAAATCATACGCATCACCAATATGAGATGTGAGCAACGGTTAGTCTAATTGGATAAAGGAAAAACTTGGAACTGTCAAATGCTTTAATGTTTCACCTCATTTTCTTTCCATATTGGTCATACACTCACATTTAATCTTTGCCCGTTTTCACTTATGGCATGGAGACCACCACATTAACAAAGAGATCGGCTGAGAAAATCCGTCTCCCACAGAGAGCCATGAAGAGGTCTATGCTCGGGATTTCTCTGATGGACAGAAAAAGGAACGAGTGGATTAGGAGAGTCACGAAAACCTGTGATGTGGTGGAGGAAATTGAAAGGAGAAAGTGGAGATGGGCGAGGCATATTGCCAGAATGGACTATGGCCGGTGAGCTAGACGTGCGCTAGAGCGGAGACCTCGTGCCAACTCTCGCAGCAGGGGCAGACTACCTATGAGATGGATGGACGACATCCACCGACAGGCTGGCAGAGATGGGATGCGGTTGGCAATGGATCACCAGGCATGAAAGAATGGAGAGGAGGACGACATGGAAGCTGTTATAGATAGATAGATAGATTTAATCTTTCACTCGCTCTCAACGCGCGCCATAAGTCAATCTTGATGATGATACCTTGCACGACTTTACACCTCCAGAAAACTGTACCTGTCATCATCTCATATAATAATCTCTTCTCATCTTCTCATTGTGTTGTGTTGATTATGATGACAACTTACGTTATTGTTGTCTTTATTTTTCGTGTCTTTAGCCTTAAGTTTACAGGGTCTCATTGAAATCACCAAAAGTTTCGCCGCAGCATCATGCTTTGTACGATCCTTTTGGCGCTGTTTGACATAACAATTAATGCAAAATAATGTAGTATTAAGGTAGTTTTAATGATGTGTTCTTGTTAATATTTCAGTTTGTTAATTAATTTAGCTTGTGCTATATTATCTGGATCTGTATCGTATTAGTTAATAAATCGGTTTTTTTTCTTTCCTTCTTTCATGTATTCAGATTCAGATTACACTCGTTAAACCCTACCACGTTAGCGGTTACTTTAATCGAATCGTCTTTTTATGGCTTTGACTCTTTAGTTTTTTTTTTCAGATCAGACAATCAGATTTTACCCATCGCGTCGTGGTAACAGGTGCGCTCTGTATCAAGGACACACTTTTAACAAGCATACAAATAGAAATCAGTGGAGATGTTCCAACCAAAAACGCGGCTGCAGGGCAGTACTCGTCAATAGGGAAGATGTTGGCTTCATAAAATTGTTACACGGACATAATCATCCACCACCTCTACTATATCAGTTCAGCAATGGAGAAATCCTTCGGTGCAAAAACTCTTTCTTGTCGAGGGATTAACATGTGGAAATTTTCCATGTAAACTTATTACTTTCTTTATTTAATGTTTACTTACGTAATAAAGGGTCTGATTAGTCTTTATTATTAATGACTTTCTTTGCTGAATAGCTTGTAGTAAGTATTCGATTCGATTACGTACATAAATTACGACCAAATCAGATGTGCGAGCCTGGGATTTGATCCGCGACTCGCAGAGAAGCCGCAGATCAAATCACTGTAGTCTCTACCTCGTGTGTGACGGTTCCTGGGCATTAGAGACAGTCCCGGGTCGAGGTAGCACATCATAGCAATACGCAATGTTGTCCCAGCAGACGTCTGTAGTCCTGAACCCCGTCTTCGCCCCTCATTCCCAGGGACGTTCCTGCACGAAGTTGTCAGATTCCAGGCCACCACAGTTTTTTAATTGCGCTGTTTACTTTTAACATTCGACAAGTGGATACGATAGAGTAGACAGACGACAGTTATCCTCGAATCTTGTCACGTTTTCAGATGATGTGGAGTTTATCCCGACTCATTCCGGGAAACAGACCGCTGTTTACAAAGGGTACACTTTCTCACAATCACTTAGCAACAGTAGGTGGTACTGCTCCAGGAAGAGGCGTGGCGGTTGCAAGGCTATCCTGATGATGTACAATGGAGCGTTTGTTAGTCTTCTGAACGAACATAACCACCCACCACCCAAGTTGTTTAGGACGGTGAGAGGAAATATTGTACGCTGTTGACCGCAAATTAAAAGAAGATTGCAGAAGTTTTGTTTTATTTTCTCATGCTATCAAAAGAACAACATTTATCTGAATATTCTCCATGCGAAATGCATATCGGATGTGTGGTTTCTTAATTTTCAGGGGTGTTAAAGTAAATTTTACTGCATCATCATCTCAGCCACTCGATATAAGCCTCTTTCAAATTGAGCACTTAAAATAATAAAAATAAAAAGTTTAAATTAAATAAGTACTAAACAGGTAAGTCTACGATACGACTGCGGAGAAATGAAACTGTAGCAATTTGTTTCTAAATTACAAAAAGCTTGTTGTATTTTTATTATAATTTGTGCATACGCAAAATGACGTTTATTAAAAAAAACCAGTTCTCGCTGTATTTCTATTTCATTTATATGTTGTTTATATCTGACCATGTTCTTTTTATATTTCTTCAGGTCACGAAGTGGAATTTTGTAATACAACTCATGGTAATTTGTCCGCTGTCTACAAAGGATATACGTTCATTCGATGTAGGACTAAGACACGGTGGTACTGCTCCAAGAAAAGACACGGTGGCTGTAAAGCTGTGCTCATCACAACCGAGGGTGGGAAATTCGCTGAATTGATCGACTCTCACAATCACCCAGCGCCTATCTTATATCGGTCGGCCTCTGGAAAAATTATTCGTATTTGAAGTGGCAGTTGATTTAGCAAAGCCCACTTTTTGCTCTCAAAGTATATTTTTTTTCATCTATGTTTACTAGTTAAGGCTGTAATTTGTCGGGCACTGAATGACATGCATTAATTTTACAGCCTTCAAGTTATTTTTTTTTTCAGATAGCCATACATGTTTAAATGTGATTTAAATGAAAATTTACAGTATTTTGTGATTAATTGTAATTTGATATAATATAAACGATATAAATTAAATGATATAAAATTATGTGATATAAAATAAATCCCTGCTAATATTGTTGATGTGAAAATTACTGATCTGTTACCTTTTCGCGCTTCAACTGAGAAAACTGATCACGACGTGAGTATGGATGGAGTATGAGTCCCGAAAATAAGAAAAAGGGGTGACAAGTCACTGGTAACATTATTACAATTTATAGTACTTTTTATTGGTATTATAATACATAATTTATAGTACTTTTCATTGGTGTTATCCTACTAATATTATAAATGTGAAAGTTTGTGAGTATGTTTGGATGTTTGTTACTCTTTAACGCAAAAACTACTGAATGGATTTAATGAAACTTTTCAGTAATGTAGCTTATACATGAATACCACATAAGCTACAATTTATAAAGATTTTGTTTGAATTTTCCAAAATATGACGATAGGAAGAATAGTAGGATTCCGCACTTTTCAACGTAGAGAAAGCTATAAATTGGCATGCGGTCTGTGACTAACAAGATCTCTTCTGTGTTACCTCGAATTTAACGCGAGCGTAGCTGCGGGCAAAAGCTAGTAATACATAAATTATAGTGTACTAATCCTCGAGGCATAGCGATAAACGAATTCTACGCAGACGGGAGTTGCGGGCGATAAGGTTGTTTCTTATTTTAGAGGGTTGTGTGATCAAACCCGATAAGTGTAAAAGATTGAGAAAATAATGTTAAGGTATCATTCTGATGTAGATTTATTAATTTTCGAAACTGCTCATTTGACAACCCAATATGTGAACATTATTCCTTTTATTTCAGTAATAAACAAAATAAGGAGTTTTACGCCATATTTATATATTATTTTAAAACGCAGAACCCAGGCTCTGTATGTTTGTGTAAAGAACACAATGTTTATGGAATGTTTTTTTATTACGTTATTGTTACGTAACTTAAAATGTCACAAAAGATACGAAAGGTTTAGATTTGCTATTGATGCAGTTGTTAATGAAAAGTAAAATGACTAAAAAAACACCTATCGTGTTTAGTTTAAATCATTACAGGATTTCCAAAATTTACGAAAAATAAAAATCCAGTAAATAAATAAATATACTTGAGTGTTTATCAGAATAATAATGAATCTAATTAACACATTAAAATTAGATATCGGGTTCTGACACTAAGCTCAGACAACAAAATTTGTAACGACGCTTTTCGAAAAACTCAAAATAAGTATCTCTGCCTATCGTGCCAGGACATGTTGGGGTTGCTCGCATACAAGGTGCGAGTTGTGATGAAAGCGGTCTGTTTATCAAATTATTGGACATGTACCTACTCAGGTAAATAATTATTGTGAAGTGTAATCGGGGATCGAGGGAGAAAACTGGTGCAATTGTCTTGCAATGACACCCGGGAAACAGGTAACTTTTTTTTCCTAACCTTCAAAACAAATAAAGCAGAATATAGGTACCTACTTACTTATAATATGATACTTCGAGAAATGACAAAAATAAAAGATTTGATCATTATTCGAATGTTTAGAACTGGAACAGTGGTCGTCGAAAATCTAAATCTGAACAGCTGTGGTCAAATTTTTACAGATGGTTACATTTCAAATTAATAACTTTAGTACCTACTTCATGATATTCGTATTTTTTTCTAGGGCTTAAACAAAGCTCTTGCCATAAAATTAAGTGGCCCGGTCAAATTGTTTATCGGACCTAAATGAACTTCAAACTGATATTGCAGCTCAACTTAATATCAGTGACTTGAATTTTAATTCAGACAGAGTAGGTTCCTTGTGCACTAATTTTGTTATGTATATGTTGTCAGTGTTTCCTTTTTGTTTCAGCGTTGTCTTTGAGCCAGGAGTTGTCAGAGGACGATGTAATGCGTTCATTCGATAACTCTGATTATTCAGACGAAGATCCTATAAACTTGGCAAAATCTAGAGAAATACATGCTAATCTTGAAAGTCCGAGTATTCCGTCGCAACAAGATCATAGTTCTCCTGACGCCTTTATTACGACGACCGTTAAACCTGTGAAACGACAAAAGAGAGCTCAACCATTTAAGTGGAAGCGAAATATAGAAAAGGCCAAAAAAGCTGAAGGTCTACCTTATATTTCGGACGGTACTACGCGACCTCCTAAAGTTCCAAAACCTATTGAATGCAATAAATGCATATTTAAGTGTACTACAAACTTTACATCAGAGGAACGAAATCTTTTGTGCCGCTATTTTTATAACTTAGATTATAAATCTAAAAAGAACTTCATTCTTTCTTGCATTCAAGTTCAACCTGTGAAATCTCGAAAAGCGCAGAAAACATCAAACAAAAAGGATCGATCTTTTACCAAAAAATGTTTCTTTCAAAAAGAAAATGACAAAATCCAAGTATGTCAAAAGTTTTTTATGGCTACATTGTGCATAAGCGTGGACGTCATCTCTGATGCTGTGAGTAAAGTAGATTCTTTGGGATTATATGCCGGAGATGATCAACGAGGCAAGAAAACCCCACCAAATAAAACTAGTAAATGTGACGTGCAATTTGTCAAGGAGCACATAGACTCTGTTCCTGTAATAGAATCACATCACTGTCGTAAAAGGAGCAATAAAAAATATCTTTCTCCAGAAATTAAATCTGTTATCAACATGTACAAATTGTATAAAGAATTATGTAAACAAAAAGATAAAAATCCAGTTTCACAATCTATGTACCGAAAAATTTTTAGTGAAGAATATAATTTAAGTTTTTTGAACCCAAAAAAAGACCAATGCAATACTACAAAATACGAAAAAGCTGGAGTTTAAAGAATAGTTAGAAGAAGAATAATTATATGAGCACATAAAATGAAAGAATGACTGCCAAGTAGCAAAAGTTGCCACACAACACAAAACTCGTGCAATCACTAGTAAAACAATTCATGTTAATAACTATGGACTTGCAATTCGATCACCATTGCAAAAAAGGGGTTTTGATATAATACGTAAAAAACAAATTATTCCCGAAGATTTTTAGGGTTGGAATAAAAGTTTGAAAATACGTAACAAGCTAACAGCCCTGAAATTGATGATTAGCAGAATCTTAAAACATGATTATTAAAATTGAATAAGATAAAAAATGCTTTATTTCCGGAAAATATTACAATGTGAAGTAAAATTAAAAAAAAAACCTTGTCATGTGTGTTACGAATTTTTCATCACATTTTATTATCTTATAAAATACTGATTTGAATATGAACAATAAAGCCTATCACAGTAAAAATTAAAGTTTTCCATTTAACAAATACCGATAAGTTAACTACCTTTCCCAAACATTGTTTTTTTAAACTAAAACTATACAGAGTAGCCTGATGCTGACTGTAAATATTTTAACCAGTGGTCGGGTATACACGTCTGAAGTTTGTTCCCGGATGTTTCATGTATAAAAAAAAAAAATCTGAAAATATTGCGCAGTCTTTTGGTCCTCCGGTTCTTAGTCAACCGCGTAGCTCTGTAACCGCCTTGATCATTTCCCTTTGGATATATTACTCATTTCCATTTCTAATCGCTTTTAATACCATAATTGCGTTTGTTCTAGGGGGTTACATAGAATTTTTCCGTACGGCTCGCGGAAATTCATCCGTCGTCTATCGAGGAAACAAATTTCAACAAACATGCAGTCGTAACCGGTGGTACTGCTCCAGAAGACTTCGTGGTGGCTGCAAAGCTATTTTGATTACAACGGAAAACAGACAGTTCAAAGAATTACAAAACGATCATAACCACCCACCTCCTGCCCTGTATAGGACTAAGAGTGGGGAGTATGTGCGAATTTAAGAGGAAATATGCCGGTCGAGGGAATTGAAAAATAGGTATTTGCTAAATCTATTGCTGTCGCGCCGTGACCTGCCCAGACGACGTCGAGTGCGATAAGAACAACTACAGCTCGGACCGAAAATACCTATGAAAAATATTCAAAAACAACGTTTCGTAGTCCCCTGATTTCTTCTCCAAAACTTAACCGATTAAATATGTTATTTCATTAAATGTTTAAAAAATGTCTTAACTGTGTTTCTATGTTCTTATATTTTGATATAATTGTGTTAAAATTGGTTTCTAGAGGTTTGAACACAACGGAAAAAACTTACCAATTTTTCATGTTTTTGCAGGTTAATATCTCTTTTAATAATTCAATAAAGAAAAAAAGGAAAACATAGGAACATGCTAATATATCATTAGATTGTTGATGTAAAAAATCATTGTTCTACGGGTAATATCCAGCGAGGAATCAGGGGACTACGTTTCCATACAAAATATGACCGCTCCATTTCCTCTTAAGGATCTTAGACTCTGATCTGTTTACAAAGGATAGACGTTATCACCTAGCAATGCCTAAGGGTACGTTCAGATGACAACTAGATAGCAACTTAATCAGGCCGTACACATGCTAACTCGCGTTTTTTTTTAATACGCGCGTCGAACGCTGCGCTAGCGCTCGACTGTTGTCAAAGCGCGCGTTGACGTTGACAGTCATCGAAACCACCGAAACACAAGCGGATACCTACTTATAAGATTCAGCACTATGCCGTTACTTGTAAGCTGGCCAACTGAGTGCAGGTGAGAATTCAAAAGTACAACTGTAAGTGAAATAGTATGAAACTGGTACCGTACAAAATGGTGAGCCACAAAGTCAGATTTTTCTTTTTATTTTCCGAATATTCCCATGGGTTTTGGTCGTTTGATTTTTTACGGCACCAGTTTTATACTATTTCAATACTGCTTCTAATCCATTATTGCGCAACGCCGTACAAAAATCATGCGACAAGGGGAAATAATCGAAGGTTGTACTTTTGAATTCTCACCTGCACTCAGTTGGACAGATTACAAGTGACGGCATAGTGCTGAATCTTATTATTTTCTGATCTTATATCGTTCTAGATAGGTCACCTGGTGGTTCAGATGACCCATATTTTTTTCAACATGGGCCAGTAGTCTATCTTCTTTTATTGCTCCTTTACTGCATTCAAAAAAAGTTCACAGACGCGCGTCTCAAGCGGAGGGCAACCGCGCTTAGACTGGCCCCAACTAGTCCCAAGATATCGTGTCGGTGAGACGTGTCTATGTGTGCGTTGCTCGATCACACTTTGTATACTTCTATATGGTTATGGTTACTCTTTTGTGATCCACCAGGTTTTGTTCAGGATGGAGAATGGAGCAC
Source organism: Adoxophyes honmai (assembly GCA_005406045.1). Classification (NCBI taxonomy): domain Eukaryota; kingdom Metazoa; phylum Arthropoda; class Insecta; order Lepidoptera; family Tortricidae; genus Adoxophyes; species Adoxophyes honmai. Next base: position 34,656 of record BHDV01005067.1, read on the forward strand.
TAGATATAAGCCTATCTCATGTTGTTTCTTTATTAGTAGAGTTTGGCTACTAAAATAGTAAAAAAAGTTTAAATTAACTAAATTAAGTACAAGATAGTCTGTACGTCTGGACGTCTGTTGTCTGATAATGATGATGATGATGAAGTACAAGATAGTCAAGTCTACGACACGACTGGAGAGAAATTTTCTCTTAATATGAAAATATCGCGTTGTAATTTTTTATTATTAACCTGTTAAATATATTTGTACATACGCAAAATGACATTTAATTTGAAGTTTTTATAAAACCAGTAACCTTTCTGTACATAGTATGTTATCTACATCCGTGCGTCTTTTTTTTCTATTTCTTCAGGTCTCGAAGTGGAATTTTGTATGACAAGTCGTGACAGGGTGGCCGCTGTTTTTAAAGGATATACATTCAATCAATCTAAGTCTGGTACACGTTGGTACTGCTCCAAGAAAAGAAACGGTTACTGCAAAGCTGTCCTCATCACGACCGCGGATGGGAAATTCTCTGAATTGATCGACTACCACAATCACCCATCGCCAAACTTGTATCGATCAGCCTCTGGGAAAATTGTCCGTGTCTGAAGTGATAGTTGATTTGGCAACTTTGCACACTTTATGCTGTCAAGATATTACGAGAAGGTTACACCACGCAAGATGTTTTTCAGTTCCCCATACAAGTTTAAACCTGTTATAACAGTTCTGTGACTGATAACAGAGTGAAAATTTACAGCATTTTGTGATTATTTGTAATTACCCAGAGTTTTGCTAATGAATAAAGGCTTTCTTCAAAATAAATCCAAGCTAATATTGTTCATCTGAAAGTGACTCATCTGTTACATTTTCGCACTACCGCTTTCCTTCCTTTTTTCCCTTTCAACTACCACTAAATTAAACCGATCGTAACGAAATTGAGTAGGTACAGAGAGAGTTTGAGTCTGGGAAAAGGGAAGGAAGCTTCTTTTATCTCGGAAAAATACAATTTTTGGAAATGTACCTAAATGTCCGATTTAAGTCAAGCTTTCATGGATACGATCGCTTGTATTAAACGGGACTCACAAGTCACTAGTAACATTATAATACAGAATAACAGTGTTTGATATACGCGCTTGCACGCAAGCCATGTACTTTAGTCTATAAAACCACATGTATTACATCCGTATACCTACGCATCAAAAATGTACCCGCCCTTGTGATTATCATATCGATTAAGGCGCTGCGCAGACGACAGACTTTTGTACGATCGAGTCTGCGGAGCAATAAAAACTCTGAATGGCGCACAGAGAGTTTCCATTCAGATTTTTTATTGCTCCGCAGACTCGATCGCACAAAAGTCTGTCGTCTGCGCAGCGCCTTATGTATTACCATGTCCACTTGTAATCGCTTTTAATACTTACCACAATTGCGTTTGTTTTAGGAGATTGTATAGATTTTTGCCGCACGGCTCGCGGAATGACATCCGCCGTCTATCAAGGAAACATCTTTCAACCGACAGCCAGTCGTTACCGGTGGTTCTGCTCCAGAAGACTTCGTGGTGGCTGCCAAGCTATTTTGGTTACAACGGAAAACAAACAGTTCAAAGAATTACAAAACGATCATAACCACCCACCTCCTGCCCTATATAGCGTGTGACAGATAAGAACATATATTTTGTTTTAGGGGGTGTTCTAGAATTTTACCGCACGGAACGCAAAAATATATACGCCCTCTATGAAGGACACACTTTTCAACAGTCGAAGAGTCGTACCTGGTGGTTCTGCTCGAGAAGAGTTCGTTCTGGATGCGAAGCTATTTTGGTTACAACGAGAAGCAAACAGTTCAAAAAATTACAAAATAGCCATAACCACTCACCTCCTCCCCTGTATAAAACAAAAAGTGGGGCGTATGTGCGAGTATTAGAATCAGAACCTTAAACTCTGATTTGTTTACAAATAATGGGGAGGAAGATAAAACTACCTCACTGATAGTGAAATAAACGGATCTACTCCCTTTTTTTAACTCGACATTTTTCGGGTCATTCCGTGACCCATCATCTGGAGCTAATTCTCGATATGAAAATGTGAGTAGATCCTTTTTTCACAATGGAGAGAAAGGACAGAGTAGGGAGCACATGCGCATAGATTTTAAACGAATACTTGACTAATGAAATGATCTGTTGGCGTATAAGGTATAATCCGGCAATCTCGTGCGCGACCGTCCTTGCGAATACGGTGCGGTTGCGGGAACGAGGTAGCACATCATATTTAGTGACGTGGATATGACCGCGATGTTCTTTCCCTCCACACCGACAGTCCTCGCTGGCGTCATTACCTCGCCCTCACCATCACGTCTTTTACCTAGGGAAAGTCGCGCACGATCTTGTCGAATAATAAATGATTTGTAAGCGCATTTTTAGTTAATGTTATTGTTAGTATTCATTTTACGGGTGAATGAAAACTCTTTTCTAAATGTTGTTCTGATTGTAAAATAACTCTACGCATAAGGAATATTTTGGAAAATAATAAGTATGATCATTTTAGTAAACTAGTGTTTCTTTTTATTAATATTAAATTGTGTATAAAAAATTTGTTACTATAATTGTAATAAATTTGATATTACTGAATTATGATTTGTTTTTCAATTTAGTGTAAGTTTTACATGCCATATTGTGGCGGAACATACATGCATGTCGTTATTTTATTCCTGACATATCAACTGTACCAACTTCGTGTATGTTTTAGCAAAAATTTATCATATGGGTATGATGCTATTCGGTTTCTAAGTTCTGTTGACATTCCTGTGCAAAATGAAACATTTCAAACATTTCTCTTCTTTCAAGGTAACTCGTTAGAATTCATCTCAAGGAGTCGAGGTGTGCAGTCTGCGGTTTACCAAGGACACACTTTCAAACAAACAAAAAACAGGACTCGGTGGCACTGCTCAATGAAAAAGCGAGGGGGGTGTAATGCTATCCTGCTCTTAACGGAAGACAAGAAGTTCGTAGCGTTGCTGAACAACCACGACCATCCGCTACCTAGAGCCTTTACGACGAAATATGGAAAAACTGTTCGATTCTATACATCTGGTCGTAGCGTCCATCTTGCACCTTATAAAATTGCTGATAGGGATGACGACTGGGTTGTAAAAAAGTAATTCTAATTAGTCCGTTAGTTATATTATGGAGAAATACGAAACACATGTTTTTTTTATCAGATAATGTAACATCGACAAAGTTCATCATCAAACTTTCGGAGTGGGAGCTTGTGACGTCACGCCTAGGTAAAAATTGTACCTAGGCGTGACGTCACGTGAAACTTTCTAGAGCTGTATTATCGTCATTTTTCGTTTGTCAAACAAATGAAAAATATGTGTACAATATTTTTTTGTAATCTATCTGACGGACTAAAGTGTTTCTTTTGTCGTCTAGTCTATTAGCAACGAATAGTGTTTAATGTTTTTTGTTTAAGGCACATCGAGCTTATAGAGCATATAATGCATTCACAGGATCACATACAGTCCTCATCATATCTAAACAGCCATAGCGCCAAATATATGTATCGACCTTATGGTATGACATAAAGATGTACCTATAGATAATTTTGTCGTCATGGTAACGCATGTATGTGTATGTATGCTCATGACAGTACGTTATCTCTAAAAAAAAAAACGAATAATACGATATGAATATAGAAAGGCAGATGCTGAAAAACTTGAGATTACCTATGTTAATAAAACTGGATGTATTGTTGCTACTGTTGTTGTAGCATTATTTGAATGTGTATTTGTCTAGGTAAAACCAGGCAATTTAATATCTCTTGCATTATTTCTGCTGAAACAGAAAACAGATTAGCACAAAAAGCTCGGTGCAGCTTCAATATTTAGTCTTTGTAAAATGACAAATTGTTGCATTTGTTCGGCTACCCCCGAAATTTGGAGATTGTTACCAAATAAGAATATTCTACTACTTTTGTGGCATGTGAACAAATAAATGTCGCGATATCTATGTGTTGATTTATTTATACCGGTTTTAACATAACCACGGATTCGTATTTTCGAAATGATAGCTTGCCATTTTTAGCGCAAATTATGGAACATTTGTCATTAATTTGATATCGGCCCTAAGGTAAAGGCAACTTCAATGGGCCACCTAATGTTACTTTGGGACTCCAATAGAGAGATCTCTCTCCAGGCAGATGTTTTGCCTGGGGACCGAAGTCCGCAGAGAGGAAGTTGGAAATTGTATTTATGCAACCGTTCGTCGAATCTTGGATAGCGGGATGTAGGCTTCCTTTTTTCTTGACAGTAGAAGGTCTACTACACGATGATAGATGGCGCTAGGTGTCCCTACATTACAAATGCACCGACAAAGCGTTTCGTTCAAACTAATGCCATTGCGCCATGCTTCTCCGCTTCCGCTGTCAGTGCGTTTGGAATTTTAACGTTGAACAAGGATAGGCAGTTTGAGTACCTATCTGGATTCGAATCAGATAGTAGACATGGGAAAGCTTGGTTATAAGCATTCTTTCGAAGTAGAAGCATCACTAGATGGCGCTCTCCCTGCTCACACAGCGTTATATTGCGAAGCTATGTATGCTATTTAGAAAGATCCCCTCTTATTAAGGAGATTGTCAACCATAGGTACCTAAGAACGAATGTTGTTTATCGAACTCAAAACCTCGGTCTTTTTCTGTTTGTTGCTATTTCTGACCCTGTTCGTTAAGATCTCTTCTAGAATTGCTGGAAGGATTTTAGCTTTAACTTCTTTCTGTTTTCTTGTTAACGTTTAGCATTTACAAACTTAACGAAGTTAATCTCGTTTGTAGGTAGCATATTGGAATTTTTCCCGACGAAACGAGGGCAACTATGTGCCGTGTACGAGGGGTACACCTTCAAACAAACACAGAGCAGGACCCGATGGTACTGCTCGAAGAAAGCACGTGGCGGTTGCAAAGCCATCCTGCTTACTACGAAGGAGAGGCTGTTTGTAAACGTGGACAACGGCCATAATCATCCACCACCTATTCTGTTTAGATCCGCGACGGGAGAAATTGTACGCATTTAGGTTTTCCATTTCCTTCAAGGTATAAATAGATGTATCGAAAATGTGAAAAGTTTTTCTGTACGGAAACATCACGAATCTATTCCAGTATTCGCAGAGCGCACGATGTTACACAGAAAAAAATCATGGATCATTCCCGTCTTTTAGACAAATCTTAACCTATTGCCTTAGTCGCCTTTTACAACATCCACAAAATAAATCCGATCCCACACGGAAGGTTATTCCAACCTTAGAAAGTATGTTTTATCCAATTTGATCTCTCCAGTTCAGAAAGAAACGTTTTGTTTTATTTATTATTACGCGGCATTTAATCACTTATGAATTTAATGAATGAATGTGAAGTCCCGTGTCATAATAATTATGAGTATCATGAAGGTTTAAAACATTATCTTCTGTTTAGTCGAAAAGTTCTTGAATTGAACTTTTCTTTCGATACCATTTCAACGGCTTAAATTTACTTACCTATAGAAAATTTTGTAGTTAAGGCTGGGCTGTATTTCGTGTGCTGATATACCTATTAACACCATTCCTACCAAACTTCCACTGCCTTTCATTATAATATACACCAAAGCTAACCAGTTCAATTTCTACGCATTAAAATAAAACTCTCATTATTTCATTGTGTCCCTTCGACTCACGACGATATTCGTTTCCAGATTCAGATGACGATTTCCTCAGATACTACAGGCGGTATCGCCGCCAGAATCCTGACAAGTTCGTCGTTCGTGATGCTGAAGAGAGACCTGCCATCGTTCGGAATCCAGCCAGCCGCGTCAGTGACATACTCAGTAGGATTATTAATAAACGGAACATCTAATAGTTCACCATCATCAAGTCGATGGACATCATCAGCTCACGTAACAATTGGGCTGGTGTCTTCTTACGGGCTGTGGTTATGTTTAAGGTTTTTCTGGTTGATAATGATGACGCAGTTCTTTAGAAATTTGTTTTAAATGTTCTTTCTTAAATCTAAGTGTTTTTTCTTTATCTAGATGCACTGCTACTGAGCAAGTCTCCTCTTTATCATGCCAATCGTCTCACTTTTTGGCGAAATCTTGCCACGTACTCATTTTAAGTCGGATAAAACGACTAAGCAGACTATATGCATATTTACTCGTAATAGTTACTGGGAAGCTTTGTTAATAGTAAATAGGCTCAAAATTAGGTAATCAGTAATCACCATGTAATTGACTACAATTGTTTTATCGTTAAGAAAATATACAATTGACTATCAAAACCTATTTAATTCTTAATCGCATTCATACCTAACTTTCCAAATTAATTTTTGTCTCTGTATGTTACGAATGTTGCTTTTCCTTTGTGAATAATCACACCATGGTTATATAAACATCAGTTTTATCTCAAATCGTGTAGGCAGAGGACACGAAACGTTATAAACAAGCACGTTACGTAGCCACATATTGCTCAACTTTAGTGTAAATTTAGATAAAAAGGATATAATGGTGACTGGTTGCTAGCCTGCAGTCTAAAATACCCTTACAAATATATTTTTACTGCCTTTGATGATCGAGAGGTGTAATTCTAAACCTGACACTACAATCCAACAACTCAGTAATTGTAAATTTGCTTTGGTTTTGTCTTTGTAACGTTTTGTGTGAGATGCCAACTTCGCTATGGGAGGTGATGTGATGTGTCTGTTATTTATTACATATATGCTTCATCTTTGAACTCCACATCTTGAACGACTGCAATTTCTCACTATGTTTCTGTAGCATGGTCCACATCGAATGCTTTATGTTCAATAGCTGTTCTGCTTTGCTTTATGCTTAAATTTATTTCTAGCCCCGGAATATTTTATCATCATGATCGAGGCGGAGCGTAATTATGTATAAAAGGCACACTTTTTCAAACAAAGGAAACAGGAGCTACAATCTCAAATCGTACTACTTTTCTACAAAGCGTGGACACAAGGGCTGGTCGGCTAGTTTTATCATGGACAAAAGAAACGGTCTAATCTTAAAGCCAAACACTGACCACAACCATTAAAAACCTGTGTTCATCATGATCGGTGAAGAGTACATCAAAATTAAACTACCTCATTAACAAGAGGACCATATTAGCGTTGTGATGTGATGTGATACGCTTGACTGTGCTTGCGCCTGTTTGACTAAACAATCTGTTCTCGTTTGTGTAGATACAATTTTACTCTCAATTTTCTTTTTTCCTGAGGGGTAGGCAGAGCACATGAATTAAAAAAATCCAGTGCCACGTTTAGCAATTTCAGGGTAACCAGATGGTTAAACGTGATATTGCAGTGACAGGTTGCTAGCCCATCGCCCACAATACACTAACCCTTTCCCAAGGTCGACTCTTACGACACCCACGGGAAGAAAGGGGGTGGTGCTATTCTAACCCGGCACCACACGAGTGCCTAAACGCAAACGCCTAAGTGCACGCGTGATTAAAAGATATACTGAATATATATCGGTACCTACCTAAAAACCAAACTACATTTTGGGAATACAGGCGTGTGGATATGTATGTATGTATGTATTTTTTAGAAAAGGGGACTCCCGAGGCCAGGTTCCATTTACGTTTGGCTTTTTAACGATCAAAACCTACTACAACCACCTATGCATAAAAGTTTGGAGAACATTTACGTAAAGAATGGGTGATAAAAATATCAGTACTACGTCGGTACTCAGTTAAATTTAATATAAATTTGTAATTTTAATAGTCAGCACATATCTCTGGAACTCATGGTAATCTAGGTTGGTCGATGGTGGTGGATGTAGAGAAAAATACGCACATTGTATATGTACATACGTCTGTAGTTACACAGTCAAAACCACGACTGTTCCATGATTTGATTAGTAACCACATTGAGTACAATTTTGGGTTTAAAGTTACGTAACTTGATCAAAACATACAGGAGCACAACGGGGTGCGGAAGGCAAACGTCAAAGAATGGACCAATCGTGTGGTAAAGCGGCCTATAAAACAACCTCTGCACACCTGACAATTTTGGCCAAGTTGAATGCCAAGCATAGTACAGGTAGCCTGTCGCCTAAACCAGACCCCAAATCTATGACATAGAGAGGTGATATTCTATATCCCACACCACACGGGACACCTACGCCATACCACGCCGTAATCCCTGGGGTGCCAGAGACAACTGATACACGCATCTCCTCTGGCATATTTTCCTGGCATCTCCAAATCGGTACCAAATTTTTCACAAGTAATGTTTTGCCTCCAATTTGTTACAGGAAACGGATACCAGTTTATAACCACTAGCAGGGCCACTCTGCTTCTATACGAAGGGTATACGTTTTCTCGTCTTGGAGCTCCCAATAGCAGACACTACTGCTGTTCGAGAAAGATCGGCCGAGGATGCACTGCCCGTCTGTCTTTGGACAAATCCGGAGGCGTTGCTAGAGCCTTTACTACCCACAACCACGAGAAACCTCTGTATAAGAAGTTTGGAGACCAATACATAAAGATTGCCTAATAGATACGTCACTTGTCTAATGATTACTATAGTACTTAAATTTGTTTTTTTTTTAAACCACGTCGGTGGCAAACAATGCGCTTACTCGATGGACTATGGCGTGAAATTTTACGTGAAAACTTTTGTATTTAAAACGAATTAAATAAAATACTGACAGTTTTTTTCCGTTAAAATTTGAAATGATCGGATTTTATTTGGATACTTGAAATGTTAATTGAAATGTTTTTTTTAGCTATTAATAGAACAAAAGACTCTTTTTGAAAATAAAGATAAAGAACAAAATAAGGAGCCCAGATCAAAGCAGCAAAATTGCGTACATGATCGTTGATTTAACTGATCGTCAAAGTGCTTGTATGAAAACAGATTTCAAGTCGCAATTACTAATACTTGTTGTTCAATGTCTACTTATCATTAAGTAAAAATAATAAACATTTACCTGAATAAATTATGTATTAAAAAAAAGTTTTCTTTCGTGTTAAAACACACAATTCATAAGAACACACGAGGTACATATTTTAGTTCTGTTAGTGTTTTAATTAGCGTTCATTCATCTCATTCCAGAAAACGATTTTTATCGATTTATCAATACGCCGAAATCTCAACTGCTCATGTACCAAGGCTTTACGTTTTCTCGTCAAGGGCCTAAACACAGCAGAAGCTACTACTGTTCGAAGAAACTCAGCAACTCCTGTCGCGCTCGCCTCATTCTAGACAAAACTGGTGCCATCACGAAGTGCAACTCAGCACATACTCATGCCAAACCTGTATACAGATTAATTGGTGACAAGTATATGCAAATTTCCTAATTTCCTTACTTCCTAATATTGTTATGGTTGTTTCAGTATTAAATATCAAATATTTTAGTTTTTAAAGACTGAGTTATACTGATTTGTGTTAGATAGGTATTACGAGGGTCAAACTGAAAGTTTCGGGAATAGAAAAAAATATCCAGTTAAAATGATCAAAAGTAATTTTATTGCTTTTGAAAGTATTCTCCCTTATATTAAATGTACTTTTACATACGTTCAAACCAGTTTTTGAAGCACTCATTGAACGCTGAAGGTGGGGTCGACAAAATGGCCGTTTTGTACGCCTCCACGGCATCTTCTGGCGCCTGAAACTGCTTACCACGTAACTTATCTTTGATTTTGGGGAATGTGAAAGAGTCATTGGGGCTTAAGTCAGGGTTGTATGGAGGATGGTTCAGTAATTCGAATTTTTCACCGTCTAGATAGTCCTTTGTTAACCGAGCCGTATGGGAGCTGACATTGTCATGGTGAAGGATGATGCGACGATTGAGGTTTTTTTTTTCTCAGTTCACCACACACACTCAGCAAACAAATGGTTGCATACCAATCGGCATTGACTGTTCTACGGTCATCAAGAGGAATTGTAGCCACGTGACCCGATTTGGAGACAAAACTAGCCACCATCTTTTTGGCCGTGCTGCGAGAGCGAACCACTTTTGTCGGCTTAATCTCGCCTTCATAGGCCCATACTCGAAATTGGTTTTTAATTTCAGCCTCATAGGCGTATATCCATGACTCATTATCCAATACAATACTAAAAACTGCATTTGAGCTTCTTCTGTTGATTTTATTTAAAGTTTCGGGGCACTAATCGACACAAGTCGTTTTCGGTTCGTCGAACAACTGATGAGGTATCCACCGGGAAAACAATTTTTGCACGCCTAACTCTTGCTGTAGAATAATTTGTATTTGACTCATTCCAATGCCCAGAGACTCCTGAATTTCCCGATATGTCACATGTCGGTCTTCCGTAATCAGTTGACGCACAACATTGATGTTTTCTTGGGTGACTGCCGATTTTGGTCGACCTTCACGCACATTGTCCATGAGGGAAACACGGCCACGTTGAAATTCCGAAAACCACCTGTATATTGTGGTCATCGAAGGGGCTTCATTATTAAAAGCAGCAATCATCCGGTCTCCACATTATTTTTGTGTTAATCCACTTTTAAAGTCGTAGTAAATCATAGCTCTTAAATTTTCACGTGACAATTCCATGTTGGGCAGCGACTCATCAAGTTCAAAAAACAATTGAAACCGAACCATTGTTTTTTTTTTCTATGTGGCCAGTGTTTTAAGATAAGGAAACTTTGACGATTGTAAAAAGGTATAATACGTGATAAAAAATGTTATTTAAATATTAGTTTCCCGAAACTTTCAGTGCAGCCCTCGTACGAGTAAACCACGGTTAAAATGACGTTTTCGACGTCTATTTAAATTTGATCAGCTTGTTTTTTAACAAAGTCTGTGCAAAGCGGCCGCGTTGGTCGAATAACTTAGATGTAAGTTCAGCAAAAGTTAAAATCAGAATTAACTGAAAATAAATACCTTAGTTCACTCTGCTGTTTTTTTACTAAAGCTTCACTCGAAATTTTTGCGTACTGTTTCCGACACGAACTGGTTGCCAGCGAGTGTTTTGTCGGAGCATCTCCCTGTTGGTTTACGTGGGATCATCATATTGAAAAGATAAGTATTTAGTTGGTTAGTCTTCTCGACTCGCAATCGGTTCAAGCTCTTAAAATTCCTAACATACTCAATATTATCTTCCAGGAGCAGATTATGCTATAATCGACACACGAAAAGGCAAAGCGTTGATGTACCAGGGATACACGTTTTCGCGACAAGGAACCAAAACAAGCAGACATTACTACTGCTCAAGAAAGAAAAATAAATGTCGAGCACGCATTCTTCTCGATAAAGATGGTAGCATCATCAAAGCTGATGTTTGCCACACACACGAAAAACCTGTGTACCGAGAATCCCACGGACTTTTCATCAAAATTGGTCGATGAGTTGCCCTCAAAACTAAATCTAATCGTACTTTCAAAAGTGTAACTCAACAATTATTAAATAACAATGAAACGTTGACGTCTGTTAACGGGGAGAACTCTAAAGTAAAACGCGGGTAGCTGCTCCGGCAATCTATCTATCAAGAGACTGCAACTAGAACTAAGTCGACTTTGTGGCATGTTTTCATGCGATTGCATGGGATGGCCAGGTGAGATCAAAGATTTTGCGGTATCCCGCAGATAATAAATAATGCAAAGATAATAAACCAAAGTTCCTACCGGTTTTAGAATTGATTTTTTTACTTTTTGTACTAAGAGACATAAGTAATTTCAAAAAGTGCAGTTTACCCTAATTCACGTATTTCTCCACATAATGTTCTTCCCCAATCCAATTGAGATTCCCTGCTACTTGAGTAAGTCCTTTCAGAGCGCTCTAACAAATGCAGGGAGTGATCTCTTACAGTTACCATTACCGTTACCACTAGTAACGGTGGTATTCATTTGTATGGAGTATTTTCTCTTCCATAAGCTACCGCTGGCGGTGCTGTTAAAATTCTTCATATAAATTGATTAAGCCATCGCTGGTCAGTACATACATACATACATACCGTCACGCCTCTTTCCCACAGGGGTAGGCAGAGACCACTTTGTTCCACTTGCTACGATCCTGACATACCTCTTTTGCTTCATCCACATTCATTAGTCTTTTCATACATGCTCGTCGATTTCGGGTACTCTTGACCTGACCTGATTCTAAAACGTCCGCGATTTGGTCACGGAACGTCCGTCTAGGTCTTCCCCTCCCAACACATTCATTCACACTTCCAGCGTAGATCTGTTTAGTCAATCTTCTTTCATCCAGTCCATCCTGGTCAGTACAATTACTAAAACTCGTGGTAAATGGTACAAGCCCACGAAACGAAAAAGTGGGTACGTGGATCGTATCCGTCAGGTTAGGTTAGGTGGGGTTAGACCACTCAACGCGGAGGAAAAGCTTCATGTCGCATCATAAGCAAAAAAGTCACCGAAGCGTTGGTAAGCATCGGCAAAACCAATCAGAGCCGATTCCAGCTGAGCCAGTTTCAGATCTTTTTGCTGAAATTAAAGATCTTACTAAGTTTCCTTTGACGCTGTTCTGCCCTTATTAATTCGTCAAGATATGGAATTTGAAACTTACCAAGTTACAACAAGTGACTTATCAATAAAAATAATGTATAATGATTATTTTTGTAATTACTTTTTATGGAACATAAATTAATTTACTACAACATGCTATGAGTTGTTCCACGGATAATTTTTCTGTTGATGTGTGGCATCTGCTGCCTTTGAAAAATAAATGCGCACCTTCGGCTTCTGGTTTTAGCGAACGACCTCAAGCTCCCAAGTTTTCTAACATATAAAATATCTATCACATTCTAGGAGCAGACTACAGTATAATCAACACACAAAAAGGCAAAGCTTTAATGTATCAAGGATACACATTTTCCCGGCAAGGACCCAAAACAAGCAGACATTACTACTGTTCGAATAAGATGAAAAACTGTCGTGCGCGCCTTCTGCTCGACAAAAATGGTTGTATTATTAAAGCTAATGACTGTCATACACACGACAGACCTGTGTACAAAAATGTTCGTGGTCTCCATTTTAAAATTGGGTGATTATGTTACCAATGCCAATCAAACGGATTTCCCAAATAAATTAATAGTCGGTATAAAGAAAATAAATTGTAATCATCGTCTGTGTGGGAAAAGTCTTGTTTTAAAATGAAGTTGAACAATTATAAAAATAACTTTGCTTTTCATGGAACCGGTTATTTGAACCACTGAACATGTGAATAATTAAACGAGCTACATTGTTTTCTCATGCCTTATTTTTGACATTATACTCTAATAGCCATTTTTGTATTAAGTTCTATCGTCGTGAATTGATCCACAATTTCCCAGGTCATGCATGTTTTAAAAATTACAAATGTTTGGAATTTATATGCGAAATTATATGGTAGATTGGTGATAATTGCGTAAAAAGTCGAGTGTAAGACAAACGGAGGGACTATTGCCACGCAATGAGACAGGAAACTCTATGAAAAATTATTTTCGTCGGAATTACATTGAGGAAAACATTTGTACAATGTGTAAAGTCAGGACCGCAAGGAGTTTGCAGTTTTCCTTTTCCAATGTACCTGCATGCAATGGTAATGTAAGTTTTTTTATACCAATATTTAATTTTATTGTTCGTGTCGCTTTTGGTGCCAATCGGTTTCGTTCGATATCATCACGGAGATTATTACTCTTTATTTTCTAGTTAAGATGTATGAAAGTAACTGTTGTCCAAAGAGAGTGCACAGGTCGCCTTTTGAAAAACAACGTGGAACAAAAGGTAGAACATAGTTAACTTTCTAAATAGCTTTATAGAAAGATGAATAGCATATGTATTTCATTACTTTCATTAGTGTTTAGCCAGCAGCTTCCAAAGACTGTGAGAATCATTTCGATTTTGTTAATTTGAAGAAGAATTCACATTTTAAAAATTTACTTGCTGATCATCTCGTTTATTTTCTCCGCAACAATATGTTTCAGTTATGTGTATGTTCATTAATAGAAAATGAAAGATTTTTTTTACTTTACTTGTGTTTTATTTTCGTTATTTTTATATAAGTACATTAATCTGTATGAATTCTTGGGGAGAGGAGTTTCTAGTACGGTGGTGGTAGTTTTATTTGTAGGTTTGGACGAGTTTGCGTTGATTATTTTGTTGGATCCATGAAATTGCACGGAAATAATCAACGCTAGCTCAACTAATCGAGATTTATTCAGTCCCTGTAATTACCCAAAACTGTTTGGGTAACTACTACGAAGTAGTAATAATATGGGAGTAATCATTATCACTCGTTTTATAGAGATAACCCGCACCGTGATGACTACCGGGACGAAGCGGGTAGTGATGCTAGATGGGCACTTGTTTTCGCTAAGGTATAAGCGCATGAATAAGACCAAGTACTACACGTGCTCGAATAAAAAACGCTGCAAGTGCCCGGCTTACCTTCTCGTAGACAAAAAAGGTGTCATCGTGAAATCGAACACAAAACATAATCATATCATATTTTCAATGGTATCCAAATTTAATGATAGGACAAAAATGACAGAACGCCAACTCTTAACGGAACGCTGAATATTTTACAGTTGCACTAATGAAATTTTGCCAATGATGTGTTTTACTTTCCTTCTTCTTGATTTTTGATTCTTTTCCTGTTTTTCAATTCTTTTATATTTTTATACTGTCAATGCGCATCTCATTCTTTGCGTTTATGTAAATATTTATGGACTTTCAATGTATTATACTGAATGATGAAAGTTTTTTTTTTATTTCCTTCTTCTATAATTTTTGTATAAAAATGTTATTCCTGCTTTGTTTTATTTATGCTTACCAAAACATTTTATATCTTTTGGCTGCCTTTCCTGTTCCACCGCTTTTCTTTCACTTCGCCTATTGCTTTATTTCTTAAGCTTTTGCTGTATGAAGGTAATTATTTTACAGAGTGGCGCTATCAAGATACACCGAACGGCAAAAATACAATGATAATGTACCAAGGACACTCGTTTTTGTTAGATCGATACCGAATGAACAATAACAGGCACTATAGCTGTACGAAGAGGGAAAGCATGGACTGCCCCGCTTACCTCACTCTGGCTGAAGACAGCATTGTTGTGGAAGAGAATGTTAATCACGCTCATGACTTAAATCCAAAATCCCTTTCCATTTTTAAATCCCCATCCGGTTTTCTACTTCATCTTTAGCACAACCATTTTCTTCTTTTGTTCTGTAAAACTTACCATGTTTTCTGTAAACCTTTCAAATAGATGGCCATGTAGCCCAGTGGTTAGAGAACCTTTTTATTAAACTTCAGGTCCTTGGTATCAATTCCCGGCCAGGGCAGATATTTCTATGATGCATCCAAATATTTGCTCTAGAGTTTTGGGTGATCTGATATCTAGTAATTACCTACAGTATAGGCGCTACCTATTTTGGGTCTAAAGATAAAGATTTTCTCTTATTTATTGATTATTTTAATCTGATTTTGTATTATGATCGATACAGAATATTAATTGTATGTCTCTGTTTCAAAGCGTTGAAGTCCTCGCAAAATTTGGGAACTGCAATCCGATATTAGTGAGACGGGATACTTTAATCTTAATCTATCTTAGTATTTATGATTGTGATATTTCATTTATCAAATTGTTCCTTTTTATTTTTATATTTTCTCATTATTCCGAACACTCCTTCTTATTTAAAATTTTATTAAATGGACACCTAAGTAGAAAACAAAATACAAATTGTGTTTCATTTTAAAGTAACTTACCTTTGTTTTACAAATCAGCCAATAATTCGTAATAGCCGAACTTCACGTTGACGTATTCTTCATAATAAGAAAAAACCAACTCAACTGCAAACAGTTAACTTAAACGCCACTGTAAAGGTCAAATTATGTTATCTGAAACGACGTTGCATAATTTTTTTGAAAACCCAAAATCTCTTTGCTACTCAAAAGCGTCGACGATTTTACGCCGCTTATTCGTGAGAAAAACTCTACTATTCATTTTAGAATTTTTAATATTACCTATGTTTTTAAAACAGCAGTACACAGCCTTATACCCTGTAGAACATTGTTTAGAAAAAAACTAACTAACCAACTAATTTATTTCATTATATGATTCGTGGCCATCTTTAGAAATCCTAGTCTTTTATCTTAGCGTAAGTACTACCAAAGTAAGGCATGCATCTGCAAATTGAGATGAGGAACAGTTCATCTCGCCATCTCCTCTTGTATCTCTCTGTCTCAGCGCCTTTAATATAATGAATAATAATAATATTTATTCAATAATTTGCAGAAGGTACATCAAAAGATTGATACAATATTTACAATAAATCTATGTAACACGTGTGCCTGCACTAGGGTTCCTAGGGAACTCTGAGTCGCAGGCTAAAACGAGCTAGCTTTGACAATCGGAACCCACTTAGTAACCATGTAATATATGTCCTGTGCAATCGAAATTATTACTATTTTTCTTTCTAGGGCTCGGGTATCAAATTATAACCATCGGAAAAGCACAGCTGATTATGTACGACGGTTACACGTTCTCTTTGCAAAGGAAACACACGAAGCAGTACTATTACTGTTCGAGTAGACTCCGCTGCAAGTGCACAGCCCGCCTTATCCTTGATAACAATGGCATGATCATGAAAGTGCACTCTGAACATACGCACGACAAACCTGTGTACAAAAAATATGGCGACCACTATGTAAAACTTTGATATTCGAAATCAATTGCAGTTAGTTTTTGTAACGTTTGGAATAGGCAAAGTTACTGTAAAACTGATTTGTTAGTAAGATTTAAAAAACATCGTTTAGATATTTTTCCTTTTGTTTGATAGTTCGAAATCATGAAGTTACTGTACTTCAAAGATTGGAGTTACGTTACTATACATAAAACATAATTTTAGCCAATATTTTACGTCGCATCACTCTAGCTAGAAGTTTCATGACCTATAACAGCAAGCCGAGATAATGTGTAAATATATTTTCTAATTATCAATCACGTAATCTAAATAATTCAATGTTAAGAATCAATAACAAACTTCAGTAAAATAGTTAATATAAAATACTTTTTTTTTCTTGTGTTTTAGTTCTCTTTGTGCATTGCGTCGAAGTCTGTCTATATTTCACTTTTTTATTTTTTATTAGCCTCATATATCCCACTGCTGGGCAAATTGATATTTCACTTAAATTTGTTTATTTGTTGTATATTGCAGACTACGAAATTATATCGACATCGAAGGCCAGAGCAAAACTTATAATGTATAAAGGCTTTACATTTTCTCAAAAAGGCTCGAAGTCCTACCGAAATTACTACTGTTCTCGAATCACCACAAAAAAATGCCGTGCGCGCTTCGTCCTAGACAAAGACGGTAAAATGGAAAGAATCAACTCAGATCACAATCATAGCAAACCAAATTATAAAAAGATCGGGGAATACTATTATAGGATGTCAAGAAACAAGAAGAGGGCATCGGTCGTGTTCGCGCGAATACTGCATGATTAAGTAATAAAAAATATGAATATTATTTTTCTTTTTATTTTTACGCAGGTGCTTATTGCAATATGATGCTTGGGAAATCACAAAAGATTTTTGGCAAATAATATTTGCTCTGAATCGATTCGAGGTTGGTAAATGGGTATTTCTCAATGGAAAAAAGGGTAATTTTTAAGATGTTTGTTTCAAGGATATTAAAAGTGTGTCGGTGACGCCAAGTTCAGTGTCTCCGTCTTTATTTCTTTTACTTAGTGTTTGTGAATATTTTGTTAATTGCTTTCATATGTACCTATGTTTTTTTTTGTATTTCAATACAGTACGTTTAGTACAATAAAGTGTTTATTTAACTTAGATTTACTTGTACAAGTACTTTGACATTTTGTATTAGTTTTTGTATGGAATCTCTTTTTTAAGAATTGTATTCTGCATATTTTACCTTTTAATTATATATGTACGCGGGACTTAATCGCGATTTTATTTATTTACCTTCTCGACGTTTCGGCCGCGTTACAGCGACCGTGGTCACGAGTTGACTGAAGCAGAGCGCGACGTTTGTTTGGCAGCCCGGGTTCTTCGAACTACCCGCACTTGATTTTCATCAGTAACGGCTTCTCGAACTACCCGCGTTTCATCAATATTGTCCACCATTCCACTATTACACCGACACACAACACTAACAATGTCAGACGCTCGCACCGAATGTTCGTCTCTAGGCTGACACTTATTAATAACCGGATTCCATGAAGACGAAAGCTTAAAACCATCCCCTCGGTTAAAATTTTTATACTTTTTAATTTCAACCGCTTCACGAACTATTCGCGAGTAATAATGTCGTTCTGTAGAGAGGATTCGGGGACTATGAAGCTCGATCCAATGGTTTGGTCCTGACTCCAATAAATGTTCAGCTATGGCAGATTTGTTAATTTGGCGATTTTTAACAGCAGTAATATGTTCCTTGACTCTTTCAGCTATAGTACGTTTCGTCTGTCCAATATAGGAACTACCACAACTGCAATCAACCTTATAAACACCCGGTGTTTGGTAGGGAACAACATCCTTCGCCGTACGCATATACCTCGCGACTTTAGACAAGGGCGTGTACACAACTTTAATGGAAAACTTCCGTAAAAGGTCCCCAATTTTGTCCGTCACTCCTTTCACATAAGGCATATACGCAGGCTGTCTAGCTACATCAGGACGCTTCCCCCCACTCTTTCTTCTAGGCTGCCATTTGTTCACCATATATCCGTTGCGTTTTAGAACCTCCTGAACATGCTTCAACTCATCTTCCAAAAATTCAGGGTCACAAAGATCATACGCTCTGTTCTGTAAAGATGCTACAACGGACTGTAGATGTCTGGGATGGTGATGAGACATCGCATTCAGATATCTGTCTGTGTGTGTCGGCTTCCTATACACAGTGTGCGTCAAGGAACCATCCGCTCTCGCCATCACCTTGACATCAAGGAAAGCTAGTGTGTGATCCACCTCTACTTCACTTGTGAACTGAATCTTCTCATGGATGGAGTTTAGGTATGCCAGAAACTGCTCAACTTCAGGTTTCCCACCTTTCATAACGCAGAAGACATCATCGACGTACCTTTTCCACAATTTAACATTCCAACATTGCAGATCTATAGACGCCTCAAAATGCTCCATCCATATATTGGCCAATACTGGTGCTACAGGACTTCCCATAGCCACGCCATCTATCTGGAGATAGTGCTGCTCTTGGTACAAAAAGTAACTCCCTTCCAAGCAGTTCCTAAGCAATACCATGTAAGATTCTGACATGTCATTGTCACTAAGCTTTCCCCGGATCACTTCACAGCATTCTTTAAGAGGAACATTGGTAAAAAGTGAAGTAACATCAAAACTCACCATTACGTCTCCTGGTTCCAACTTAAAGCCCTTGAGTATTTCCACAAAATGGCGAGAATCTTTGACGTATGAAGACGTTTTACCTACAAGCGGCTGCAGAACCGACGCCACGTGCTTCGCAAGGTCGTAAGTAGGCGAAGCAATTTGGCTAACAATTGGTCGCAGGGGCACACCAACCTTGTGCACCTTCGGCAACCCATACAACCTCGGTGCCTGCACGATCTTTGGCTTGTAAAGGCGCTCAAAAACATCCTCGTCAAACAAATCTTCATAGTCCCTGACAATAGCTCTTATACGCCGCGTAACTCTGGCCGTGGGGTTGTAAGACACCGCTTTGTACACCTGGTCATCATCCAGCAAATTCCTTACTTTACCGTCATAATCACTCGAGTCCATAACCACAGTGGCATTACCCTTATCCGCTTTTAGTACCAAAATTCCCTGGTTCTTCTTAAGGGTACTTAAAGCTAAACGCTCTTCTGCAGTTACGTTACTCTTTGGTAACTCGGCTTTTCTTAAAATAACCGCAACATCTTGCTTCAAGACATCAGCGTCACACGAAGTTACCTTGTTGCGCATAATTGCCTCCTCCACGTTGCTGATTATTTTTTCATAAGGAATTCGCTTCGGTGTCACAGCAAAATTCAGCGCTTTCGCCAATACGCCAATCGTTGCGTTATCCAGTGGAGTATTAGATAAATTTACTACCGTTTCCGATAGTAACGGCTGAGCAACGTCGCAATCACCATTGCCTGCGATTCCGTTCCTTCTACCACAACGAGCAAGGAGCTTAGCGAATTTCTCATCATGTTTGCCACTACACAACTCGAACGTTCGCACTGCCTGCTGGTATGTTATCCGGTCACACAAGTCAAAGTCATCACGAGACAACGCCAAAACACACTCACTGTGCAACTTGTACAACGCACACTGCACATCGTTCAGTTCACGGTAATGGTTTCTAATAAGTTGCTTTAACAAACTTACACTCGCATTACGCAGAATTTTTTCGGAAAAAACGATATCACTACGCGGTTTAATCCTGACGCATGTAGGTAGAACGGACAAAATTGGGGACCTTTTACGGAAGTTTTCCATTAAAGTTGTGTACACGCCCCTGTCTAAAGTCGCGAGGTATATGCGTACGGCGAAGGATGTTGTTCCCTACCAAACACCGGGTGTTTATAAGGTTGATTGCAGTTGTGGTAGTTCCTATATTGGACAAACGAAACGTACTATAGCTGAAAGAGTCAAGGAACATATTACTGCTGTTAAAAATCGCCAAATTAACAAATCTGCCATAGCTGAACATTTATTGGAGTCAGGACCAAACCATTGGATCGAGCTTCATAGTCCCCGAATCCTCTCTACAGAACGACATTATTACTCGCGAATAGTTCGTGAAGCGGTTGAAATTAAAAAGTATAAAAATTTTAACCGAGGGGATGGTTTTAAGCTTTCGTCTTCATGGAATCCGGTTATTAATAAGTGTCAGCCTAGAGACGAACATTCGGTGCGAGCGTCTGACATTGTTAGTGTTGTGTGTCGGTGTAATAGTGGAATGGTGGACAATATTGATGAAACGCGGGTAGTTCGAGAAGCCGTTACTGATGAAAATCAAGTGCGGGTAGTTCGAAGAACCCGGGCTGCCAAACAAACGTCGCGCTCTGCTTCAGTCAACTCGTGACCACGGTCGCTGTAACGCGGCCGAAACGTCGAGAAGGTAAATAAATAAAATCGCGATTAAGTCCCGCGTACATATATAATTATGAGTGAGAATCGCGAAAGTTTAAAATATTTTACCTTTTGTTTGACAGTCAGAAATTATGAAGTTACTGTACTCCAAAGTTTCGATTGACGTTACTGTACTTAAGGCAGAATTTTAGCAGTTACTTCGAGCCAGCGGGCAGCAGTCGCGGGTGGCGGGGGAACGCCGCACGCGGCGGGCGAAAACGACCAAACGGCGGGCCGCTGTCGGCCGCGGGCGGCGGGTGAAGGAGACCACGGCCTTACTGTTCTCGAATCACTTCACTTCAGCATGTAATTAAAAACCAAGTTTTACTGCGGTAAAGATTAACGCAAGCATGGCTACTGCTCTATATCAAGCAGGACCAAGGACTTGGAATGATCCATGGGCAAATTTTACCGACACATAAACAGTATTAAAATTCGTCCTACTTTATTTTTATTACCAACTAGCTTTTGCCCGCGGCTCCGCTCGCGTTAATTTCAGGGTAGCACAGAAGAGATAGCTCATTCCATATACCAATTGATAGCTTTCTACATATAAAATTGCGGTATTCTCCACGAACTTCCACCTCTCACTTTAGTGAAATGGGGAGTTTTGAAGAGACAAAAAGTAGCCTATGTCACTCTCCATCCCTTCAACTATCTCCACCCAAAAATCACGTCACTACGTCGCTTCGTTTAGCCGTGAAAGACTGATAAACAAACAAAGTAAACAAACACACTTTCCCATTTATAATATTAGTATGGATTTTAATTTATATCCCGTGCCGGGTTAGAATAGCACCTCCCCCTTTCTTCCCGTGGGTGTCGTAAGAGTCGGCTCTGGGAAAGGGTTAGTGTATTGTGGGCGATGGGCTAGCAACCTGTCACTGCAGTATCACGTTTGATCATCTGGTTTCTCTGAAATTGCTAAACGTGGCACTGGATTTTTGAATTCATGTGCTCTGCCTACCCCTCGCGGGAATACAGGCGGAGGATATGTATGTATGTGTATTTTAATTTTGCGCGCTATTCGAGGGCGTTTTAGTAAATAGTAAAAAGACAATTAATCTTCTTTGACGAATCAAAGCTGAAGAGTTTGTTTGTTTGTTTGTTTGAACGCGCTAATCTCAGGAACTATCGGTTCGAACTGAAAAATTATTTGTGTGTTGGTTAGACCATTTATTGAGGAAGGCTTTAGGCTATATAACATCACGTAGCGACTAATAGGAGCGAAGAAATATTGGAAAATGTGGAAAAAACGGGGGGGGAATAGCATGGGAATAGTCACTCATCCACGCGGACGGAGTCGCGGGCACAGCTAGTTATTCATAAACCAACAATGTATCAAAACATCTAAACATCCAAATAGGTTTTATGTGGCCAAGTGGCTAGCTGGCTGGTGATAATATGCCGTAAATAATGTCACAATTTGTCAGTTCAGTATAAATTTTGACAGCCGCGTATCTTAGGGAATAAGGGTTAATTTATTAACGAAATGTAAGTAACTTTCGCCGTAACGACATTAGTGCTGAATAACATAAAGTACCTATTTTGCTCGCAAAAAAGCGGGAGACGTATGAAAATCAGCGGCGCTTCCGTCGTTCTTGAGCTGAAGAGAGAAGGTTTTAATAAAAACGCGTAAGATGTATGAAATATTGCGGCGCTTACTGTTTTTTGGAGTTGAAAAATTTGTATGGGAGAACGATTTTTTAGTTTTTTAGTATGTTACACTAATTTTTTCCACACTTTCTCATCTTACAAACCTTCCCTGAACTTCAACGAACATTTTAAAAAAAGAATTGGCCAAATCGGTTCGTGCGTTCCGGAGGTATTTCGTCAGGAAGGAAAACACGACTTATTTTTATATAGTAGATTTATGAACGGTACTTTCTGACAATTCGTATCCTTTTTTCCAGATTACAAAGTCATATCGACTGGCAAGACGAAACTTATAATGTACAAAGGCTACACGTTCTCCCGCAAAGGTGGGAAGACCGCGAGAAGCTACTACTGTTCGCGGATGATCAGTAACAAGTGTCGTGCTCGATTCCTTCTCGACGACAACGGACAAATGACAAAAGTCGACTCAACTCACAATCACAACAAACCATTGTTTAAAAAGATCGGAGAACACTATTATAAGATTACGTGATTACGTACCTAGTGAGTGAGGAATAAAGACAGGAATTTAGATTTCAGTTTAAAGATCTTTGTTTAATAATTATTAATTTAGGCTCATAAGCTTACAAGTGTGTGTCAGTGACGCCATGTTCAGTGTCTCCGTCTGTATTTCTTTTACTTTGTTTGTGAATGTTTTGTTAATGCCTTTGTACGTCGCCATTTAATTTGTATGTATGTTTTTTTTTTTGTATTTGAATTCAATAATACTTTTGGTACATTAAAGTGTTAAGTAAACACTTTAAGTACTTGCTTAGATTTACTTGTGTAAGTTCTCTTAACATTTTGTATTAGTTATTGTATGGAATTTCTTTTTAAGAATTGTATTCTGTATGAAACAAAATTTTTAAGATTTTTATTTTTGGACTGTTTCATTCACGAACCTAACGATTTTTTTTTTTCGCTTCTGTCTAATAAGTTTAGGCAAGACTTAAGCGATTGTTTTAGATGGAATAAGGCTGGGACTAATAACGTTCATTACTCTATGAGTGCTAAAATTGCACTACATAAATGTTCATTAGTTATACTGTATATCCAATTCGTTTGTGTCCAATCCACGTGTGATGTTCAAAGCGAGATACGCACGAGATCCTAAACTATAACCCTATTTGGGGCTCATTGTAAAATAAAACTGATCTACTTATCTACCATTTTTATATCGAGGTTAGGTACGCGCTGCAGCAGCGGATGGGTGCGCACCCATCACGTTGCAGAGCGACCTGCCGCTCTTTCCGCGCGACTGCTTGACACAACTGACAGCGGTTTACAACTACCCACAATTTCGCCATCAAATTCACTAATGGCTCGTTCACACCTCAGACGCATATCATTAGGTACTAATATTTTTTTTCTTGTTTTAAGGAAAGGATGTCTATCACTTCATCACTTCTGGGAAAGCAAGCTTACTAATGTATCAAGGGTACACTTTCTCATATCAAAGCCCGAAGCATGGGAGAGGGGGTTACAGTTACTGCTCAAAAAAATTTAAAGGCTGTAAAGCTCGTCTTACACTGGACGCATCTGGAGCTATCATTAAGGCAAACACAGAACATAATCATGCCAAGCCCTTGTATAGGAAGTTTGGTGATCAGTATGTTAAAATTTGTAGCTGATCTTACAGAATGAATTATAATGGTAAGTTTTTTAGGAACAGTCAATGGTCACAAAATTGTATTCTCAATAAAGGGTTCTTATCTCGGAAGGATATTGAGTTTGAATCCCCCTTCCCCCTTATAATCCTTCAAGGATCTAACTGAAACTATCGGGTTTTTAGAAACTCAGGTTGGCACGATACTTACAGTATGAAGTGTATTTATTTAGAAAAACAAATTAACTACAGTTGTTGATAACGACGGATTTGTTGAAAGTTTAACTGGCGGATATATAAAATAACTGTCATAGTTACCGAAAACTGCAGACTTTTCTTCGGTCAATAGTTATATCAGACTCATTGTCACATCAAAGAGCACAGGCTAGATATCAGAAAAGAAGGATCAGATTAAACTATCAAACGATCGGCAGTCTACACTTTGTTGCTCTGAAAATCGCCCATTATGTTTACGTTTTACGAAAACCGCGCGGCAGCGTGTCAAGCCAAGTTCAAGTAACAGATGGCGAGCAGCACCCTGTGTAATTATTTACATACATACATATTCTCACGCCTGTATTCCCAAGAGGGGTAAGCAGAGCACGTGAATTCAAAAATCCAGTGCCACGTTTAGCAATTTCAGGGTAACCAGATGGTTAAACGTGAAATTGCAGTGATAGGTCGCTAGCCCATCGCCCACGATATACTAACCCTTTCTCAGAGTCGACTTTTTAAGACACCCACGGGAAGAAAGGGGGAGGTGCCATTCTAATCACCACATGGCATAAAAAGTTTTCTACTTCAATAAAGCTTCCTTGCCTACCTAATTACATAACTAACCAAAGTTTTCCTTTAAAGAAGCGGAAATCCAGCTCATCACTACTGGGAAAGCAAAACTACTTATGCACAAAGGGTACACTTTCTGGTTCCATTGCCCAAAAGTGGGCAAAACCAACCACTGTTACTGCTCCAAGCAAGCGAAAGGTTGCAAAGCTCGTCTCACTCTTGATGCATCTGGAGCCATCAAAAAAGCGAACACGGAACACAATCACGAAAAGCCCGTGTACATAAAATGTGGCGATCGTTATGTTAAAATTAACTAGTGACTCATGTTGTAGGTCTTACTTCATAAATTGTCGTTTTATAATGTTTTTTTTTTCGGTTACTATTTCACACTAATTTTGCTTTCTGCGAATACAAATACGGAGCAAAAAAAAGAAAACTAAAAACCAGATAACCTATTCCGTGTAAATAGGTTATCCATGTGAATTTCTACTGCGTTTATTTTACTTTTATACGTTTGCTGTACCCAACTTTCGCTACAGTACATTAGTGTTTACAACTACACAAATTTTCACCATCACGTTCACTATTATATTATTTTCAAACGTCGGGTGTGGCACACAGCACTAACCACAAGTCGCTCTGACCACAGAAAACGTAAATATTATGAGTAAGTAAATGTTTTACTTTTTACAAGCTTTTATTTAACTTCACTTTTGTATGTAAGTATTCTGTATGTTTACAAATCTTGCAAGGAAGATTTGAAGTACTTCCAAAAGACCGATTGAGCTGAAACTTGGTATCCCTACGTAACTTGGATGACAATACAATATTCCGGTAGTGGACTTCTGGTGGCCCAGCCGGGACTGTCTCCGATGGAGAGAACTCTTTACCGGTTGGTCTGATTGACTTGAAATCTGGTATACATAATCTAGGGTGGATGACAATGAAGTATACATACATACATCACGCCTGTATCCCCAAGAGGGGTAGGGAGAGCACATGAATTCAAAAATTCAGTGCCACGTCTAGCAATTTCAGGGTATCCAGATGAAGTATAGTTGGCAAAAAAACCTTGTATTGAAAATGAAATTTTTGTTGGTAAGCTTATTAATTTTCTTTCTCTATAGTTAATTGCAAGTAGTTAATAAATTCAAACGAATAGCAATATTTGTAACTTTTTCTTAATATTAGTACGGTCGCCAGTTGCGGCACAACTACAGGTGATTGTTTTGTCCCGACTCAGACGAAAGTATGTTGATTGCTTACGTCTTATTTAGTAATGTACCTAATCGAAGTTTTTACTTTAAGATGTGGATATCCAAATCATCACTGCTGGGAAAACTAAGCTCCTAATGTTCGATGGGTATACTTTCTCAAACCAGTCTCCGAAGTGCAGCAAGCTGAACTATTACTACTGCTCCAAGAAAGCTAAAGGATGTAAGGCTCGGGTTACACTGGACTCTGGAGTCGTGATTCAGGCAGCTACAGATCATAATCATGAAAAGCCTATATACAGAAAGGTCGGTGATCAGTTTGTAAAAATTACATAGACATTGATAGTGTATGGTTTTAATCTTATCGTCGATTTAATTAATCCCTAGAATTCCCAATTTTATGTTAATATCACATGTCATGTCTGTTGTTATCTTTCACGATTTGCAACGAAGAATGTACGCTACTTGATAACCCTGTTAAACGTTTTTAGAAGTATAAGTTTCTAATTTGTGTCGAGATTTCATTGAAGAAGGTTTCACTGATAAAATCCGCGGGACAGCGGTAAGCAAATCCGACGCACACAAAGTCACAGTTGACAGCTTTTTATTCAATTAAATAAATATCAATCGCTAAAACATTTTGTACGTGTTTCACTTCAAAACCAGAGTAAGGTCAAGCGCAAAAATAAGTATTGATAGAGACTCCTTAAAACTATGTCGCGCGATCTTATCCGGTCGCTGTAAGACCGTATAGGAAATACTTATTTTTGAGACTTTGATTAAAATGGGTTTTGGTATGCTTTAGGTGACAATCTAGGAACGTATTTAAGTGTACTTAAATCTAAAAATAGAAGTAGACAACGGGAAAACGGTTGGTCTGATTTACTTGAAATCTGTTGTACATAATCTAGACCGGATGACAATGAAGTACAGTTGGGCAAAAGTACAGTCGGCAAAAGAAGATTGTATTGAAAATGATTTTTTTATTGGTAAGCTTATTCTGAATTATTTTGAAGCTTGAATTTGAATTTGAATTAATCAAAGTTAAAATCACTAAGGTTTAAAACAGTATGCAGGGTGTCCCATAAATAGCGACTAACCCTGACATCGGAGGTAGGTCTATCCAAGAGCTATCGAACAAACCTAACATGACCTTAGTAAAAGTTGGACGGTTTTCGAGAGCCAAAACGGCCAAAATATCACGTTTTTTCTATGGGAGCCTCCCTTAATTATTATTACTATTTTGATTTTAGTATTTGTTGTTATAGCTACAACAGAAATACGTAATCTCTGAAAATTTTAATTACCTAGCTCTTACGGATCTTTAGATACAGTCTGGTGACTGACGAACAGACGGACAGACAGACAGACAGACAATGAAGTCTCAGTAATAGGGTCCCGTTTTCACCCTTTGGTTACGGAATCTTAAAAATAACATGTTGCAGATAATAATTAACAATGTACGGTACCTATTTCAAACAATTAGCGATGGTTAACATTCAATTAACTTAATGGCACGTTGGCAAGATCTTCCAAAATCTCTCAAATTACCAGCTTAACCATCAAGTATTATATCTTTTTGTAATTGGCATAACATACGCAAGTTCTTAAAGTAATAATCTCTTGTGCGGTCTAGTATTTTTTTTTCAGGGCAGGTAATCAAAGGCCAACTTATTGTTTTTGTTGATAATTTATTTTAACAATAAATTACGTTTCATTCGTATCTCTCGCACGTTTTTAACAAAATAACACTGCTATTATGAAATTTAACTATTTGTGATTATGATACAATAAAAAAAATCAGGATAAAGAGCTATCTAAACAAATTATGGCACTTGAGAGGTGAAAAACGGGTGAAGTTCGAAAAAATACTAAATTGCCAATATCTCGAAAACCGTCCAACTTTTACTGAGGTCAAGTTAGGTTAGTTCGATAGCTCTTAGATAGACCTACCTCCGGTGTCAGGCTTAGTTGCGATTTATGGGACACCCTGTATAAGCATATTAATTTTATTTCTCTTTAGTTAATTGCAAGTAGTTAATAAATTCAAACGTAGTAGTAGTAGTAGTAGTACGACCGACAGTTGCAGCATAACTACAGGCGATGTTTTATTCCGACTCACACGGAAGTACAGGTGTAGTGAGAAAATATTTTCCTTCGTAAATTTTCGGAAAAGTTCGTATTTATAACAATTTCGTACTTAAAACAATTACAATTATTACTTAAAACTGGATATTTACCATTTATTATACGGAATGAATTCCCTTTAAAATGGGTACCGAAGCTATTTGAGAGAAAACAATAAATACGAACTTTTCCGAAAGTTTACGAAGGAAAATAGTTTCTCACTACATCAGTATGTTGATTGCTGACATCTTCCTTAATAATGTACCTAATCGAAGTTTTTATTTTAAGAAGCGGATATACAAATCATCACTGCTGGGAAAACTAAGCTCCTAATGTTCGATGGGTATACTTTCTCAAACCATACCCCGAAGAACAGTAAGCTGAACTACTATTACTGCTCCAAGAAATCTAAAGGCTGTAAGGCTCGGGTCACACTGGACTCTGGAGTCGTGATTCAGGCAGATACAGAACATAACCATGTAAAGCCCGTGTACAAAAAGGTCGGTGAGCAGTTTGTGAAAATTATATAGTCAGTGATTAAATTCGTTTTAATTAATCCCTTGTATCCGCAATTTTATGTTAATATCACATGTCAACGTCTGTTGTTATCTTTTAACAATTCGCGGCGAAGGACGTACGCTACTTGCTAATCCTGTCAAACGTTTAGTTTTAAAAATATAATTTACTAATGTCTTTGATTCCGTGGAGGATGGGCCCGGGTTTTAGTCTGGGACGCAACTTGCGTGGATACTCTGGCCCCTTCGCACCTTCACGGAACCACAGTTAAAGCTGGCACAGCGGCAGAAGCGGCGGAAACCAAAAAAAGGTCAAAATATCAGAGTCTCGGTTCTTGCTATAACTTTATAGCTGTAGGAATCGAGACTCTGGGTCCATGGGGTCCCAGTGCAACTATTTTTTTTAATGAATTGAAAAAGCGCCTGGTCGACACAACTGGCGACCAACGGGCTGGCAGCTACTTTTCACAAAGAATCAGCATAGCTATTCAAAGGGGAAACGCTGCCAGCCTTTTGGGCACCATGCCACGGGGGCCCTTTTTAGATTTAATTTAGTTATTATTATTTTTTTTTCTTTTTTTTTTATTAATAAGCATGTTTATAGTCAGTTCTTTTTAGGTTTAAGTTGTAAATAATATGTACATTTTTCATTATTTACTAATTTGTGTTGAGATTTCATTGAAGGAGATTTCACTGATAAAATCCGCGGAACAGCTTTAAGCGAATTCTACGCACATGAAGTCGCGGGCGACATCTTGTTATTAAATTAAATAAATATTAATAGCTAAAACACGTGTACGTGTTAAGAACCAGAGTATGGTTAAGTGCAAAAATGAGTATTGATAGGGACTCCTTAAAACTATGTCGCGCTATCTTATCCGGTCGCTGTAAGACCGCATAATAATTATTTTTGAGACTTTGATTAAATACATTCTCCACTTTACAAATGGCAAATGACTACGAAAATGGGTTTAGGTATGCTTTAGGTGACAAGCTAGGAACGTATTTAAGTGTACGCAAATGTAAAAATAGTAGTAGACAAGCACATATACCCTGAAGAATATAGCGTAGAAGGATCTATTGATTTGCTTCGCTACAAGATACGTAATCGTCTTTAGAAATCCCACGTATAGGAGTACTTAAAAACGTAATAAGAAGGGCTTGTGACACACCTCTCACTCGCACTCTCCGGGAATCTGGAGCGGGAGCACAACTGAGGAATTAGAGCATCGTTTCACAGCGATCCGGATTGGTGCGCACGGGACCCTCTCCGTGTCGCTGTAAAACGATGCTCTAGTTCCGTATTAGTGCTCCCGCTCCGTGTGCCTGTAGTAATAGCCCGTACGGGCCTCCCGGACAGCTGTGAACGCAGCCTAAAGTACCAAACGCACGCAGCGTTAGCATAGCGGCGCGGCGCGGTGGCGTGATGATACAAATAAAACACTTTTCCTGGCCAGTGCTTTGTGCGACGTCTTGCGTATACTTGAATATTACAACCGATACCGTCACGCCACTGCCGCGCTGCCCCGCTTTCGCTGTCAGTCCGTTTGAAGCTTTACCGGCAGCGGGCGCAATAAAGAGCCGTAAAATACACCCCATCAAGCACACTTTACGAAAACATTAAACAATTGATATTTCATGCCACATGAATGCTCATGAACCGTGTGCATCATTTGATTCTAGAAATGAGCTACCAGTTTATTACCTCAAGCAACAGGAACTTGCTTATGTACCGAGGTTATACATTTTCACACCGCGGCGGAAAAAATAGCAGAAATTATTACTGCTCCAAGAAATTAGGATCTCTATGTCCTGCACGAGTTCATCTCAATAAACTTGGAGGCATTAAAACAGCCATTACGGAACATAATCATAGGAAACCCATCTACAGAAAGGTTGGAGACCAGTATGAAAAAATAAGTTCGTGATACAGTTAGGTATTTATGAGGAGAGCGGAATTTTTGGGGCAAAAGTCAAATGTCAATAGTTGGAATGTAAAATTTTATCGGCTTTCGGCTTTTTCTTTTCAAACTATCTTTCAAGTTAGATGAAAAATTTACCAACATGGTGGTTGTTTTAATATTCTTCATTTACCGCTAATAATTGGTCTTAACGACATAAGCTTTTTTTCCGATTTCGTTTTAAATAAGTTATAACTTTTTTTTTGACAGTCGATAAAATTTTACATTCCAACTTTTGTCATAAAGATTCGGCTTCTGTATGAGAATGATGTGTAATTGAACGACATTGACGAAGGAAAATGATTCGATTTATTTATTTTTTTATAAATCGAATCATCGAATCTAGCAGCGCTAATGTCAAAATTTATATTTATACTTGTTTATGTTTTGACTTTTTGTAATTTTATTATGATTATATTTGAATATGACTATGACGTTAGTATAAGTTATTTTAACACCCGAGCCTACACGTATTTGTTTTTTACCATAAATATCTATTTCTCTGAACGAACGTTCTAGGGTAACAACGAATGAATTTAATTGTCGGACAATCTATATTAGTCCAGTAGTAGTTAATATCTTGACCAGCGATTGACCTCACTATCTCACCTGATAGATGCTGTAGGCTTAGCACGGCAACACGCTCTACTCATCTCGCGCGCGGGATAGACTATCCGTCATTTTCTGACGTCTCTAATCAGAAATTGACAGGTATAATCTATCTCGCTCGTATCTCTACTCGCGTCTTTCTGTGCTGAGCAGGCTAGTGGTGGCGAAAATGATGCCCACTAGTTCAGTGACGGCCTAATCTCTGTACCTTTGTAATTATCTCAAATCACATTTATCCTGAAAAACAATCGACGAGAGCGAATCCTAAACCTTAAGGCCGCCATAGACAGTTTCTTTAGAGCAGTCAATACCAACAGCTTCAAGCAGTCGCTGTTGGTAGATATACAATTTCAATACAAAATTTTCATTCTCAATACATGAACAGCACAAACTGTTCGCTTGCAGTCAAACAGTGAGATGGGAATGATAATTTTGTATTGGAACTGCAGATCTTCCAATAGCGACGGCTTGGAACTGCAGGTAATAACTCCTCCAAACAAACAGACAGTGTCAATGGCGGCCCTTGACAGTCCATAATTAATATAAACGATGGAGCGGTACTCTTGGTGCAAATTCAAGTTAAAATGTCTTCCCAATCATTTCAAATTACACTTCTGGTCAGATGTCAGCTAACTTTCGTGTCTGTCGAATAATACAAAGACATTTTAATTTTCGGTATTGGTTTCATGATTAAGAATCCATAGTTACTGTTTTCTTTCAGATTCACCCGCCAGATGTTCATTTTTACATTATTCTGAAAACGAATCAGTTCAGGGGTGTTCTGATTCAGACGTACTCCAAGAAATGACTAACAAAATAATACCTGCACATTGTGAGTCAAAACCGAACGTAAGAAAACAGTTGAAAAATCGATCGTCGATCAATGAATGTAAAGATGAATCCAACATAAACACAATACCGATGTTACCTCCCTGTAAAAACACATGCATTTTCAAATGTGCTGTGAAGTTCAATGATACGATTAGAAAAGAATTATTCGAAAAGTTCTGGACCCAGGCCGATTGGACGCGCCAAAAAGAGTTCATAGCCCGTTGGTGTCAAAGAAAAAGAATAGAAGGTACAACGCACCGTAAAAAAATCAGTATCAAATATTATTTGCCAGCGGATTTAGACAATAATCTTTCAAAGGTCCAAGTATGTAAAACCATGTTCTTGAATACCCTTGCTATAAGTCAAGAGTCTGTTTATAAAGCTTTTCAAGAACATGTTGAAGAAGGTAACCCCACTTCGTTGGCTGATGCAAGACGTCAGTTTAAAAAGGAAAGAGTTCAAATAGAGAGTCATGTAAAAAGAAGCGTATACGACCACGCCAAGACTTTGCCGGCTTGTACAAGTGATACGGAGTTCTCTTTGTCAGATATGTACACAAACTACAAGGAATGGATAAGCCAACCAGATAATGCTGACCTTTACCCCAATAAAGCAAAATCGCTTAAGCAATATCAAGACATTTTGAATGAAAAATTTTATTCGGTATTTCATAGGTCTTAAAACTATCGATAGCATTATTTATCATCAGTCAAATACTGATCAAGAAGCAAGTTTTTTTTTTATGTTTATGATTTGGAAACGTTTTTGATCTCTTACATGTTCAATGTCTATGTTTTGTTGGCTATTTTCAGAAATATATTGTTTTAATTATTGCTCATGGTCTTACGGCTTTTTAATATTGATCTCTGTTGTATTTTTACTAGTCGTAACCTCTGTTTGTAGATTTGTTCGTTGGAATTTATTTAGTACCAAATAGATTTAGTGAATCATTTTGAGTTAATAATAAAATTTTACTAAGAGTGCATTCAACCAAACGAGATTTGATTTTATCTTAGAAGAAGCCACCCTGTACCTACTACATTTTATACTCGTTTGGTTAAATTGAGCCTACAAATACCTAAAATTAACAATACATGGCGTAAGACATTCGGTGGATTGCAAAATATGGCGAAGAAGAAACAAAAGCTACAATAAATGCTCCATAAAATTTAATGTGCACATTTTTTTATACTTAATTTTATTATCGTTCGGGTTGTTTCTATTCAAGCTTATTTTAACATTTCATTTCACAACTTTAAAGATGGGTAAACACAGAATAGTAAGACATTACCATGTCATAGGGGTGAGACGGAATTTAAAATTAAATGTTATATTGGGTTTGTTGGATCAAATCGGGGCTTTCCGATACAAGCAAACTTATGCTTAATGGAAGGTCCCAACCTTGTTTCTCTGTAACCATAAAAATGGAAACCAAAATAAACTTTTTTTTTTTTTTAATCTTTTGGATTATCAATATTACTACGAGTATAGCTCCATTTTTAATAAGAATGTATTGTTTAAGTAGCAGTAAGTATCCTATAAAGATCTGTCATTCCTTAAACATTAAACTACCGTGAGACTCACTTATCTTATAAATTACGGATAACTGACGTTTTAAATCGAGTTATCCGTAATTTATAAGATCTGTCATTCCTACCCTCCTTAAAAACCAACTTCCGAGAGCTTGCTAACTAACTCCATTTTGTGGTAAAACGGTAAGAGTTTACTCTTATCCATTAATGATCCTGATCCTGCTCTTTGAACCATTTAATATCAGTTTAATTAATCAAAACAAACATTTTAGGTATTCAAATGTATAGATCAAATCAAGGGCGTGTCATCGTGTATCAAAACTTCACTTATTCGATCTGCAGTCAAGCAAAAAACAGACTACGTTGTTCCAAAGCCTACCGACGCAAATGCAAAGCTCAACTTAGAACGGACGATCAGGGAAACGTCATTTACGCTGACACCAATCATAATCACCCACAGCCACAATACATTTTGAAAGACGACCAAATATTTGTGTTCTCTTAAGAAAAACAATGATAATGTCGAAATGTGAAATAGGCATGGTCTATGTAACGTAATGCAAGCGAGGACATCAAAAAGTTGTACTTGTCGTAGAAGTATATCGGCACATACAATAAACTGTACAACTTTAAAATATGTTGTTGATTTTTTTGTTGATACTCTGAACTTATACCGTCACCCAATCATAGTAGAATAAACAAATAACATGGGGGTAGAGTCACACGTGAGTAAAACTATACCTGTCATTGTTAAACTAGAGATTACTTCGTAACACTTTGGTTACGAGCGCAGGCTACGGGGACTGTTGCCAAACACAAAAGTCATGTAGACCAATGTATCTTATATTAAATTAAGTTGAGATGTATTCGATACAAAGACGATTGTTACTCATTTATTTTACAATGCTTTCTGCAAAGTTTATGAATCATGAAGCTTTGACCCTTGCAGTCGTTACGTTTGATTTTTCAAACATGGCATTAAAGCGACAAGGTACATAGACGTATACCTACTTCACACTGACTAATTAAGTATTTCAACTGATTTACACTTATGCTTTGATTTTTCAGAACGTGATTACGATTCATTAGATGTTGAAACAAGCGATGAAGAATCTGATGACGATTACGAAGTTGAATCTCATAAACTTGGATTTGGATTTGATGAAGACTCGAAGGCAGATGAATCGGATGAAGAATGGAGTTTGGGACCCACGAAAAATAATGTTATACCATTTTCGGGAGCGACTGGGCCGCATAACCTCAGTTTAAAGGAACCGTTAGAATGTTTTGAGGCCTTAATTTCGCAGCAAATCCTGGAGATGATGTTGAAGAACATTAATAAACAAGCACATCAATTGTTTTCAACTAAATATCCTGCTTCTTCAGAACTAAACGAGTTTAAGCCGGTCACGATGGAGGAATTACGTGTGTTTTTGGGATTGCTTCTGAATATGAGTGTTATACAATTGCCTGAGATTAATGATTACTGGAATACTAGTCAACTTTTTGGATTCCAGTCATTCACAAAGCACATGAGTCGCCGAAAATTCAAAATGATCTGGAAATGTCTAGACTTTGACCCCAAAACAGGAGAAGGTGGTAACATGTTCGAAATAATAAACCAATGTAACAATATTATCGAAAATGTGTATCTTCCTGATAAAGTTCTGTGCATTGATAAATCCCAAGTGTCAGGAACAAATAAACGAAATAAGCTTTCAAATAGAGTGGAAGAAAATAATAATCTATATTTATTGACAGATGAACATGGCTTTGTCTTAAAAATTGTGTCATGTAAAAACGGTAACAAATCCATCAATGAAATCGCCGAAACTTTGCTAGCAAATAGACTTGGAGTAGGACACGCTGTGTACATGAATAATGCCTCGGTCAGACTAGCTAATAACTTAGTACAAAACAACACGCACATAACTGGCGTTTTTAAGACTAAACCGAAAGACATACCCATAGCAATGTCAACAGACTCGAATCCTGAGTGTGTGACATTTTATTCCAAACGAGGAGTTTGCGTCATGAAATATCAAAACAAGCCTCCGTCATACATTCTATCTACGGAACATTACGAAGATCCGCAAAGCAATCTTAACAAAGAAATTAACCAGAAGCCCGGCATTTTGTCAAAGTTCGAAAAACATATGGTTGGTGTGCAAAAACACGAACAATTGGCATCTTACTTTAGCTCTACGTACACACAAAGAAAAATGCCCCGAAACAAGAGACTGTTGCTGCATCTCTTGAACGTGATGTTCTGTAACAGTTATATCTTGTACAAGAGATATTCTGACAAGCCGTTAAAAATTCTACAGTTTAGATTCGCCGTTATTGATGGATTAGTATCCCAAAGTAAATACGCCGCTATACGGATGGAAACATCGAATGATTGGCATACATCTTATAAGTTGCCGAGAGATCCGAAGACTAACAGATACAAGAGGAAGAGGTGTGTGACCTGCTGGAAAAAGTTTTCAAAGAGAGTCGACACTATCAGTTATTGTCCTAAATGTCCGAACAACCCGGGTCTTTGTCAAGGGCAATGTTTTGAAGAGTATCACGCCACCGGCGAGTCTGGTGTTAGTGTTACTGAATAAACCGCGGTTTTATAATAATGCAGTTATATGTTATCCAGTTGTCTGTTTGCTTCCACCACTTTTTTTTGCATTCTATGTGCTCTATCGGATCGCTTGCGTATTTTTTTAGAATAAGTCTTGCTAAAGCAATGTTGAGTAGATGCTTTTTCAATTATAGAATTCGATCAGACAAAATGAACTATTTTAGTATGTAAACATTTAATTTTAATTATACGTTTGTTTTTACTGAATAGAAATTATTATTATTATTTCGAAATAAATAATAATCAAATTTGTATTATTTTATTGAAATGTTCCTAACACACAATCAGTAAATACAAAAATTGTTTAAGACAGGTTTTTTGCTGTGTCATGATTCATTAATCAGAATCATAAGTTCATAATTTACGCGTACCTGGCTATAGTCTCATATTTATTACGAAAGTTTATTCGTAAGATTCCAAACGGAATGTGTTATTTTCCGGTGACATTATGGCTATGTCTGATTTTCACTCGCTGTTCGTAAAAGTCGCACCGATAAAACCGCTCTGTTGTGTGATATTCCATAAAGTACCTAAATTTGTGTTTTTTACTCATGGTAAATCACCACCAATTTTGTTACCAGGGTTACCGATTCGACTGTATTTTTTTCTTGCTATATTTTTAACCAAGGTACGTTTATCTGTTTCAGATAATGTCTTCTACGCGGTACGCCTTCAGAATAATAAGTCCGTTGTAATGTGTCGGAACTACACTTTTTCCTACCACGGGGCTTCGGGCCGTCTTCTGTATTGCTCAAAACGCGCTAGAGGGCACTGTATGGCTCGAGTCAAATTCGATAGCAAAGGAAGAATAGCTTACGCCAACCACGACCATAATCATCCACCGCCGGTACTGCACAAGACTTCCGAAGGAGACTATATTAAGATTTAATTATGAATATTTGCAGGTGCTGTGTAAATTTTGTACATACAGAGTATATTAATTTATTCTGATACTTTAGACGTCTCTAAAACCTCCGTTAGATAGGCGCTGGCGTCTGTTTGGCGCTTTCGCTCAACTCGCTCTAGTTTACAGTCGAAGCGACGCGATGCGTCATGCTTTTTCGCCTACAGCATATTCATCTCTATTGTTCCATTATTTAAGTACAAATTTGTGCTACGTAAATGTGAAAACGCGCATAGTAATAGTAATTACATGACAGCGAGAACCCGCGTATGCAACGAAGCTCTGTTTCAATGGAACGCCTGTTAGTTCGCAGATTTTCAGTTTGTATAATCAGTCGTCTGTAATGTATTGACCTGTACTTCGGTATACATTTGAGAAATAGTCAAAAGCACTCAATATGTGAGTTTTGATTTTATCAAGTATCTTTTATAGTAATCTTTTGTTCGATAGTGCAATCATGCAATACTAGGTACGACAAATTATGTGAGAGTGTATGTTGATGCAATTAAAAGCCTGACTATGCTTAATTTGTTTTTTTTTTCTAATTTAATAAATTTAATTTTTCATGTTTATGGCTACAAGTGATGTATAAGTAAATAATTGCAATGGTAATAAATACTTCTTCAGACTACTTATCCTATTTTTTAGTAAATTCAAAATCAATGCACGTCTGTTTCAGTGGTATTAAATACAAGTTTTCTAATAAAAATATTTAAATATCTTAAATTCTAATCTAAACTTTTTATTTATTATTAAATCAAAATTAAAATTAAAAACAATTACTATATTGACAACTTCAAGGTTGAATAGTTAGTTATGTTGTCAATGGTATTTGAAGTTTACCTGCTATTTATGTTTTACCATCTGTTATTTTCAAATAACTAAGTTGGACTTGGTCAGAATCCAATTTATTTTCAGATTTCTTCAACATAGACCCCACTGAG
The DNA here is from genome assembly GCA_005406045.1 of Adoxophyes honmai. Taxonomy (NCBI): domain Eukaryota; kingdom Metazoa; phylum Arthropoda; class Insecta; order Lepidoptera; family Tortricidae; genus Adoxophyes; species Adoxophyes honmai. The sequence continues at coordinate 73,011 of BHDV01005067.1, forward strand.
GATGCTCCGTTAATATTCAATTTCTTAAAAAGAGAATCATCATCATCACCAATCTCGTCCAGCGAGGATGAAGTTATTGTAATTCCTAAAAGTTCTAAAATATACGCAAGTCAACGAGAAAACATACATCGCAAAAATGAAAAAGAAATTAGACGTCAGTTAATTCAGCAGAGGCATCTGGTGAAACCGGGTTGTCAAGCCTACAAAAAGAGTAACTGCCATAGAAAATGCCATATAAAAATTCCAGAAGATTTGAGAAAAACAATCAACAAAGAATTTTGGAGCAAACCGTATGGGGACAGGTGTAAGTTTGTACAGGAGTTGTGTGTAAAATTTGATCCAGACGAGAAAAGATTGAAAAGAACTATAGCTTATTACCTGAGGAACAAGGATAATGTAAAAGAAAGAGTTTGTAGACTTTTTTTCTTGGCAACTCTTGGTTTTTCGCGCTTTAATTGTGGAATGATTCAAAGTGCTATTATAGAGGGAAAAACGGAGGATAATCGAGGAAAACATTCGAAGCGATGTAGACATTAAAACGTCTTATTTTCTGTCACCATTTGGATTTTACAACTTCGGTCTATCCTAATAGTCAAAATTCAATTAGTGGTAAAGCGTTAGTCGCAGTGTTTAAAATATGATAACACCTCATAACTGAGCTTCTAAAGAAAATATAAATATTCAATGTTCTCTTTCTCTTTGAACGTAAAATTTCTCATCCTCTTGTTGTTATTATTCGGTCGATGAACTGGCTATCAAGTACCAATCGATGTTATAACGAAATTTGTAGCTCAAAGCAACTGTCGTGTTTGTTTTATGATTGTTGAAGCAGATAGACACAATATTAAGGTAATGTTTCCTTTCACAAACTTTGAGAATGAATCTGATAACTTATCACGAGGCAATCATAAATGAATACTCGATGTTACAGTTGATGCTATCTTGAAATATCACATTTTATTTTATGCTTTTTGTATTTACATTCAAACCATGCTAGTCAAAACGACAATCCTGCTAGATCGGTGTAAAACGTGTATTTTAAACTTATCATTTACAAAGTTATTATGTTCTTAAAATGACTGATTTATTCAAATATAGATATTAAACATTACTACAAATCCAAATTCCATCTTTCTGCCATTGCTATTATAACTGTATTTGTTACGTCTATTATTATTAAACATATCCTGAGCCATATTTGTTACAGTTGATATTAATTTCACCATTCGTTCATATCGATTCACATGATAGATGAAAATGCGGAGGCAATAGCGGAGAATAGTTCTTATTGCCCTGTTTGATGCATAGTTAGTAGACCATTAGTTTGTCCTAATTATGCATCGAAGAAAAGGACAATCGTGAGTAGCACAGAAGCCGACTAGTTTTCATTACTAAAACAGACTGAATTGTGATTGGTCAGATCGCTGTCAGCTTTTACCTTTGGCCAATCACATTGGTGGAACGGTCTATTGTCCTGTTACACCTACAAGCAGTCTACTCGAGACTATTCTAAGATAATTTCATAATACCGCTTTAAATTGAGACTGACTTTCCCAATTGTTGCAGACAAACTAGAGTTCCTGACGCTCAACAGCGGAAGGAAGGTCATCATGTACAAAGGCTACACCTTCTGCTACCACCAGCGTGGCACGAACCGTCTCCAATGTTCCCGGAGAATCAGCACCAAGTGTGAAGCCAGACTTAAACTAGACAATGATGGCGTCATCACTTTCGCTGACATCTCCCATAACCACCCCCCGCCGGTTTACATGAAGACTCCTAATGGCACATACGTCAAAGTGCCACATCGTGTGGAATTACTACCACCAGGGACACCGGTGGACCATTTCCTTAGACGCATGGTTCAGGGTGAAGACAGTATTATTTAAAATATCTGCTTGAAACTGATTGTCGTAATACACATGATTTTTTACAATGCGGTAAGATAATGTTCATGAAGTTTTCAAATCATTAAATTTCATGTGAGATTGATATCATTGGAAATCAGCAGCCTCTAGTGCATAGCTACGAATTTGTTGTTCTTGATTCAGTCATTCATTCATTGAGTGGTTGTAGTTGACGTCAGCAATTTAAAAACACCAGTCGCAATACATTGTTTATATTTCCTTGCCTAAACGATTTTGTAGAAAAAAAAAAACATGGAGCATCCAGCATGTATCAGAGATGTTGTATGTAATCTGAACGAGCAGTGGGCACCTTGTTGTTTTAAGGACATGGATTTGTGGAGCTTTTTATGATCCATATAAATATATTGGCTACAGGACTGTTTTTACTAATTGATATTTAGCGCGAATTATATATAAATAGTAGAAAAAAACGGTTAAGATTTTGCGGCCGTGGGGCGATGTTTGCAAACAGACTGAGGTATGATGAGGATTATTATGACTAAAACCATTGTAGATTTAATATTGATCTATTTTGACGTATTTTAAGAGCTCTCAATTTGTATACATAATATATTCAATCGATATCACTTCTCAAATGCTTTATTTTTAGCGTTAAGTGTGAGTGAGTGCGGGTTTGTACAGTTATCAACAAAGATGTGTAGATGGTTTAAGTGCCAAAAGTATTATACTTATTTTTTAGTCACCATATTAAGGTTGCACTGAGATTTTGCGCTGATTCTTTTTAAGAAGCCGGAAAGCAGGGGCGGCGGCTCAAGATACGGAGTCTGAACGAGCGTGTAGATATTTTCTTCATATTACTAGAACGATACACAAATACGTCAAAAGCTCGGTGCAGCCTTAACATCGTGTATACATATTTTGGCACTTTAACCGTGTCGATTATATTTCTTGCTCACTGTACACGATTTGGGTGAACACGAATAAAAAAGTTTCAGGAACTAAATTACAATTTTATCGATGTACATACGTAGTCTACTGCGCTTTTACAAGTTTCGTATTTGCATTGAACTACAGTTTTGATCTGTACTCATGTTACTTCAAGTAAGATCACACAGTTACATTTTGTTCATTAAAATAAAATATTGTGAATTCAAAGAGTCATCAATTATTTCCCGTGTTGTATTCCCGTGTGGTGCCGGGTTAGAGAAAAGCACCTCACCCTTTCTTCCCGTGGGTGTCGTAAGAGTCGACTCTGGGAAAGGGTTGGTGTATTGTGGGCGATGGGCTAGCAACCTGTCACCACAATATCACGTTTGACCATCTGGTTACCCTCAAGTTGCTAAACGTGGCACTGAATTTTTGAATTCATGTGCTCTGCCTACCCCTCTTGGGAATACAGGCGTGAGAATATGTATGTATGTATGATCAATTATTTCAACCAAACTTGCGTCGGAAGATCTCTACTTTTCTACTAATATACATACATACATGACGCCTGTGTATTCCCAAGTGGGGTAGACAGACCCTATGAAACGTAACATAGCAATGTAGCCACTTCATAACTTAAGCATAGCGACAGGATGTAAGCCTTCTTAAACATCCATAACCTAGTCGCCTCTTATGAGATCGCCCTAAGAAATTGCCAGCTCTAAATGTGTCTCGCTGTCATTTTTTTTTTTTTTTAGATGGAGATGAATTAGACGAAGACTCGATAAAGACCATCACATTGGCAAGCGGCAAGTGTCTCTTCATGTACAAGAAACACAGCTTTTCCTACCACGACCGCGGCAAGAGTCGCCGGCTGGTGTGCTCCAAGAGGAAAGGGTTGGCTTGCCCCGCGTTCATCAAGTTAGACAAGGACGAACGTATCGAGCATGCGGTGACCAGCCATAACCATAGTCCCATCAAATACCACAAGACAGTCAGTGGATTTTATGTTAGAATGTAAGATTTTGATGGTACCATTTCTTCGATAAGGAACTTGTCCTAGGAATTTCCAGTAGACATTTTAAAAGTTAATGTCTAGTTTGGAAATAGTTAAGTTATATTGAGACGGTTGTGGTTTGTAAAATGAGTCGAATGGCGAATTTCTTAAAAAATACGAGTGTTTGAATTCCTAATTATGTACAGTATATACTTAACTTTGTCTACAATGTGCAAATGCAAAAATCAACTAAAATGGTGGCTTTACAAATTGACATAACCAAAATATTATTTCATTTATAGTGTGTAATGTAAATATTTGAGATAACGATAACAGCTTGTTTCGATTTCTCTTTTGTAAAAAATATGCCATGTGTGATTAATTGAAAATTGAAGAATTTTAGGTAATTATTACTTATTGTACGAGTATGAGTCGTTTATATGTATGTTTCTTTTGCAATACAACGCTCTACTGATATTGTAGCAAAACGCTGCAAATCATATTGACGAAGTTGAAAGAAATAAAAAAACTTTTTATATGTCCTTTTGATCAAGCATTTTTATAAATTACCACCACTAGCGACACAGAATATGTAAAACTACGTACAAAAGAACATCCCGAACATGTTTATGCCCTAAAATAATTCTCTGTTTCTATCGTTACCTGCTTGCAGTAAACCTTTCATGAGGTCTCGCTACCGGAGAGTACCTAAACTTCAGAGTGGACCTCCCTAGCTAGCGATAGGTTTCGTATCGTTAGGAAATTATGAAATACCTTGAAAGCCTTCCCAGCCTCACTCTCCCTCGGGGCTTTAAGGGATTTCTTTAGTAACTTATGTATAGCTATGTTTTTCCTTCGCAAGTCCTTGAGTCTATTTATACCTTCATAAACAGATCGATACTTTAAAGGCTACACGCGTTTTAAACTTGTTGTTGTGGATGGATGACAGTATATTTGTATATTTGAGCTCATCATTCCATTTAAAAAATAGTTCTAGTCAGTTATGTTTCAATTTGAACATGTATTAAAATTGTATGAAATACCACTCTTTGCTTTTTGTCTTTTTTTGTTCGGTTCGATCTTACATGTATTGTATAAATGGAAAAGTACCTATATTCTACTTAAGTAAGTCTACTTGTAAAGTGTGTGTTGTATGGTATTGTTATCATTAAATTATTGTGTTTGTCACGTTTTTTTTCCTTTAAAGCGAAGAAACAACACCACTTCTAATATTAATTAACTTGTAGTCAAGGACTTATATCCATGATACAACATAGAACATTATCAGAGGAAATATTATAACGGTTTTCACTGTTAATTAATGCGATGCCAATGACTTTTACTGTAAAATGCTTCTTTGATAGATAATAGTTACAGAATTATTCCTTTTTCATTAGTTTCTTAAAAGAAGGTGTGTGTAATATTTATAAATATAAATAAGTGTACAGTTAGAGTGCTGGCTTTAATTGATAGCAGTAGGAGAAAAGAGAAGACGGCGCAGAAAGCGCAAGGCTTGTTGGTTATTGTTTTGTTATATCAGACTGTAAACGGTACAGGGTATTGTAGAATATACATTAGCTACTAGGGTAGCACTTACATAGTATATGGCTGGGAATACACATGCACATTGCCATACACAATTTCAAACTACGTACAAATGCACAAAACTGTGTCAGCTATAGCTATAGACTACGCATATACGATAATATTTGATCTGCGTATAAATGCTATTTTTCCATATGTCGATGTCAAAAGATACCTGACGGTAAATCTGCGCAGTGTGTGGTAGCTCATTGAATTGTATAGGGAGCGATATTGACAGATATATGTTCTGTAACAGATATCTTACCGTATCTGCTTAATGTGTGACGAGCTTTATCTGTAGTTTAGTTTTACTGACTCTTGTATTAATACGTTCCAGGTGACCATACGCTGCATTACGAAACTATACCATCCGGTAAAGGGAAACAGAACATGATTGTGGTAGATGGCCACACCTTCTCCGTGCAAGGGGCGAGCCAGCGCCGGTACTACTGCTCCAAGAAAAGCCGACTAAATTGCAAAGCCTTTGTTCTTCTTGATTTGAATAAGAGAATAATGTCCTACTATTCAGAGCACAATCACAATCCGCCTATACTTTATAGAGCTGCTGATGGTAGTGTTATACGAATGACAAATTCGTAACAGGGATATTTTGTAATAATGTTTTGGTTTGTTGTGTAGGCGTCTAGAAGAAGGATCATGGATTATTCCGAAGTAACGTAAACTGCCCTTCATTCGATATCCTGCTTTTCAGTTTTAGGCGGTAATTACATTAACTCGTTTCCCTAAATGTACTTACTACTCCTTAATCTAGATTGGTCAACGGATGTCTTTACACTAGCTAGATCAGGGGTTCCCAATCTTTTTTTCGTCGAGCCCCCCCCCGGATCACAAATTATATTTTCATGCCCCCCACCCCCATATTTTTTTTCAGTGTTCACACTAAAACTAGTATTATTTTAACAACATTTGATTTTGTGTACATTGAAATATTTTTTTCTATTAAAAATACAAAAGTTTCGCGCCGCCCTTGAGATTGCTCTACGCCCCCCAAGGGGGGCGTGCCCCCCTGGTTGGGAACTCCTGAGCTAGATTATCCAACGACCGCCGTCCCGTAGTCAGGCTGTGACAGCTGTCGCTCGGCGAATGCGCCCGACTACCATGTTTTTTACACTGCGGTGATCACATATAGCATGCGGAGAACGACACAATGTATTGCCGCTGAGTTGCCAATGAGTTTAAGGCTAATGGCGAACATTAGTGCAGCGTCGGGCAATGGTACCTTTACGTTACATTGGTCAAATCTCGATAGCTATACCTATGCATTATTTATTAAAGTTCACTGAAAAATAAATGAAACGTGAATATCTGTTTTTGAGAATAAATGCGTGCTGTTTACGAGTGTGTGTGTGTACCTATTGCGTAACTATTTATTTTTCTTACTGTCTATTTTCACTGATATTTATGTTTAACAATATAAAATGATCGCGCTGGAAACGTAAGCTGGGTCTTTAATACTTAAATCCATTTTGTCATTGCGTAGTGTTTTTCCATTTCTTTAATGTGTAACTACTTTCAGATAACCAAAGACTGAATAAAGTGTTATATGCAAATACCATGAATGAAGTACTTAACCCTTTTCATGCAACAATGCCTACTGCATTTCCCATTTTACTTATACACGTTTGAACCATTTGAAGGATCACAACTTTGTATTTTTTTTGTTTCTTATCATCCTCAAGATTTTTGCAACAAACGGTCGCGCATATTTTGCTTTGTTTTTGTTTATACATGGTGGCCGGGAATTGACCGTAAATATTTAAATCAGTGGTCGCTTATACGCGTTTGAAAACCCCTGCTAAAATATTTATGGTAAATCCTAAATACATGCTAGAATTCGTTACGAATCGTGAAATTGTCTGTATTTTTGATGTAGCGCTTGGTGTGCTTTGTCAGCCCCATTTGGGAACACAGGCGTGAAATACTTATGTTTTACTAGTATACGTGTATTTGAATAAGTACCGACAAGTCTTCTTCTCTTGCAGACATGTTGATGCAGTTTATCCCGTCTCCCCGAGGGAACTCTATTCTACTTATGATCAATAAGTACACTTTCTCCAGGGTCAACAAACTCTACAGGTGGTATAATTGTTCCAGCAAGAATTCTAGTCGTTGCCGGGCCAGAATCCTCCTCGACGAGTGTAACCGAATCGAAAAATACTTTCTAGACCACAATCATCCGCCTCCCAGATATACCCAATACATTAAATTTAATACGCTTCCAGTGCAGTTTTCAATGACATGATTCACAAAATAATCCAATTGGCCTTTGAACTCGATATCAGCTAAATAGGATGGGAAATTGCTACTAGACGGACTTACCTTCTTCTGTAAGGCAAGACCGTCTACACGCCAAGTTAAAAAAAAAAATACGATATTTCGCGTACAGTATGTGCCCCCACTTACCTATCCAGGCGATTCGGTGTTTTGAACGCGCACCACTACTAATACAAAGTTTGTCTAACTATTTTTAGCGAAATATTAATATCATGAACTACCTCATTTTGATTTTGCTAAAAATAGTTAGACAAGCTTTGTATTGGTGGTGGTGCGCGTTCAAAACACCGAATTGCCTGGATAGGTAAGTGGGGGCACATACTGTACATCTTATTAAAATTTTATTTCAATAAGAGTAATTTGTAAACTATTTAATTCTCTATCTCTTGCAATTTCAAAATATAATAGAATAGAACATTTTTATTTGCAAGAATACATAGCTCAGTATTTACAATTAGTGAATAATACTATCATAGGCATGCAAATTTTTACAGACAATGTTTTTACTTTTTACTTTATCTACTTATAGACTAAACTTGAAGGAAATGAGATCATTTTGGTTGTGTATTGTGGAAAAAATGGTAATTCGCATAATATACATGACCATACAGAATGTATTATAATTATTATAATCAGTTATGCATACTAAATTTAACATGCTATTTTAACTTTATTGGATAAGTAACTCTAGAGGTAAAGCTTACAGGCTAAACTTAAATTAGACGAGATCATTTGTTGCTCTGTAAGAGGCACTCACAACGGTAGTTTCTGTACTATACTTTAATAAAATACAATACAATAAAAAAAAACATATATGTTTAATTGTGCGTACTATTTAGATATTCATTAACAGAATAAAACATTTATTTAGGAGCCACTCTGTGAGCATGATTTTAAATCTATTTAAATTGTATGTGACTAAGTGTTTTGGTAAATTATTATATAATTTAATGGCCGTACATAAAGCGTTTTTCCCATAAACTTCTAATTTTACAAGTGATAACTGTAGCCTGTCTTTGTGCCGTAGTCCAAAGACATGCGTAACTTAATAAATTACTTAGTTACAACAACCCAAAGGTTTCTCTACAAAATATATGTCGGTCTTACCCACACTGAGCTAACTGACTACATATTTTGTCTGATGTTTATGTTTGTAGTACACTAACCTAGCGCATTACCAATAAAATTATCGCGCAAGTAACGTAAGCTGGGCCTTTAGTACTTAAATCCATTTTGTCATTACAGAGTGTTTTCTATTTGTTTTTTGTGTAACTACTTTCAGATAACCAAAGACTGAATAAAGTGTTATATGCAAATACCATGAATGAAGTTCTTAACCCTTTTCATGCAGCACTGCCTGCTGAGATTCATCTCATTTTCCACCTTACTTAAATAAGCATTTTGATGCATTTGAAGGGTCATATTTTTTCTTTTGTTTTTGTTTCTTATCATACTCGTACTGAACTGAAGAACAAACAACAAACGGTCGCACGTATTCTGCTTTGTTTTTGTTTATAAATGGTGGCCGGAAATTGACCGTAAAATTTTAAATCAGTGGTCGCTTATACGCTTCTGAAAACCCCTGATAAAATATTTATAGTAAATTTCCGGCTACCCTGTATACTCTGTACAAAAAGCTCTTTGTAATACCGATGCAGTTGCAAAATTCAAGTTGGCACACAACTGCCTAGCAGCTGCTTATTTTATGCGTTTTTTTTTGTTGTTGATTTTTTTTTTCGTCTTTGTCTAAATGTAGATCAATCGAGATAAAATAAGGAAGTTTCACTCTCTTGTCTCTGCTTACCCAGCTAGGACTAAAGCGAGGTATTAAACTATACTTTTTGCCATGTGGTGTCGGGTCCAGAATAACATCTCTCCATTTCTTCATTCATTGGAATCTGTCACTATTGTACTTTTTAACTAAAATCCCAAATATATGCTAGAATTCGTTACGAATCGTGAAATTGTCAGGATTTTGCATGTAGCGTTTAGTGTGCTCTGCCTGCCCCATTTAGGGACACAAGCGTGATACTTATGTTTTACTAGTATACGCATATTAGTATACGCATATTATGATACGCATATTTGTATAAGTACTACCTTCAAGTTTTTATCTCTTGCAGACATGTGGATGCAGTTTATCCCGTCTCCCCGAGGAAACTCTATCCTTCTTATGGTCAATGAGTACACTTTCTCCAGGGTCAACAAACTCTGCAGGTGGTATAATTGTTCCAGCAAGATCTCCAGTCGTTGCCGGGCCAAACTCCTCCTCGACGAGTCTAACCGAATCGATAAACACTTTTTAGACCACAATCATCCGCCTCCCAAATACTTCAAAACACCGACAGGACAATATGTCAAATTGTAATGCGCTCACTGTGAAGAATGTAACCTAAATTGTACGTAGCTAAGGCAGCAATGGATACGGGGGTTCCTACAAATCACACGAAATTGAGACGTGATTTGACACCACACATTGGTTGATTCCTCTTTACCTATTAAATGTACCCAAATTACGAATTGATGAACAAAGTTACGATAAGTACCATGGTTGACATACTTAAGTATACAATCTGTACCTATAGTGTAAGTGAAACTGGAAATATAGTGCGTGTCTGACTGGCGGATAGTAAAGCGTGTGCTGATTGTACTTACGAATATATATCGTTGTTACTAAACTTACACTTTCGTCATTACGACTTTTTTTGATTTAGGATATTGTCAGCTGCCGCTTATTGTATTTGCTTATTATGTTTGCTTTCTAGATTTACTCGTGATTAAGAATTACAAGTTTCATACCTATGAAAGAGTACCTATCGTAGCTGACAGACACACAACGCACTGCCTTAACCACTGGTAGGGTTAACCTCAAGAACACTGAAAAGTTTGTTTTTAATTCTGTCGATAAGTTGAATTAACACAGTATATTTATAAATATTATCTTAGAAGTGTATTAGGGAATACAGGCGGATTAATACATATAATATTAATTGGTAATATCTTAATTGAATTTACATAATTTTTTTAATGTATGACGTATGACTATTTAATCATTTGTGAGTGATAGAAATGGATATATGTGTTATTTTATTATTTAATTACAAATTACTTCTATTTGGATTTTGTTTTCAATGAAGTGCCTACCTGATCACCATCATAAAATATAGCGATCAATACATTCACGATTACATTAAGATGACGTTATATTTATTTTATTTTTTAAGGAAACATATTTCTTTCGCTGTAAACCTTTCTAATCGTAAACCGTAAGTAGTCTAGAATTATACACAAAGTTTTAGGGTATTGTTTGACCTCAGTTTCTCCATTTTTTGACTTCATTTGACTCATTCCCGCCATGTAAACGTAACCTGAAATTTGTTTGACACGATTTTCTTTCAGTTACTTCTACCAAACGAAGAGTTAAATTTGGAAAATATCGTCAGGAAGATATGGATGCGGCTATTGACGAAGTTTTGAAAGGAGCAGCTGTCAGGACAACAGCTAGAAAATATGGTGTTCCCCGGGCGACTTTAGTCGACAAATCAACAGGGAGATCACCACGCTATTGTCGGAAGGGGCCAAAGGCCTATTTGCCCGCAGATACTGAAAAAGATTTGGCTGAATGGATCAAAGAGGTAGCTGAAAATGGACGTCCAATAAATAGGACGAAGTTACGGGATACAGTGAAGAAAATTGTAGAAGATAAGAAGTTAATCACACCGTTTAGAAACAACCGTCCGGGCATTCGTTGGCTGCAGAGTTTCATCAGAAGAAATCCTGATGTCTGCAAGAATTTGGTGTGAACTTAAACTATAAATTGTAACTTTTTACTGAATACCAAATGATAGTACAATTTAGATCATAGAAACAAAATGTTACTGTTACAATTTATTTTGTGCTACCTTCGATGACTTGGGTGATATTTTACTAATTTATTCTGTATCTTTTTAATACTTATAGTGAACATTACGAACGTCAGCCCCCTGTCAATTAATCTGCTTCTCACTTCTGTGATAATAATAGCTTCTGACCCCCAACACCCAGTTGTTGTTTCAAAAGGAGGAGTCACAAAGTAGCACAATCCCTCGAGGTCCAAATATTTTCTCTATTTAAATGTATTAATTAAACTCAAATAATTATATATTTTTTAATGTTCGGCGTGTGACTTTTTTAATAATTTTTGCGATATGAACTGGTATTTGTGTTATTTTGTTATCTAATTACAAATTACTTCACTTGAATTTTGTTTTCAATTATATGCTTACCTGATCATGATCAATCATGAGCATTTGCTCGATCCTTTCTAAGTTAACAATAAGATGATGTTGAATATATTAGATATTTTTTTTAACGAAACTTATTTAATTTTATTTCTCTTTAAGCCGTTGTAAGTTATTAGTCCAGTATTTCCAATGAAATTTGAGCACACTGTTTGACTTGACCAATTTTCGCCTTGTAAATGTAACCTGAAATTTGTTTGACACGATTTTCTTTCAGTTAATTCTACCAAACGAAGAGTAAAATTTGGAAAATATAATCAGGAAGATATGGATGCGGCTATTGACGAAGTTTTGCAAGGAGCACCCGTCTTGACAACAGCTAGAAAGTATGGTGTCCCTCGAGGGACTTTACACGACAAATCGACAGGGAAATCACCACGCTATTGTCGGAAAGGGCCAAAGGCTTATCTACCCGCAGATACTGAAAAAGATTTGGCTGAATGGATCAAAGAGGTAGCTGAAAATGGACAACGAATAAATAGGAATAAGTTACAGGATACCGTGAAGAAAATTGTAGAAGAAAGGAAGTTAGTCACACCGTTTAAAAACAACCGCCCGGGCATTCGCTGGCTGCAGAATTTTATCAAAAGACATCCTGATGTCTGCACGAATTTGGCGTTAACTTAAACTATACATTATAATTTTTTACTGAAAACCAAATAATAGTACAATTTAGATTTTGGAAACAAAATGTTATAGAACTTAATATAACAATAATTTCATGGGACCTTCAATTAATTGTGTGTTATTTAAATGATTTTTTGTAATTAAAATGGTATTTCTCTTATGTGATAAAAATAATAGCTTCACTCTCAACACCCAGTCATTTCAAAAACAAGAGGCGTAACGTAGTACATTCCCTCTAAGACTGAATATTTTCCCCGTTTAAATATATTAATTAAAACATTTTTTTTTTAATGTTTGACGAATGTATTTTTTTTATCATTTGTGTGTGATAAATTAATATTGTATGTCATTTTGTTATCTACGGCCAATTATGTACGGTCAAATACTTTAATTTTTGACCTACCATAGAACCTTCTTAAAGAAAAAATCATAACGATTTCCCTAGGTAATTAATAAGATGTCACTATGACGTTTACTGTAAATTGATTGTGGGTCATGAATTTAAGTTCTTGGCTGTACCTACCTGATCACGATCAATCATGGAAATTCGCTCGATCCTTTCCAAGTTTACAATAAGATGACGTCAAATGTTTTAGGTATTTAAAATTTTAATTAAACATGTTTCTTTCTCTCTAAGCCGTATTAATCGTAAACTTTTATTAGTCCGGTATTTAGCATGAAGTTCGAGCACACTGTTTGACTTGACCTATTTCCGTCTTGTAATGGCATCACATCACTATCCAGAAATTTGTTTGATACAATTTTCTTCCAGATTCTCACACAGGAAAAGTGAAAGTTAGAAAATATCGTCAGGAAGATATGGATGCGGCTATTGACGAAGTCTTGCAAGGAGCGGCCGTCAGGGCTACAGCTAGGAAGTATGGAGTTCCTCATCCTACTTTAATTAATAAATCAACAGGGAGATCACCGCGCAACTGTCGGATGGGGCCAAAGGCTTATCTGCCCGCAGATACTGAAAAAGATTTGGCTGAATGGATCAAAGAGGTAGCTGAAAATGGACATCCAATAAATAGGACGAAGTTACGGGATACCGTGAAGAAAATTGTAGAAGATAAGAAGTTAATCACACCGTTTAGAAACAATCGTCCGGGCATTCGCTGGCTGCAGAGTTTCATCAGAAGACATCCTGATGTCTGCACGAATTTGGCGTGAACTTAAACTATACATTGGAACTTGTTACTGAACAGTGAACACCAAATAATAGTACAATTTAGATCATAGAAACAAAATGTTACTGTTATAATTTATTTTGTGCTACCTCCGATGATTGGGGTCTACCTAAAATATTATTGTTGCATTAAAATGGTATTTCTCTAATTTATTCTGTATCCTTTTAATACTTATAGTGAACATTACAAGCGTCAGCCCCCTTTTCAATTAATCTGCGTCTCGTTTCAGTGATAATAATAGCTTTTGACCCCCAACACCCAGTTGTTTCAAAAGCAAGAGGGACAAAGTAGCACAATCCCTCCAGGTCCGAATATTTTCCTTGTTTATATGTGTTAATTAAATTTAAATAAGTAATTATATTTTTTTAATGTTCGGCTAGTGACTTTTTTAATCATTTGTGCGATACAAACTGATATTTGTGTTATTTTGTTATCTAATTACAAATTACTTCAACGTGAATTTTGTTTTCAATTATGTGCTTACCTGATCAAGATCAATCATGAGCATTTGCTAGATCCTTTGCAAGTTTACAATAAGTATTTCCAATGAAATTTGAGCACACTGTATGACTTGACCAATTCTCGCCATGTAAATGTGACCTGAAATTTGTTTCACACGATTCTCTTTCAGTTAATTCTACCAAACGAAGAGTGAAATTTGGAAAATATCGTCAGGAAGATATGGATGCGGCTATTGACGAAGTTTTGCAAGGAGCACCCGTCAGGGCTACAGCTAGAAAGTATGGCGTCCCTCGAGGGGCTTTAATTGATAAATATACAGGGAAGTTATACATTAAACTACCGTGAGACTCATTCATGTTGAAAATTATCGGATAACTCACGTTAAATAAATCGAGTTTAGCTCGACATGTTTCGGACTAATTCGTAGCCCTTCATCTAGGAGCCGTGGCAGCTGCTGCTGCGGCTCTGCTGTTCGCGTTTGGCAGCAGCAACATGTCGAGCTAAACTCGATTTATTTAACGTTAGTTGTCCGATAATTTTCAACATATACAGGGAAGTCACCGCGCTATTGTCGGAAGGGGCCAAAGACCTATCTGCCCGCAGATACTGAAAAAGATTTGGTTGAATGGATCAAAGAGGTAGCTGAAAGTGGACATCCAATAAATAGGACGAAGTTACGGGATACCGTGAAGAAAATTGTAGAAGAAAGGAAGTTAGTCACACCTTTTAAAAACAACCGCCCGGGCATTCGCTGGCTGCAGAGTTTCATCAGAAGACATCCTGATGTCTCCACGAATTTGCTGTGAACTTAAACTATACATACAATATAACTTTTTACTGAGCACCAAATTAGTACAATTTAGAATTATGGAAACAAAACGTTAAAAGTACTATAACATTAATTTTGTGGGACCTTCAGTTACTTGTATAGTATTTTATGTACGGTATAGTTGTATGGTGGTATTTGTCTAATTTGATGTGTATCCTTTTGAAACTTATAGTGAACATTACGAGTGTCAGCCCCCTTTTCAATTAATCTGCATCTCGCTACTGTGACAATAAATCCCCAACACCCAGTTGTTTCAAAAGCAAGAGTTGATTCAATTTCCCTGTTTAAATTAACATATATTTTTTTAAAGTTCGACGAATGACTTTTTTAATCATTGGTGTGTGATAGAAATTGATATTTATGTAATTTTGGTATTTAATTACAAATGCTTCAACTTCAATTTTGTTTTCAATTATGTGCCTACCTGTTCAAAATCAATCATGGACATTTGCCTGATCCTTTTTAAGTTGACATTAAATGTTTTAGGTATTTAATTTTTTTAACGAAACATATTTATTTCTTTCTCCGTAACTCATTATAATATCTGGTATCATTCTGGTAGACTCGAAAATTAAGTGTAACAGTACTCTTAGAAGCCTATTTGCATAAATAAAGTTGAATTTTGAATTTAAATCGTACATACATACAAACATACATACAGTCACGCCTCTTTCCCACAGGGGTAGGCAGAGACCAGTTTGTTCCACTTGCTACGATCCTGACATACTTATTTTGCTTCATCCACATTCATTAGTCTCTTCATACATGCTCGTCGATTTCGGGTACTCTTGATTCTAATCGTAAACCGTTTAGTTCGGTATTTTCAACGAAGTTTGAGCACATTTTTGACTTGACGCATTTTCGTCATGTACCTAATGGCGTCAATAACTTGATTTTTTTTGTCACATTTCTCTTTCAGATTCTACCACAGGAAAAGTGAAAGTTGGAAAATATCGTCAGGAAGACATGGATGCGGCTATTGACGAAGTCTTGCAAGGAGCACCCGTCAGGGCTACAGCTAGGAAGTATGGTGTTCCTCGAGCGACTTTAATTGACAAATATACAGGGAAGTCACCGCGCCACTGCCGGAGGGGCCGGAAGTCATATCTACCCGAAGATACTGAAAATATTTTGGCTCAATGGATCATAGACTTAGCTGAAAATGGACATCGAATACATCGGGAAGAGTTACAGAATACCGTGAAGAAAATTGTAGAAGAACATAAGTTAATAACACCGTTTAAAAACAACCGCCCGGGCAGCCGCTGGCTGGAGAGTTTCATCAAAAGACACCCTGAAGTCTGCATGAATTTGGCGTGAACTTAAATTATACAATATGTACATAAATCCTAGTTCAACACTGAAGAAACAAAATGTTTGGTTTCTGCGCGCGACCGTCTACGTTTACAATTAAAATCATAAAAATAATAATTGCGGTACAGTCGCTGCCCACGATCGGGTATGCTATTCTGTAGCGGTGCCACCATTATGAAAGTCAGTTGATGATATAATTCATGACGGCGCCACTGAAGACTAGGATACGGTGTTTCGGTCGCATTCCTTCCTCACCTCGCGCGCAGTACGGCTTCTTACAGACGAACTGCCAGTTGTGAACGGCAGCAGGTCCTTCAGCCGTCGCCGTATTGATTCTGCCGCCGATGCGTCGACGGCTCCCGTCGACATGTGGCAACGGCTGAAGTAGTCTCTCTGCCATTCATAACAAAGTATAACGCATTTTGTTGGTCACCGTTATAATTATAAGTATTAGAATGTTTTACCAAAGACAAAAATATTTATTTTGAGGTGCAATTTGTTACAAGTTACAACATCATGTGCATTAGAAATTAAGTATTAAATTTTACTGTATTATCGATTCACTTTTTAGCGATAGTGACTCACACATAAAAGATTAGATATATTCTATTGCACACTTTCTTGAAGAACTATTTAAGAGATATTTACTTTTCCACTTTACATTATATTCGTGTAATGTTACGGTTTTGGCAGCGTAGATAGGAGATTTTTTACTGTCGACTTAAGTGACATTGCGGATTGGGAACTTCACACACAACACTATAGCCCAAGCCCTCTCGCACTGAGAGGAGGCCTGTGCCCTGCAGTGGGACGTATATAGGCTGTTGATAATGATGACGATGATGACCAAGCTAGAAACAAAATAAAAGTTTACCAAACCAGAGAAGGAAGAAAACCGATATAAACAGCTTAATTTAAAAAAAGTGATATTTTATTTATTTTTTATTTTAAGAACAATTACAATAGTAAGCTAACAGTATTGATATTGACAAAATCATGTCAGTATCTTTTTAACATTTAAGTGTCAGTTTTGAGTCTTTCCTCATTATGTTTTTCAAGGCGGTTAAGTTTTTAAGTTAAGTGTGTTGATGGTTAAATTTTTAGTGTAAGCAGTTTTCACGATTTCATTGTATATAGGAATTATTATATGTGTGTGTGTGTAATTAATTAATCGACTTTATCAAAGCAATGGATTACGATTTTAAGCTTTAGGATTAGAGAGATGACAAACCTCCTCTTTTTTCAAGGTCGAATCGGATTTGTCGTTTCTGAGATTAGTGTGCACAAACTCACAGGCAAACAGTGAAAAATTCCAAAAATCCATGTTTCTCATATTATATCTCTCATGTACCTACAGATCAGGGATGTTGCGGATGCCATTTTTTTCACATCCGCGGATGCGGATGCGGATGTTTAGAAGCCCACATCCGCGGATGCGGATCTCTACAAAAAACGGCCAAGTGCGAATCGGACTCGCGCACGAAGGGTTCCGTACCAAAAATTGCAAAACAAACAGGTTTTTTCTATGGGAGCCCACCTTGATTATTATTATTTTGTTTGTATTTGTTATTGTAGTGACAATACAAACACTTAATCTGTGAAAATTTCAACTACTTAGCTAGCACGGTTCTTGAGATACAGCTCTCAGAATGATGACCACTAAAACGGCCAAAATCACGTTTTTTTCTATGGGAGCCCCCCTTAATTATTACTATTATTATTTTGATTGTAGTATTTGTTGTTATATCGGCAACAGAAATACATCATCTCTGAAAATTTCAATTGCCTAGCTTTTACGGTACTTGAGATACAGCCTGGTGATAGACGGGCAGACGGACAGACGGACAGCGAAGTCTCATAGTAATAGGGTCCCGTTTTCACCCTTTGGTGCAGCGCAGATGACAGACTTTTTTGCTATCGAGTCTGCGGCGCACAAAGTCTGCATGGATTGTATGCATTGTGCGCCGGACTTTTTGCGCGTCGTGTCACGTGTGCGTTACTGCAAATAATTCTATTGTCATAATATAAAAAATCCGTCGCGGATAGTCTGTCGTCTGCGCAGGGCCTTTGAGTGCGTAAGCCTAAAAACTCAATTATTGGTTTGGTAGGGTAAAAAATAATAGCGAAACGCGTCACCGTCACCGATTGACCGAAGTACGAAATCAAATTACTGCTTACCTATTGGTCGACATCGACACTCGACATGCACCACTCGCCGAGCCCGCCACTTTCTTTCTTGTTGCGACATGCTTACACATCCGCATCCGCATAAACTCCGCATCGAATTTAAGCGGATGCGGATGCGGATGCGGATGTTCTGCATATGCGGATGCGGATGCGGATATTCGCAACATCCCTGGTACAGATAGCGATCCGTTACATTTTAAATATTTGTAGTTATTGATCATAACTTTTTGCGACCTTTGTGTGTATGTACCTAAAATTATTTTTATCAATAAAATCGAGTTTCTCCAATTTACCTATGCGTATTCTTTTAACGTTTACAATTAATATCACACCTACCTGTATTGCCAATGGGATAGGCGCACGAAATGTAACATAGACAAAATCATGAGTATTTCAGGTTTAAGATTGGATAAAATTGCTATAATTATGACAGGTTTCTAGCCCATCGAAAAACTGCGGTTGTTATATTATATAAGATTTTTGTTTGCCCTAAACACGGACTGTTATTTTTTTCTGATAGATTGGTTAACAATGTTTAAGTTTGAATGTTGGAGTCTTTATCCTACAAGAAACATAAACTAACATTCCAATTAAGTAAGCAATCGTGTGTACAGCAAATTATTTTGTTTCAGGCAAGCCCGCTAAACGAAAATTTGCAAATTATTGCAAAGAGGCCATGGATTGTGCCATCGAGGAGGTCCTAAGAGGAGCGCCTGTCAAAACTACAGCCAGGAAATTCGGAGTCCCTCGCGTAACATTATACAACAAAGCAACGGGAAAAACACCGCGCCATTGCCGCATGGGCCCAAAAACATATCTACCCGAAGACGTCGAAAACAAATTGGTAGACGTTATTAAAAACGCAGCCACAGTTGGTTTCCCGATGCACAGGAAAAAGCTTCAAGACATTGTGAAAACGATTGTAGAAGAGAAGAATTTGAAGACCCCATTTAAAAACAACCGTCCTGGCAAACGTTGGCTCGAAAGTTTTATGAGAAGACATCCGGATGTCCATGTGAATTTAGTTTAAAATTTGACGATCCAACCGCATTCGCTTATCGTTATTCTGGGAGAATTAGTAAGTTTTGTTTATGTTTACCAGCGAGTTGACCCCTGTTTAGCGTGAGTATTGATGAGAGCTTAATTGAAATTTGACGAATATTTCCAAATTTGTGCGTTTTTCTGGGATTAAAAGCAGCGCATGTAATGAATGCCTTGGGACTCAACACAAAATGATTATGTTTTATATTTTTTTTTAAATAAAAGTTTGTATAAAGTGGTTAAGGTAGTAGAATAATGATAATTGTATATTTACTTTCGAAATTCTTCGCAAATAAGTATTCTCGTAAATAATGTTATCATGCAAATTGCTTGTTTGGTGATATTTTAACTCACAATTTAAATAATATAGCTCTGCCTATATATATAACAGAGTACTTTGTACTGCATTTTAGTTTAGTTAAAACATGGATGGTTATTTATGTTATTTGTACCAAGTTAATTAGAAATAATGACAATGTTTTATTATAACATTTACAAAATATGAAATATTTTAAAGTAAGGATGTTTTATACGTATTAAATAGTATAAAATAAGTAACTATTTTATTAACTGAGAGAAGACAAGAGTAGTCATAGTTCACAGCAGTACCATCGGAAAAAAGTACACTCAGTAATAAAAAAATCTGTTCCGTGGGTAAGTATCTCAATTCATATTTCCAATCGATCATATGTTTGTGATCTATGCTTCAGTCATCAGGGCAGACGTTATACAAGTACATTATAAATCTCCTGAACGAAAAAAGATACAACAATAAGAGTCAGTGTGGTAATGTGAATTAGCCAATTTGGTTTTACCTTCCGTCGTATCCGACCTTTCGTTTATCTTTAAAAGATAAAACATCCTGTGCAATTAAATGGATTATTTCGTGATATAAAACTTACGAATTAAATCCAAAACGATAAAAGAGAAGATGACAAACGTGTTCTCGAACTTTATTCACTGATAACTTTTTTCCTTACAGATTTCACCTACAAATTCATAGAAGTAGCGAATTCGAAGAAGCCATTCCTTTTCCTGCAAGGGTACACCTTCCGACAGGAAAACAAAGATGGCCGCACTTGGCGCTGTTGCATGCGCACACGCAACCGGTGCCAGGCCACGCTGCGGCTCAATGAACTCAAGGAGATAGTTTATCACAAACTGATCCACAACCATCCAATTCCTAGATATTTTAAGTCGTCCTCAGGGAAATATATAAAAGTAGGATAGCAATAATTTATAGGTAAGTAAGTATATAGGAAAAAAATACGCTCAGTAATAAAAAAACTGTTACGTGGGTTTATCTCAATTCATATTTCAAATCGATCATATGAGATCTTACATAACATAGTACAATCAAAATTGACAATTGTATGTATAAGCCATCATGTCAGATGCTATACGGGTACATTATGAATCTCCTCAGCGAAAAGAGATAGAAACATCTGTGTGGTAGATAGATAATAATAATATAATACCTAACGGTAATGTGAATTGGCTAATTTTGTATTACCTTACAACAACAACAACCTTTTGTGAATCTTTTAAAGAAAAATATAATATTAGTGTGCTAAAAAGATCTTATACATTTGAATTAAATAAGTATTTCGTGTTATAAAACTTGCGAATTAAATCCAAAACGATAAAAGAGAAGATGACAAACGTGTTGTCAAACTTCACTGATACTACACTTTTCCTAACAGATTTTTCCTACGAGTTCATAGAAGTAACGAGTTCAAAGAACCCATTCCTTTTGCTGCAAGGGTACGCCTTCCGACAGGAAAACAAAGATGGCCGCCATTGGCGCTGTTGCACGCGCAGGAGCACCCGGTGCCAGGCCATGCTGCAGCTCAATGAACTCAAGGAGATAGTCTATCACAAACTGATCCACAACCATCCTAGACGCAGATATTTTAAGTCGTCCTCAGGGAAATATATAAAAGTAGAATAGCAATAGCCTATGCTTTAACTTGTGTTCTTTAGGGACAACTCTAGGAGGTTTTATGTTTAATGGCATTATTTTTTATCTAAAAACTACGTACTAATTCTTGTTTTGGTCTTGTAACCACATTTTGTTTTTGTGTTATTGTCATCTTGAGTTGACATACCCAATCAATATTTTCTTTGAACTTAGGATTAAACATGTCTTGTAACGAATTGTTTTATTCAAGTATTAAGAAACCTGACTATAAATTTAGAAATATTCAGTTACAAATCTTAAAGCGAGAAGCTGTTAGCGTATGTTGCGTAGCGTAACTTGTTGAGGCGCTTGCTTAACTCTCTACAGCGCATTTATCTTACTAACGTCGCTCGGACATCATCGGCTATCATCGTGTCGAGCGACATTAAGAAAACAAAAGCACTGTTCTAGTGTAATAATAATTAAACTACTGCTTTAACTGAACAAAAGACAAGACAAGTACAAGTGTACACAGTGAAAAAAGAATGACTGGCGCCAAACCAGCAAAAACAGCAGTAGCAATTATTAGACAAATGTTCTGAGAATCAGGACTTTTAGAACTAATACCTACTGGGTTGACTGTAATGCTCTTTCTTTTACGGTTTTAATATTTTCAGAAGCAGCGAGTAGTTCCGACGTAGATGTATCAGATAATGATTACAAACGAAAACAACCAAGAAAGAGAAAAGCCAAACGCAAATCTACGAGTCGGGCGGGTAGAAAACGACGCGTTTCTGTCACACAAACTCTTGAAAAGACACATTGGCCTTCTTTTCCTAAACCCGTAAAACGAATGCGATGTAGGTTGTGCCACTACCAGAAGTCACAGGTCAAATGCACTGCGTGCAACATGTACCTATGTCTTAATTTACGCAGGAATTGTTTCTATGATTTCCATAAATCTAGGTTCTCTAAATTGTGAAATATGTAAGTTGTATTTGTTATATTTTTAAATAAAAAATATGGAAGACATGCCGGGTATCTGCTTACTTTCAATATTATAAACACAAAGAAGACAAAAATTATGTAGGTTACCCTGAAATAAAATATAATTTTATGAAAAGGTGCAGACTTAGCAAATGTGCTAGTTAGTCCTCGCCACATTTTTGTGCGATAAAGAGATACATAGGTACGAAATAAATTGTTCTACAAAATTGTTGCCATATTTAAGCAGTTATCACCAAACCAACAAACAATCTGTGAGATATAAAGACTAGTGCGTTCGATTTTGTGCTCGTTATTTTTGTTGTTACTGCGAACCAAACAGCGTCATATGTCTTTCGTTAAAGGTAAGAAGGTGCCCCAGATGAAATAACAATAGCAAGCGTGCACGACGTAAATATACATAACTAGCTGTGCCCGCGACTTCGTCCGCGTACAAAAGAATTTTCCCGTTCCCGTGGGAATTTCGGGAATTCCTTTCTTAGTGCACCTCTACGGTACCTAAGCTACGTCCCTACGAAATTTCAAGTGCCTACATTTAACCGTTTAGGGTGTGCGTTGATATGGCAGTCAGTCAGTCAGTTTCTCGCCTTTTATTATACATATTTAGATAATATATTTCTGACACAGTCTAATTAATTTCAGAGCAATGTTAAAAAAAATATGTACAAAAAAGTGGGACAAACAGTTTTTGTTACTTTCCATACGGTTGTAATGCCCGGTAACAATAAAAGAAAAAAATGGGAATTCGTATGAAAAAAAAAAACAGTTGAAATCAATAGTGCTCGTGATTCTGAATCAAACAAGCATAAATTTGTGGTATTTTGAAGTATTCTTCAGCACTTGAAAATAAGATTCTGACATTGTAAAGTTTCCTTTAGCGGTACTACAAATCGTTCTTCTTTTCAGACTTGCATTACACGTTTGTTGAATTCGCGAATCGGAAGAGGCATGCCATGCTGTTGCAAGACCACATCTTCGTTCAGACCACGAGTGACAATCGTTACTGGCATTGCCACAAGAAGACTACGAACGGCTGTCCCGCTAGAGTACGGTTCAATGTTGCTGGGTCGCTGGTGTATTATCACCTAACTCACAATCACGTGCCGTTCAAATACATCAAATCCGAATGTGGAAAGTACATCCCTTGGCGAAAAAATACAAGGAAAACATCCGGACGTGGACGCAAGTCTACAAAAATCTTGGGATCTTTTGGATAAAACTGTACAGTGGTCTCTAAATAAGAAGATTGCATTTTGTTTCGTTTATGTAGTAGTATAAGTCTCCGTAGAATGTTATAAAGTGAGATCTCTTGATAAATGTTAAAATACCAGATGTAGTATTCCGATAGTACAAAGTATAAGTCGCCCACTGAGAAAATTAAGACGGGTATGCGACGGTTCATTTTGAATAATCTCTGATTCGGTTCGACTAAAGCTGGTAGGGGCAGGGTTACGTTGATTGACTCCTACATTTGGAGCCATTTTTAGAAATTCATGTACGTAAAAATTATCGGCATCTATTGTATATGATTCTGAGTGGTATCTTTGGGCGGAAGAATACTTACTGCCTAGTAGAGCGTCACCGTTCTTATTTCTCTGAGAACAGAATTGGCTAGACCGTAAGCGATGAATAGTTTTAACATTATGTATGATAGTATGTATGCATTATAGTTTCTAACGTGTCGAGTGTGTGTTGTATTTATTATTCAAATAAAACAATTTTGACATGAGGATAGAAACTATTTACTGGATTCGAACTTACTAAAATCATTGTTACTATTTTCCTAATGTGGTTACTGCAGATTCATTTCAAAAAGTTGCGACTGTCGTATTGATGTGCTAAGTCGACTTGTAATTACAATATTCCGAAGCTACTCAATACATTCTTGTTTTCAGACTTATCCTACGAATTTATTGATCTCGTTAACCGCAAGGACCCACATCTTCTACTACAAGGTCATAGCTTCGCTCAAAGTACAGCCAAACGACATAATTGGAACTGTTGTATGAAAGTTACATCCGCGTGCCCAGCCAGAATAAGACTGAGTTCAACGGGTATCATATTATTTCATTATTTGAAACATAACCATGAACCAATTAAATATTTCAAGACCCGAAATGGGAAGTACGTAAGGCTGTACAAAGTACAAAGTCTTTGTAATCCTGTTATATTGCCGCCACCGATATAGTTCCATCTAGTGCCTAATTTTCACTAATACATCCCAGATTTTTATGGGATTGGTAATTGTAAAATTTTAGTTTTAATGTAATTGTAACCAACTTTTAGAATATTTGGGTGTGGTAATTGAATACATTACTTATTAACTAGCTGAAGTTTTTTTTACGAGAACTGTAAATTTTCATTTTCATTCATTTTTAAAGAACAAATTACCGCTAATTTAAACTCAAAATCTTTCACCATGAATGTTGTGTTATGTAAACAAGGGGTTGTGTGGGGTGGGGGTGGTACAGGAAAGTAGAAAGTCGAAACACCGTCAAAATAAGTTTCAATTTTCCGCATTTCCAAATTTCATTATGTAACATAAATGTATAAACGTATTTAAAACTAATTTTAGATACAAATAAGAGGAAAGAAACAAAACAACAAAAATTAGAAAAAAAGAAACTAGCAGAACGTGTACGAAAAGCCAAAATAAAAAGTAATTCAGTACTTTACGAGGAATTCAAAGCTAAAGATAGAGAAAGATATCGAAAAAGAAAAGCCGCTGGGAAAATCAAACAAATTAAAGATATGTCTCGTCGTATTCAACAAAAGATGAAAGAGAAAAGCAGAGAAAGTTACAAGAAGCGTATTATGAGAAAAAAATACGATAAATGAAGAAGTAATTAATTAATTACGGCCAATAGTACCTACTGAAATGCGTTCTGGTAATGACAAAGGTTCACTTGTGACGACCGATCAAGATGAAGAAATTCACGATTCCACAGGCAACCATGAGCTGCTTTCGCTTCAACCAGTGCTACTTTTTGAATCTGTTATGGATTCATCAAGTCCGTTGCCAAGACTGTCTGGTCCGCTGCCAACAACGGACGTTCATTTTCTAGCTCCCTCAAATCCGATTAGTAGTATGAATTTGCTTTCTAACATCGCATGTAATATTAAAATTGGGCATTTTGGCAGTTAAAATTACTTGTTTTATTGCCATGTTGGTTTTAGTTTCAGTGGAAGATTTTTTTAGCTCATTGAAAGCATTTCTATGAATTTTGATTTTGATGGGAGCATTCCATTTCGGTGAACCAAAAAACTTTAGTTTCTTTAAAAACAATGGGTCAATAAAGTCCTTTGCCACCAATTTTTTTCTTAATTCTTGCGTCTATTTAGATTTTAAGGTCGCACATTACAAAAGTAAAAAAATCGCCGCCAAAGTAAGGCACAATAGCTTGGCCTGGAGATTCGCCCTTTTGACGTCATTTCTAGGTTCAAATAGTACTGTCAGCTGCAGAGAAAATTAACCCCCCGCCCATACAATGTTTCATTGCTAGGGGGTTACCTTTCTCTGCAGCTATCCGTGCCACGTAGTAACGTCACTCGGAACTTAACTACTATGCCCTCGTGTCTTTTTGTTTGTCAAACAAATAAAAAAACACGTGTATTTTTTAATCTAACGCATAGACTTAACACTTGTTTTAGTCGTATTGCCTATTGAATACTGACATATTGACCCTGTTCTTTATTCCAGATCTATCTTACGCATTCATTGAAGTGAGTAACTGCAAAAATCCATTGATGATGCTCCAGGGTCACACATTCGCACAGACTACAAGGGACCGTCGATATTGGAATTGCAGCAAGAAGAGTTCCACTCAGTGCACCGCTAGGCTGAGATTTAACAATGCCGGAGAAATTGTATTTCGCGAACTAACCCACAATCATGCACCACCTAAATATTATAAGTCTCCATGTGGGAAGTATATACCTCTGAGGTTGCAAAATAGGTATGCGCTTGACCGAATGCCTCAAGTGCCCATTCATTGGGTTCCGTAAAACGATTGAATCGTAATGAAATTGAAAGGCCGGTCGATGTAATTGATAACGCCCTAACGCCATCTATCGTAATAAAAAAATATTTGATCGTAGAGTATCTGGACGTTTCCGATCGACAACTTGTTTAGATACAGGGCGATCAAAAAGTGTAAACGCCACTCTCTTCGGTAACACAAGTAGCGTAATATAAATTGTTTGAGTGGGAATACATTTAAGTTCCTTTTTGTCAACTTTTAGTGTTGCTCTAAAGGAAAAATGGAACACCCATTAGATCACACCGTTGTCCGTCTGTCTGTCAATACCTTTTTTTCAGGATGGAGGTTCGAAGTTGAAATTTTTATGCTTAATTAATAACTGGTGCGCGAGTGGTTTTCATTCTTTTTGGCCGGTCCTATGTTACTTTATAAATATAACAACTGAAAAAGCGCGTTCCGAACTACGTTCTTTGTGTTAAAATATTAATATAGTCTTATACTTATAATAAATTTTGTGCAATAATATAACTAGATTAATTATGTTAAAGTTTAGATAATTAACAAACACATACGCTTGGTATGAGTAAAACGAAAATATTGTATTAACGTCATAGTTGTCGTAACGTTGGTTCGCATTTACTAATTATATATTAATGTAATTATGTTTGCTTTC
Organism: Adoxophyes honmai; assembly: GCA_005406045.1. NCBI lineage: Eukaryota > Metazoa > Arthropoda > Insecta > Lepidoptera > Tortricidae > Adoxophyes > Adoxophyes honmai. The sequence goes on from BHDV01005067.1 coordinate 100,170, forward strand.
TAACGTCGAGAGTGTGTTATTGTTAAAATTATGATGGAAAAAATATTAATACATTTCTGATAATACCTAAATCGCAAAAAGGGTTCTTATTTAGGTTTAGCTACCTGAAATACCTATCCCTGTCTTAACGCCACGTGTAGTGTTGAGTCCGCTAAAGACAACCTTTCGCAAATATTTGATCGTGAACCTAATGTAACAGTAATATGGTTTTTGTATTTATGAACTGTCCCTGCCCATCTGTCAAGTGATCTTAAGCGTTAGGTCAATTTACACCGTTTCGAGTGAGACTGTTTTTATAATCTTGTGAGGTCAACTCCAAGTTAGATTTACCGAACCTAGATCAGTATAAGATGACTAAGCAAGCTACAGTGCAGTGTGGTGAGAAACAGGAGTTACTTTACTTATTATTTGGTAGACAAAGATTGAAGAAGGGTACAAGTTGGCTTTGAAGACTTAACCCCTTTTATTTAGAGTAAAATAATTAGTGGCCACTTCGGTAAACTTTAGTATAAGGAAAGTGAGTGACTGGTTCATTTTTAATAATTTACAAGGTTAGGGCAAGTCGGTCGAGGGTGCCTTTGAAGAACTTGTATCGACCACATAGGCGATGTTCTGGAAAGAAGCGAAATTAGAAGTACTTGAAATCGACGAGGATGTAGGTATGACGAGAAGGATGAAGTGAATGAAGCGAGAGAAGTATGCCAGAATAGAAGCGAATGGCGCTCTGTTCGGGCAGAGTGCCAAGTTGCTAGCCTGTCGCCTAAACTGCCTATAGCATATCCAAACCCGTTTCCTTAGTCGCCTCTTACGACATCTACGGAAGTAATTGAGTGATTATATTCTATCCCGACACGACACCACACTCTAAGTAAGTCTATGTAGATATGTACAATTTATTAAAAAAATTACAAACGTTTTCAGATCTGTCCTATACCTTTATGCAAGTCTCGAAGAATAAAAAACCTTTAATGATGTTGCGGGGATTTACGTTTGCCCAGACTACCGCTAACCGTCGTTATTGGAACTGCAGCAAGAAATTTTCCACCAAATGCCCCGCCAAGTTGAGACTGAGTGACGATGGGACCATTGGGTTCCATGTTCTGGAACACAACCATGAGCCCCCACAGTATTTCAAGACAGCCGATGGAACATTTGTAAAGGTGTAAGATGAATTGATTGTGTAATTTTGTACCTATTGTTGGAAATGACGTCCGAATGGGCCCGTCTTTGTTGGAGTATTTCTTTGGGATTTCTGTCAAAAATTGCGGTCTGAAAAACATTTATGATCTAGAACTTCACGCAGATTATCAACCATGATTTTGATTGTGTGTAATACAATGCCCAAATTTTTTTACCTATCTCGTCACTTTATGGGCTTGTACACAAAACCGCGATGCGATGCGATGCGACGCTGCAAATTCGCAAAATCCCGGCAATTTGTATGGTTAGTTGAGTAGCGAGTTCGCAGGTTTTGAGTTTGTTTTGAGGAGTTGTACAAGCCTTATGTGTGTGTTTTATTTTTGTTTGGATTATTATTAATAATGCTGTGCATTTCGTTTGTCACTATGTTATGATAGAGCAGTGTGTTCGCTTATCAAATAAGATTATATAAAAAATAGTGTTTTACTTACTATAAAAAAATGTCTACAATAAACCTACATGTATGTGTATGTGTATATTGTGTAATAGTATTTTACTTCAATTTTACCCCACTTCAAGTTAAAATAACCAAAATAAATTAGTAATTAATTTAATAAGTTTTAGTTAATTTGGTGTTAGATAATTTAAGATGCAATTTCAACTTTTTGATGAATTAAAAGGAAATTCAATTTAAAATTTGTAATACCGTCGTGATCTTATCATATATGTTTAGTAATAATTATGATTGGTTTTGTAATAATAAACGTTTTCGTGCAAGTTTTGTAAATTATTGTATTATAATTAACCCCTTACGTAGAGCATAATATCATCGTTTTCGTGAGGTGCAAAACATATTATGAAGATTATAGTTTTGCTTTACGTCAGTTTCCTTTTTTAAATCCTCACCTAAAATCAAAGGAGCACAAACTACCATAACCTGTTGTTATCTATAGCGTTCTAGATCCATGTTAGACAAACTTACAAACCAATCAACGTACACAACCCAATGTTCCACAGCTTAATCGACACACTGCTTTCACTGAGGCCATTGAATAGATTGAGTCGATTATTGGTGCAACATCGGACACTGGACCCTTTACGTTAATACAATGTTAGCAGAAAATGTAACAAGTACGTTTTCCTTTCAGATACTTGCTTCAAGATCACCAGGATCAAAGGCGGTCGCCAGGTGCTCCTGTTCCAGGACAACACCTTCTCCAACAGCTGGAAGTCCAGGGCTTGGTACTGCTCCAAGAGGAAATCCATGAACTGCCCCGCCAAAGTCATATTTGACAAGTTCAACAACATATCCAAGTTTGACTTAAGTCATACACATTAAGTGTCAAAAATATTGTATTCTTTAGTATTTTATTTTTTAATTTTGGGGCTTTATTCAGTTTTAACATATGTCTGCGACATCAATACATACATACATGACGACACGCTTCTTTCCTACGGAACTTGGTAGAGACTACTTTGTTCCACATGTTACTATCTTGACATTACCTATTTTGCTTCATCAACATTCATTAATCTCTTCATACATGCTCCTCGGCTTCGGGTACTCTTGACCTGACCTGTTTCTAAAACGGCCGCTTTACTTTTACGAACTTTCCTTCCCAAAGCACCCATCCACATTCCCCGTTTAGTTTTTTTAGTAAATCTTCTTTCATCCATCCTCGCTATATGACCAGACCAGACCAACTAAGCATACTTTTTTCTATCCTACTCACTATATCTACATTCACCCCAGCTCTTTCCCTTAAGTTTCCCTTGGTGTAAGGTGTCAAGCAAGCAGCCCCAGCCCGTGTTTTTTTTTTATTGTTTTTCTGTAATCCGTAGCTCTTGGTTCAGGCAAGGTTTTGTTGTAAAATGGTATTTTTTATTACCAACTTCCAAATAATTATGTCATTCAGTTTCATTTAATAACTTTTTACTGATTTTTAACGTACCTACTCATTAAGGTGCTACGATTAAGTATTTCTTAAGGGTTTTGCACATGTTTGTTTGTAAATTAATAAATAAAATTCTGATTTGTTTGCCTTTATTTTTACGTATCTTATACATTGATATACCTATACAAATTGACATGGAGGATAGTGGCAGAAATAAGAACGCGAAGACCTAATTGAATCAATGGTTTCGTTTATTTACAGATTTCAAGAAATTTTGGCACGACAAGTACAACCGCGTTACCTTAATGAAAAACGAATTTAATTCGAAACTTGACAAACTGATAGCTAGGAAGAAAAGCAACAGCGTTTACCTAATGACTCAGGAGCGGTACCAAGATTTTTTACAAGAAATAAAGTTGATCAAAGCGAGGCCTGTCAAAAATTATGAGGATTACAAAATGCTGGCGAATTACGACGTTCGGCAAATATTCGGAAGGGAAAGGCTAGTGCAACCGAAGGATGAGTCAAGCCAACGTATAAAGTTCTATGTCCCCACCAACGAGTTGTTCGGGGTGCTCCACAGCATGCATTTGTTGTTCTCTCACGCCAACAAAGATGCGATGCAAGACGAAATCAAAACGAAATATTGCAATGTTTCCAATGAGGTCATAAAGATATATTTGTCTTGCTGTAAAGTTTGTAACAAAGAAAGTGATTTTTGATACAATGTTATTTTAAGTAGAATGAAATGTAATTGCATTTTTTGTTTAATTTTGACGTTCTTTAATTGTAACCGTAATAGCCTAGCGTGAGAGGCTATAGGTCAACCTGTGGCTTCTCACACAGCGGGTTTTGGGTACGGTTCCCAGGATATCTGATTTTTTCTAAATTTAAGTGTCAAATCGAATTTGGAATGTACCACGACGGAAGGTGAAGGAAAACATCGTGATGAAACCTGCACGCTATTGTGTATGAAGTTCGCAATCCGCAGTATGTGTGCGTGGGATCCACAGCTGTACTGATGGAAGGCCAGCAGAGGGACCTATTTAGGCTGGATTATTTTATTATTATTTGACGCTCTATCTAGTCGACAGAGTATCCATATTGTTCAGATCAGCTTTTGACTGCCTGATTGGACGAGATTAAATTTTATTTTCACATCTAATTCCACGCACCTAAACAAAATCACATCTTAAAGGTTACTCTCTTTCTGTCGCGTGGAGTCGTGGTCCATTTCTCACTTCTACAAAAAACAATACTCCAAATACGAAGTTTGTTCTTTTACTAAACAGTTTTCTGCTTTTGGGAGAAGGTTAATTATGCTTACGAGCACTTATTTTAACTCTTGCTAGAAACAAATATTATTTTATTTACTTCTTTGTTCGTGACAAATAATGACATTGCCATGATTTTTTTTAAATTAATGCATTGTTCTGGGGAACTAATTTATTATTTAAGGCGATTATGATTTACTATGTTATGCAGACGATTTTGTGTTTTAATAAATTCAATGAAATTACTTTTCGTGTTTTTTGTCTTCATTCTAAATACAAATAAGACCTTATCAGTAAGTTTCGATTGTAGTATTTCAGGGATATTCGAATAGTCAAGGACCATTAGGTACATTCCTCAATAAAAAAGTAGATTTCAGAATCACGGACTCACTTGATACGTGTTTGAAAAGAAATCGTCCTAAATTTTTCATACAAATTTTGTTTTCATCCGTTACCTCTACTAAGTGTGTGTGAAAAAGAAACGGTATGGAAAATTTTTGGGGTATTTTTTTTTAACCATCGACATCGATTATGCTCCTGATTCTGAGTAGGTTTTTTTTTATTTGCTGCTACTCCATTACGCGGTATTACAACATAGCTTTTTCTTTGAATTACATTTTCACCCATATGTAACTCGTTTGTAATAATTTCAGTCCAGATCATGAAGTCTTGTGAAGGAGCGAGGCTGCTAAAGTTAGGTGATTTTACATTCACCGGAGTCAAAACAAAAGGTGCCAGGAGCACCTGGTGTTGCTATACGCACGGCAGTGTATGCCCAGCTAGAGTTTACACTGAGCAGAACACAGTGGTACACGCAAACAACGTCCATAACCATCCTCCTACCGAATTTTTTGTATGACAGATTTCGACATCGTGGTGTAACAATCTTAAGGGCGCGGGCCCACTTAGCGTCTTTCGAGCGTCGTCGTTTCGTGAATGCTCGCGCAGCGCCGACGCAACGTTCAAGTTACGACGCCGCTACGTTTTTCGAACGTGGTCCGCTCAGTTGACGCCGTGTCGGCGCTGCGCGTTAATGAGACGACGACGCTAAGTGGACGCGAGCCCTAACCAAGAAGGTATTAGAGTAAGTATGGTAGTATACAGCAGCTCAATATACCATGAGTTTACTGTATGATTTGTATGGAGAACTTTACAGCGCCGCTTAAGGTCCCTTTTGGAAGTAAAATTCTCTGTAGAAATCGGTTACCCCGTCACTGGTGAGTTGAGTACGATCACGTGTGGTGGAAAGATACCGAAGTGATTTTAATGTTCATCGTGATAGTTGTGATTTCCACGAAGTCTTCCGAAGCAAGTGGCGCAGCCCCGTGATAGCGCTGATGCGAAAATAACATCCGCTAAAATCGCGACTAACGTAAACTACCCAATGGTCGACAGCTTAACTATTAGTTAGATAAAAGTGGTTTACAGGGACTGGTTGGTTGCCTGACGCCTAAAACATACTTCAATCCGTTTTCCTTAATCACCTGTTACGAATGGAGTGGTGTTACTCCGTGTGAAAAAGGCTTTTATAGCCATTAAATTAGGGTAGAATACTTAAAATAACGATCATTGGTGCAGCGTCGAAAACTGGGTCTTTTATGTTAGTTCCGCTTCGCTTGCAAATGTTGTCCTGTCAGTAAACATCGGATACTGGACCACATGATTTTTTTTTTACCCATTTTATTCGTTTGGTTATTTTATTTATGAAGAAGCATTTACCCGCGATTTCAGCCGCTTTAAATACATTTGTCTTCTGAATTACGTACTTGTCTGATTAGTGTCGTGTTTACGCACAATCTTATTTAATCTTTTCCATGTGATGGGCTCCGTCCTGTTGTTACCTATGTATATTTTGTACAATTTAATAATCACTATCGCATAAAATTATGTAAATGAAGACAAATTATTGTTTTTTACTAAGGCATAAACATTGCCGTCCGACTTCTATCGGATTTAACTCGTAGTATTCAAAACTGTTTTATATGAGTGCTAATCTTGTGATATAGCTTTGAAGCTTACCTACGAATTGTGATCTCTCTATAAATATATCTTGCCTTGCTACGATACTTATAAGGTGCATAGTTGATGAAGGAACATAATTAGTGCTAGGTGGCATACAGTATTAATAAAATAAATACTCGAGTTCGTATCCTCTCTATTTTTTTTTATTAAAAAGTAGGTTAATTATTTGCATTTTTATTACATGTCCCCTTTTAAGTGTGATTTTGTGTTCTCTGCTTAAATTTATGTAAGACTACTATATAAATAATAAACTAGTATTTTCGCGTATATAGGATTTTGTTTTCATTTTATTATTAAACTTCCCCCTTTCCACCGCAATGGCAAAATATCTCCCAAGATATAAGAAGTCGCAGTGCTATCTTTACTGACAGTAAACTAACCAAGTTTTCTTTCCAGGATTGGAAGCATTTTTTATACAATCACTCCGGGGCAAGCCGCTTATCGTGTACAAGAATTACACCTACTGTAAGCATTCAGTCAGAAATGGAATAGTCAGATGGACCTGTTCCACACACTCCTACAAATGTTGCAAAGCCGTGGTCAAGACTTCTGGTACCCACATCATTGAAATCAAAGGCTCCCACAACCATGATGCAGCTGAGCTACTCATCAACAGAGGGAAACCAATGTTCGATTTATCTCTTTCAGAGCAGATTATTGTCAAGTCTTGTAGTGAGAACTCTTTTACCATGTAAGGCGTAGAGTAGATGATCTCTTAGATTAGTCCTTGAAATGTTAAGTATTCGTTGCTTCAACAAAATGTGACATTTCCTTGTAATTATTACAACATTGATTGTCAGGTGATAATTGAATCGTATTGACATGCTTGTTGTATGATAGTATGATATGGAGTAATAGATTTATTCGAAGGTTTTCTGTCGGTTAACCAGAACAAATTCTACATACATACATAACCGTCACGCCTTATTCCCTGCGGGGTAGGCAGAGACAACAGAGCGCCATTCGCTTCTATTCTGACATACTTCTCTCGCTTCACTCACATTCATAACTCTCGTCATACACGCTCGACGGTTTCGGGTACTCCTAATTTGGCCTCCCTTTAACAAATTTTAACTGAACAAATATGAATTTGTCTAAACTGAGACCGTTTTGAAAAATAAAAATGACATATTTTTAGCCCCGTGTGGTGCCGGGTTAGAATAGCACCTCCCCCTTTCTTCCCGTGGGTGTCGTAAGAGTCGACTTTGGGAAAGGGTTAGTGTATTGTGGGCGATGGGCTAGCAACCTGTCACCGCAATATCACGTTTTACCATCTGGTTATCCTGAATTTGCTAGACGTGGCGCTGGATTTTCGAATCCATGTGCTCTGCCTACCCCTCATGGGAATACAGGCGTGAGAATATGTATATGTATGTATGTATATTTTTATTCCAGTCAAATGTATACGTCTGTAAGAATAATAAAAAAATATCTGTTTCGTTCTGGTTCTCAAAAATTTTTATGCATTTTGTATTTTAATGGCAGCTATGACATTCAACAAAGTTTTTGGGTTGTGATATTTTAATTATGGCATTTATTTGAATAAAGACTGTTAACTTGACTTCCTAACAATATTTATTGTAAGTTTTATATTAGTTTGGTAGCTCATTTATAAATTATCCAAATGTAATGTAATTCATTGATATTTAAAAAAAAAAGATGTTTCTATTAATTAACTTTTAAACTCTCGGGTACGTCTTATTTGTATTCAGTGCTGATTAGCTTTTAATATCAAAGACCCTTAGTACTTAAACCGATAATTTTATTGATCATTAATGGACTTGTGATAGAGTTTCATTTACATTAAATAATCAATATTGGTAGTAGTTACTGAAATGAAGTACTTTTTATTCCGAAATAAGTAAATATTTCGTTTTGCTTAGTTATTTAGTGGTGTCTTTAAAATACTGGTATTAGTTTAAAATAATAAAAAGTACCTAGTATAAATGTAAAAATAGCAATGCTAGTATTTTTTAAGGACATCACTATAATAATTGGTTATGTTACGTTTATTTACTTCATTATTTTCTGAAAATGAATTAGTCGAATGAATCTAACTACAGTGTAGTTTTTTACTAATATCCATGTCTGATCTATCTAATGTCACGAAATGTATGACATGACATAGGTACAAGCTCTCAGTTTGATAAAAAAAATGTTTGGTTCCTTTTTAAAGTTGTTCAATTTGTTGCTCAATTATTCTTTGTGCATTGTTCGTCTCAGTTTCGCGTGCTTTGCTTACCCTATTCGGGAATTATACAGGCATGCCGTTTATGTATATGTGAATCTATGGATTCTGGTGAACAACGGCATAATTTTTAAGTAAACTAAGTAAAAAATCTGTTGCCGGTGAATAGAGTACGTAATATCATTAGTATATGCTTGTGCTGAGATCTCGAGTTTGCATCACAGTAGTTGCTGTATGTAGATCACGTAGTTTATGAATACTATGAATGAAATAAAATTAACTTGCATTGAATTGTTTATTTATTTTCCTAAGTGCCTTTGAAAAAAGGTAGTTTAGTTTATTATGCCGTCGATCGACGATCGATCGTTTGGTCTAGTAACACTCTACACCCCTTGTGTTGCTGATGTCAAGAAAATAAATGTAACGATAATATAAATGTCTGATGTTAAGATAAGTGCAATATCTCAAACCTAATTCTAATTTCAGTTACCTTTACGATGTCAAAGAACAATAAGCCGATCATGATCCTGAACGGGTACAGGTTCTCCCTCCACTACGCGAGGAACCAGAGGGAGCGGTGGCAGTGCAGCAGAAGGAGCTACTTTGGATGCAAAGCCGTCGTCCATACGTTCGCGGGAGTCCTCAAATACTGTAACATATTCCACAACCATAGCCCTTGACCTCTGCGAGAGGTAATCGGTCCGCAGAGATCGACGTTTTAGTCGTACAAATAAACATCCCAGTGTTCGACGCTGTACTAGTATTCGTCGCCATGGAATGACTTGATATTATTCAGCTAAAAAAATATAACTATGATTCACCTTGTTTTTTAGAAGGACATACCTATGTGTGGCTTTGATAGTTTACATTCCAATAGAAGAAGCACTTGCTAGCAAAATCACTGGAGATACTAATGTAATCGGATTGACTAACTATAAAACGAATTCCGATTAACAACTGTAAGGATAGATGTGTAAAAAAAAAGAAATCAAATGAATGGAATAACTTTGCATTTGCATGTTTTAGCATTATAAAATGTATTTATTACTGGTGCAATAAATCTACTGTTTTTAACTTTCGTGATTTTCACACATATTTATGTCAACTCGTGACCACGGTCGCTGTAACGCGGCCGAAACGTCGAGAGGTAATTAAAAAATACCGTGATTAAGTCCCGCGTAAACATAAATATGAAATAAATCTAATTCAAAATGCAATTATGTCGTGTTTTAGTTGCATCCTTTACAGGTGGCTGTCACAAAATCTTCTACTTCGTAAATAAGTACCTTCAAAACCAAAAAAGTATATGTTACAATAAGTATTTATAAGTATTGTCAAACATCTGTGACCTATTGATTGACTGTCTTTCATCGGAAATTCCATTTAAAAATGGTATTCGGCCAGATCAACTTCTTCGATAACAGTATTTTAATGCATCTCTTTTTTCTCTTTCACAGGCCGACTATCATGCCCAGTTTGCGGCGACTTGGCAAACGGCATCCACTACGGCGTCTACACTTGCGAATCTTGCAAGTCCTTCTTCAAAAGAGGCGTTGTACAGCAAAAGACCTACACTTGCGTCAAATTCAACAACGCTTGTGTCATCTCACTCAACACGAGGACCCGGTGTCCTTCTTGTAGGTTCATGAAGTGCAAGCTGGCAGGCATGAGAACTGATCTTGTGAGGATGTCTAAAGAAAGAGGTGGTAGAGGTAGTGTGAAGAACGAGGAATCCTGGAAGTCGGGAGCTAACCTTGCGGGTTACAGTCTTAAAGACATGAGGTCTTAAAGTCTACAAATTTTAACGACATGAAGTCTAAAAGACCTGGAGTTTGAAATACTTGATACTTTAAAGCTCTGCTCATAGCCATTTGGGCCCCTTAAATGATTAAAATTTCAAAGTGTTTTTAGAGCTTGTAGCCATAAAGACCCAGGATGTAGTAGTGTCAGCCTGTTTTAGTTAAGACAGCGTTTGACGTTTTTACAGCCTAAAATGCACCCAGCCTTACTAACTTGCAAATTTTCGTATAATCGTTAAGCAGCTTAGAAATCGCACTGATGGGCCCAATTTTAGGATTATATTGTTTATGTGTTCAGATTTTTTCAATAGGATGTGGATAGTTTAGGTAAATTAATATAAAATATGGATTATATGTATTGTTAAGGATTAAACATTTAAAGAACCAAGTTTTTACATTTTAGTTCACTGTATCTAAGGTAATCTTGATACGTAATTGGTAAAATCTGATCCTATATCATAAATGTTTGGAATATAAGGTAGCTAGCATATCTACCTTTTTCTAATTGTAAACTTTGCATTGCGAGTTGCAATATTATGCTGGGTGTTATTACTTGTAGTGCCTTTAAAATATATCTATGCTTAAAGTACAATAGTGAAATAAGTGACTGAAATTGTTGGTGGTTTCACGTTGAAAGGTACTTTAATTTAGAATTTATGGAATTGGGTTAAGCATATACTTAATAATATAATTATATTATGTGAACTTTTTAGAAACACTTATACATATATTCTTTTTTAAGTTTTTCTGACAGGACCTAAGACTTTTTAATATAAACGTTTTAAATTTATTTTAATGCATATAATTTTAATACTTGGTGCAATAATTTTAAAGTAAATATTTCATGCTATGTATGTTACATTTGATATTTTATTATATGTAAAAATTAGTACATTATTATGACAAATCGTGTTTTAGTGCAATACTTAGGTTAATTTGGATACCTACTTGTTACCGCGGCAACAACAAGTGTTCATATTGTTGAAATATCGTGTTGATATTTCGATTCGAGTATAAGCTATAGCGACTTCAAAAAATGTATACTTATAACAATACGACTGTGTTCATCTTATTTAGTAGGTACATATTATATTTCAAGTTAAGTATAGTGTTAAAATGAACTTTATTGGTCTAGAATAATGTATGTACAGATTTTGATAACAATAAAATTATTAATGAGACCTTCGTTTAATTTCTATTACTCAACACAACTTGGTGAAGAGACTGTACTTCTGGGAGGTCCACGGAAAAAAACAATTTATATAGAAAAACACTACTGACTTATAAATAATCTTTCCAAACTAAACGTCTCCCTAACTTTACTAATCATCGTCAGAATTCAACATAGACAAATATAGACATTACAATGTTTTTTGTCCAACAGGCAGCGATGAAGACGAAGAAGACTTGGATGACGACGAAGATGGCGATGAGGTGCTGCAGCTGATCATGGTGCCAAGGGTATTGCGGCCTTATTACCAAATGGACGACGACGACAGTGACGACGAAACAGATGCTCCGTTAGTGGTTGATCACTCGTGGCCACCCGCCCGGGCCAATTTTGTGCCACAGAATGGGGATGAAGCACCCGTCCGGGTTGTAGCGTCTATGGACCCTTTAGCATCCACCTCCCCTTTCGGCTCAGAAAAGTTTGATTTTCAATGGAGGCAATTCCCGCGACGTCAACTTCAACCAGAATTGAGGAGGGAACCGTTCTCCCAGAACAGTGGTCCTACTACTTCGTACATCGACCCCTATGAAGCTTTTATAGCTATATGGGATCGTCCTATTATGGAGCACATTGCTGTGGAGACCAACAGGTATGCTCAGCAGGTAGCCGAGGACATGATGCTAAAAGGAGTAACTCCTTCTAGCAGAATCACCAGGTGGGTAGACACGACAGTGGATGAACTGTACACGTATTTTGCCATAGTCCTGGCCACCGGGATTGTGGTAAAGTCACGTTTAGAGGAGTACTGGAATTCGTCGAAAGACATTTTTAGTACCCCCGAGTTCTCCACTGCCATGTCTTTCGACCGATTCTATCTGCTGAGCAAGTGCCTGCATTTTAATAATAATAATTTATGCACCACAGAAACAATTAATCCAAGTGAGGCGAAGTTGTTCAAGGTGCTGCCTATTGTCCAGCATCTTAACAACAAATTCGCGTCATTATATGTGTTAGGGCGCAATATTGTTCTGGACGAAAGTTTAACGCAGTTGAGTGGGCGTTCAAATATAAACCAATGTATTCCGAATAAAACAGCTTCAGTCGGCATCAAGACGTATGAGATTTGTGAGGCAGAGACAGGGTACCTGTGGCGCTTCGAGGTTGAAGCACGGCAGTTCTCAGATAAGGTACAGAAAGATGATCTCTTATCTGGGAAAGTTGCCACCTTGGTGCTCAGGCTTCTCAATGGCCTAGAGCACCAAGGATACACAGTCTGGATGGACAATAATTATAACTCTCCCGCCCTGGCGCGAGAGTTGAAACTTCTAGGGTTTGACTGCGTGGGAACTCTCAGGACAAATCGTCAGTTTGTTCCCGCTCAACTAGCGAATTTGAAAGCCAAAGATATGGCGGTCGGTCACGTATGTGGCTGCACGTCGGGCGATGTTGACCTCATCGTATGGCGCGATAAGAAGCGCATTGCTCTTATCTCGACGTACCATGGGTTAACAACAACGTCGAGAGGTAACACTACCATGCCTGCTCTCATGCATGATTATAACATTTGTATGGGAGGGGTTGACAAGAAGGACCAAATGCTTGCCAAGTACCCCATAGAGAGACAGCGGACAAAGGTTTGGTACAAGAAGTTTTTCCGACGACTCTTGAATGTTAGCGTATTAAACGCGTATATATTACTAAAGCCAAACCGACCAATCAACCATCGAAGCTTTCGCAAATCTCTGGTGGTTGATTTGTTGGGGCGGCACACCACACAAACACCTAGCTTATCACACGCAACTCGCCAACACCTACCACAACTTTTTGATTTCGAACGTGCCAATGCAGGTTCAACAGCCCGTCGTCTCAGGCGTAAGTGCGCTATCTGCTCGAAGCGCACCACTTCATACTGTGGAGGATGTGCCGGCAAGCCTTTGTGCATGCCAACATGTTTTTCACAGTATCACACATCTTTATAAAATTAATATTATTTATGTATACATTCACACTACAGAATATTTGTTTATTTATTAATACACATGCACACACACAATTTACGCGTATAATATGCTAACATTCAAGACACGTTTCCTCTCTCTCTCTCTCTCTCTTTCCATGTGGTACACTTAGTTAACCTACCAAGCAAACCCTGGTGTCAGTGTTGTTTCAAGAAAGCCTTTCAGCCACTGACATAAATAAATAAATAAATAAATATCACTGGACAATTCTAACACCAAGTAGGCAATTCAATGCCTGTGGGTACTAGACAACGGATAAACTTACTTATATATAGATAAACATCCAAGACTCGAAAGCAAACATTCGTATTCATCATACAAACATTTGCCCCGACCGGGGATCGAACCCGGGACCTTAAGCTTCACAGTCATGTTCTCTAACCGCTGGGCTATCCGGCCGTCAAAACACATCATGACACTGACATGGTTCCACTTCCTTCTGCACAAAAAGACTATAATATCTGTTTATTTATTTACATTCCTGCGAATTGCCACGGGTTCCCCTTCTCTTGCCCACATCTCTCCCACCCAGATCCATAAGATCCAAGTCATTCAGAATACATTCCTGCGAATGGCCACGGGTTCCCCTTCTCTTGCCCGCATCTCTCCCACCCAGATCCATAAGATCCAAGTCATTCAGAATACATTCCTGCGAATTGCCACGGGTTCCCCTTCTCTTCCCCACATCTCTCCCACCAAGATCCATAAGATCCAAGTCATTCATAATACATTCCTGCGAATTGCCACGGGTTCCCCTTCTCTTGCCCACATCTTTCCCATAAGATCAAGTTGAATTTTTAACGGATAACTCACGTACATTAAATCGAGTTTAGCTCGACATGTTTCGGACTAATTCGTAGCCCTTCATCTAGGAGCCGCGGCGGCAGCTGCAGCCAAGTTTAATGTTCCATAAGATCAAGGTTATTTTTTTGTTTTTTTCGTTTTCTACTACTGACTGACTTATTATGTACTTAGTTTATTAGCTTCGGTTTGACTGACTGACGGAATGAATGAGCACGTCATTGTTTCTGTGGTCATAAATAATAATTGTTAGGATTCACAGCCTTTTTTTTAATGTGTATTTGTAAAACCATCAAACGGTTGCATTTTTTTTTCTCTACACTTCAAAATTCTATTGTGTATTTTTTTAGGGGTGCTATTGGTTTTTATTTGTAAATATACATACAAAATGTGTGCCAAAAAGTCCTTTAATAAAAAATATAGTTCAAAATCTATTCACAATGTAAGTACTCTGATAATAATGCTAGTTTTATGTGTATGGTATAACTATATAAGGTAATTAAGTATGTTAAAAGTTTAATTTTAAGTACAAAATTTAATTAAAAGAGTGATTAAACTTAAGTAAAGGTTTTATTTACTTAATAACATCAGAAAACTCAATTTTGTTATGAATTGGGCTCTTGTAAACGTCAGTCTGATGAAGACCCCGGTCGGGGTCAACAGACAACCGAAAGTCACCATTCTTACGCTAACAATTGAGGGGTTATCTGTAAATATCTAAAAATAATTTGAAAATTAGAAAGAAAACTTTCCTAAATCAAGGTCACCTTTGCTTCAGAATAATGTCGGGTATAACGACATACTACACACAAACGTGACACGGATTGTTGATCTGCTAAGTTAACTTCACAGGACCTTGTTTTCTGTTTCTAAAGTTCTAAAGATCCTTGTTTCAGCAAGAGTTCTTCCAATAAAAAGAGTACAAAAAAAACTTTTATTCCACAGACCCTCTCACCCCACGCTACTGCTGGTCGCGAGCTGGTAACGCCATCATCCTCCTGGGTGGTTACCGGTTCAAGAAACGTTCCCGGCACATCAACCAGAAACAGGAGACGCACTGGGTGTGCAACAAGTGTGACAAAGGGTGCAAAGCGAGGCTTACTACCCTCAATGACGCGATCATCAAACTGTATAATCAGCATGAACACGACGGTGTTAGGAGGAAATGATGGTGGTGTCTCAGCTGGCTGGCCAGCTGTGGTTCATCATCATCAGCCTATGCTTATCCACTAGAAATGGGCTCTCTCATGGTCCTCGGTTGATCCTCGGCCACTCTCAACCACTTACCAGTTGCCTTGCGAGGATTATTACTCCTAGGAATCTGAGAGCGTCAGCTTTGGTTGCATCTGGTTGAAAATTCGAAGGACCATGAATTTTATTCCTCAGAATTTATTATTTTATTTAATAAAAACAATTAACATAATATAGACAAATGTATTAAAATGTGGGATACCGGCGCAAAGACATAAAAAGTCATTAAATATACCTTTATTAAATGTATTTCTATACTTTACTGTTGATAATTACTTAATAAAAATTGCTGTTATACATTTAGATGTATTATTGTCTTTATAGTAATATTAAAACTCGTTGTTCATAAAAGTACAAATGTATATTTTATTGATGTTACTTAATTTGTTGAAATATATCGAATATTATTACATTTATTCCTGTTAACTGGCAGAAAGTTGTTTTTTTTACGTTGAGATGATAAATAAAACAAGTTTAGTTAAAGAAAGAATAACCCTTGTAAACTTGCACCTTGCTTACCTAATGCCAAAAAAATTACCCGCAAATTCCTATCCTCTTTTTACAATGTATTTATGATCTTCATAGGTTAAGGAAACATTAAATGTAACATAATCTAAGTCACTATATTAAAATAGTGCGCTTATCTGTTTTGTATTTTTTTTTCTTTTTGTTATAATACCTATTCGTAATAAGGAAAATTGTAATAAACGTAAGGTCGATATCATCGCTATTTGATTAAAATTATGATTTTGACATTTAATTTTAAGCTAATGAATGTATACAATGAATTATGTACCTAGATTTTAAATCTAACTAAGTATACAAATCAAAACTTTAAATTTATTTAAAATATTTTCACTGTTTTAAATATGTTATGTTTTGTAAATTTATAAATACATTAATAAAACGCACTCTATCTATGTTAATTGTGTAAATAAGTAAAACTTACTTAGATGATATTTTAACATGTACTAGCTAGAAAAAATATTAAATTAAACAGAGGCATTCCAATATTAGTTATAAGCTACGAATATAATGTACTAAAATTACATTTTCTGTTAAAATTGTTAGACAGAAAAGTGATGAACCCAACCTTTCTAATCCCAGCTCATAGTTTGTTTTAGTTTGTTCTATGTGTCCATTGTATCATAATTATGATTGTTGAAAGGTATTCGATTATTATGTATGTCATATTTATTGCTACGCGGTGACTTATTCACGATTTGTTATGATTTTAAATTAACCCGACGTTTCGGCTACATTACAGCGACCGAGGTTACGAGTAGATTCGGACTCTCGAGAATATTCGAGGTAATAAAAATAAAAACAAATCGTGAGTAAGTAGGAGAGTAAGTAAGGTACCTATTGGGAGTCACTTAAGTCACTGCGGTGAAATCTTCTTCAGTGAAACGATCGGGGTCATATGGGACAATGCCTGCTGCTCGGAATCCTGATTCACCTTTGCTAATGGAAGCTACAGTTGAGTAAGCTTTATTTAATAGTGCAGCTACATCATATGGCGTTATTTTTTCTGCTAAAGGATTCTTTAAAAATAAATCACATTCTTTTTTGTAAGCATCTTTAAGCGGTCCGAAAAATGTTAGATCTAGGGGCTGCATCCTGTGAGACGTGTGGGGGGGCAGTGAAAGCATGTGAATGTGATTTTGTTTACAGTAATCATAAACCATCAAAGAAGTGTGACTGATATGGTTATCAAGAATCAATAAAACTGGATCTTGTGCGGATGGTTCGGCATGATTGGCAAAGTGTTGCACCCACTCGAAAAATAGATTTTCGTTTATCCATCCGTTATCCGAGCATTTGTATATAGCTCCAGCTGGACCGTCTTTTTCAAGCTGTGGAGTCATCCTCTTTCGCGGGAAGATAAACATCGGAGGAATATAACCACCACCAGCACTCATCGCACATAATAGTGTGATGTTTTTACCTCTTTCCCAGCTTGTTACAGAGCCGACCGTTTTCATGTCCTTGGGAGCTAATATTTTACCCGGATCTTGTACCGTAGAAATACCAGTTTCATCACAGTTGTAGATATTTTTAGGAGTAAATTTATATTTGTCCATTAGCTCATCCAATAGTTTATAGAACAGTTGGACTTCTAATTTATTGAAAGCCGTTATTCTGTTGATACTGGTAGCTTCTGGTTTTCGGACAGATATTCCATTCCTCATCAGAAAACCTTCAAGCCAATCAGGTCCAGCCATTTGAGCACTCTCGTTAAAATTGTGGGGTATTTGAAGCTCTACTGCATATCGGTATGCTGCCTTTCTTATTTGTACAGCTGTGACCCCATAAAAAATTGAAGAGAAGTCCTTTACTCGGTCAGCCAAGATCTTTTCTGCATCTGGTGTGAATACAGGATGTCGGCCGAGACGTGGTTCCGATGGATCATTTTTCTTCAGCCGCTTTTGAATAGTTGAAAACGGAATACCCGTAGCCTTAGCAGCATATCTCATAGATTTGCCTTGCTTCACGAGGTCTTCAGCTTTTGACAGTGTCTCGGACGTCCACTGAGCCTTTTTTGTTTTCCTCCGACGTACTTTCGGCATCTCTGAAATAAAAGAGGAATTTATAACCATAACGTAAAATTATTGCGGGCAATGGTAGTCGACATTTACTTGTTTCGGTGCTTTCGTTTGGACGCCATTACACTGACTACTATTGCCCGCTGACTCCAATTGCCCCCTTCTCCCCAAGTCCCGCGTAGCAATATAAATATGAGTGATTATCAGGAAAGTTTAAAACATTATAATCATGTACCTATTTGTTCCATTTGAATTAGTTATAAATGCGTGTTTCTACATTTCTCAACTTCTTTAATAAACCAAAGTTAAATTACCTAAAATTTATGTTTTATTCATTGAAAAATCCCCGCTCTAGTACCTTTTTGCACCTTCTTCGTAAAATAGTGGCATATTAAGCTTGATAACATGTCATGTATGTGTTAAACCGTCATAGTGACTAAAAAAATATATCGACGACGGATAACAATGGTTGTTACGTTACCATGGAAAACCCATTTATATCAGAGAGTAGAAAGAAAAACGATTTATAAATAAAACGAAATGTACTACAATATAAATGGTTTATTAATTAAAAAAACTGCTGACTTGACAGTAACAGTAATTTAATTACTTACTTCAAGTATACAGAATGTAATAGACGACCCTGATGATGAATTCACAAGGGCATACAGATAAGTAACTCTGGAATCTATAAAAACGTACATTTTCTTCTAATTCTACGAACATAAAAAACCTTTAGCATTTTGACGTAGGTATATTATCAGTTGTAAACAATTATGAAGAGCTTTTTAAATACCAAAATATACATACATACATATTCTCACGCCTGTAATCCCAAGAGGGGTAGGCAGAGCACATGAATTCAAAAATCCAGTGCTACGTTTAGCAAGATCAGGGTAACCAGATGGTTAAACGTGATATTGCAGTGACAGGTCGCTAGCCCATCGCCCACAATTCACTAACCCTTTCCCAGAGTCGACTCTTACGACACCCACGGGAAGAAAGTGCTATTCTAACCCGGCACCACATGGTCGGCATCGAACATGGCAAGAATTTAATTTAAAAAAAAACTTGGTAAGTTATTTGACGGGAACTATAATTACTTATAGTAGAGAGTAGTAAATATAGATTGACAATACAAGCGTGCCTTTCTCTAAAATGTGAGCGTCACTAGATGGCGCTCTGTGGCGGGGTCCAAGTTTCATGGAAAACGTGACAGTGTGATCCCACTATAAAGCTCCATTACGCCAGCGCTGATATTACGGTGGAACAGTACGGTAATAGTACGGAAATCGTCAATCTTCATTTTTACTTGTCTCTACTTATACTTATGAAAAAACCCTGTGTTATATAACAGAGCACATTACAGACGTCAAGGCACTAATATTTTCTTCTCATTTATTATTTACTAGCTGTGCCCGCGCCTTCGTCCACGTGGAATAGTTATTTTTGGCTTTACCTCTTTTTCGCAATAGTATGTAGACCCTACTTGCAACAGAGTTACACTACCAGGTCCTTTTTACTGGTTACTCAAATTCATAGGTAACTTTGTTTTATTGACAGCCATACTAAATTTTGTAAATTTGGTTTGGGCACGTGAAGAGAATGGATAAAACAAGGGTGGGTCTAAGCAAATTCACAAGGATGAGTGGGGTCGAGGGCGCTCTCGAAAAACGTATATCGACCAGATCGGCGATGTACTAAAAGAGGCCAAATTAGAAGTACCCGAAACTGACTAGCTGTATAGCGAGAGGGTTGAATAGGAATGAAACGAGAGAAGTATGCCGAAATAAAAGCGAACGGCGCTTTGCGTACCAGCAGCGAATAAGGCGTGTTTATGTAATTAGTGTCTAAATTTATATTTTCCCACAAACAACGTCTTTACGTCCTGCATACAGCGTGTTTCAAAAAACCGAGTAAAAATGTAAATTTTAAAAGCGAAAAATGTTGTACACCCTACCTGGTAAGCTCTCACTTAATAGAACTTAAGTTATCATAGATTATTTATTTTTCATTACGTTGTATAACAACGCACTATTATGAACTTGATAAAAATAAACTATTTCCCTAACAATAGCGACTGGCGACCCAGTCGCTTCTGAGGGTTCCCTGATCTAACATGGTTATTGAATGTCTTCCGTGGTATACCGTACTTCCTAGCAATACTAGATTGGGACTTTTCACTGCCTTGGTATTCTAGTAGAGCCGCTTCCATTGTCTTCGAGGTCCATGTCACTCCCCGCTTGTAGGGTGCTCTTCTTGATCGTATTCTTTTCTTTCGACGCTTGTATTCTGTAACTTAAAGACAAAAAACTATACGTTTAAGTACAGGTAAAATTGACCTTTTTATTAAGTTGTGGAGTCGGGTCCAAGAGGCGACTAAGTAAATTGGGTTACGGTATATTTTAGCACAGACAACCTAACAATTACGTCAAAAGTGTGTAGTGGAATAAAACGGGAGTATAGAAAAATGAGCATTTTTATTTATAAAAATTGAAAAATATTCTACATTTAATTCAAACTTAATGATAACAACATTTTCATAATTAAAATGTCTCACGTTAAAACCACACCCTTAATAAAATGCAAATAAGAAATAAGGACAAATTTAACATCGATTACGATTATGGCTTTTAAAATTTCTCTCTTTCTCTCTCTTCTCTGTTTCTATTTCGTGTGCTCTGCCTACTCCATGCGGGAATAAAGGCATCATGTACGTGTAAACATGTCATAAGGTAAACGTCCCTGTACTCGGCACTGACCCAATACTTGGCACTTGCAACCTTATGTCATAGTAAGACAGGTGAGGTGACAGATGGGTGTCATCTTTTGAGTGTTGAGGCGTCGAGCATTGGTACTTTTACCTTAAGTCTCTAAAATCACTGTCCTATAATTTTTTTTATATTATATGTACTTAATTTTGTCATGCCGGGGCAATAAAAGACTTGGCAAATATTTTAATTATTACATCGAAACATTAGATAGAGGAAGATAGAATGAGATAATATAGTACAAAGTAGTAAACGAACAATGGTACAGCTCATTTAAAGTAATGATATCCACACTATAAGGCACTGACTGGCGTTTGAGGCACGTTTAAGCGTCTTGCATTTAATTAGTTTTAGTTTTACTAAAGTTTTCTACATGCGTCAAAAACTCTGATGATAGTTACGATACTGATATCATTATCATAATGAGTTTTTAAACTTTTATATCATTCAGACGCCTTTTGAGATTTCAATTCAGAGGTTTTTTTGAGTCGTGCTAAGTATTTATAATCCTGATTACTTCTACGAATGTTAATTTTATTTAATTTTAAACTTCATACTCGAGTGGTCTTATTATAAAACTTGCCTGGCTTTTTCATTACTTAAAGACCATCATCTCAACCATATCTCACTCTTCTTCCTCTGAATCACTCTCTCTTTCCACACCATCCTTCCTCAACCTGCGAACGATCGGAACCTCACACTTCAACATAAAATCCGAGATCAGTTCGGTCACGCGTTCATGTGCGATCTTCTTATGTTTCGCTTCACTGTGGTTGTGGGAATTGACGGATTTTATAATAGTTATTCCCTTGATGTACACCGCCGATCGGCAGCTGTCCCAGTGGCGGACACAGCGCCACCTCTCGCCAGTTTTGTTCGTGCTCTGGAGACTGTACCGGAAGCCATTCAATAAGACAAACCGTTGGTTTTTGGGAGTCACGACTAACACTGCTCCTGTGGAATAAAGGGGCTTAGGTTAGATTTATACGCTAGTTAACAATAGTTACTGACATTTCTTAATT
This sequence comes from Adoxophyes honmai, assembly GCA_005406045.1. NCBI lineage: Eukaryota > Metazoa > Arthropoda > Insecta > Lepidoptera > Tortricidae > Adoxophyes > Adoxophyes honmai. The sequence continues at coordinate 122,068 of BHDV01005067.1, forward strand.
ATAGGTAAAGTCGGAATGAAATTAGCGTGAGTTTATTATTGTACAACTGAAGTCAACTGCATTATCATAAGGACCGGCGCACACTTAGCATCTTTCGAGCGTCGTCGTCTCGTCGCCCGCGCAGCGCCGACGCAACGTTAAAGTCACGGTGCCGCAACGTTAGTGGCGTCTTTTGAACGTCAGCGTATAGTAAACGCGTGCGCAGCGTTGGCGCCGCATCAGTGCGTCTGCGGACGCCACGCCGACGCTGCGCGGGCGTTCATGAGACGACAACGCTCGAGAGACGCTAAGCGGGCGTGGGCCATAAGTTTACAGTCACTGTATTCGAAGTTTTCTGACTTCCTTAAGTGACTGCTATCTGTACGCTATTGACTCACTGTTCCATGGTAACTGAACAGATAGCGCTGTGAGTCAAGATCGCTCGGCAAAAGTAGAAATGAAGAGAAAGAACAATTTGTAGTAGTAATTTTCATTTACTGTTATCATTATCAATTTATCATATTAGCCTTAAAATGGCCTTTCTTGGACATAAATTTTAATTTCCTTCAGTAAAGTAATGATAACAGTGAATGAAAATGACTACTACAAATTGTTCACAAGGATTTGCATTGCAAATTCTTCATGTAACAATAATCTGTGAACAAGCCGCGTAGTAGATTGTGCTACGCTCAAGTACTACGCCGTAGCTACCGGCAGTTTGTAGCGTCAGCTACGCTGCTACGATTCCCGTAGAGTGAAATGATAACTCAGTATTTTTTATTACTTTATTGTATAGTTGTTGTATACATACTTTGTAATATCAAAGCGTAGAAATCACGAGGACTGAAAATCGCCATTGTAACAGACGTTTCTCCGAATGGTTTACTAAATGGCGCTCTTGGGGTCTCCCAGTCATATATTTACTATGAAACTGAGACCTCCCTTTAAGAGAGCCATCTAGTGAAGTTCATATTTTGGAGGTATTTACTATGGAGGTTATTATTAAAAGAAGATAATTATTTAAAATGGACATTGTCAGTAGTCTATGTTTACTAGCCTCTACTAGACAATACTTTTTACACGTCAAAATTACAATAGAGCTTATTTTTAATAATATATGCCTTAATTGTTTTGTTTTATGGTTCAAACTAACAAAATCTATTGACACAATTACACAAAATGTACTTAGTCCTGCTAAGTACGTAGATAGCAAGTGATGATCCATGGGGGATCATAAGATTATGTCTCTACCCTTACGTACACATACTCGTACACATCACATTCACATACACATTACATAAACAGATCCTACAACCTGTCCTTATTATACACATTTCAATCCTGTCTAAACCTGAAATAGCGAATGGTTTAGACTATGTAACGTTTTGTGCTCTGCCTACCTCATTTTTAAATACAGGCGTGATATTTATGTACTTCCTTACATGACATTACACTTCCTTTATTAGTTTATTACAGTTTATTCCATTACATTATACTTTAGGAAACTTTATAGTTTAAATTTTAGAAATAGGTTTAGGTTTAGGTATGTTTTAGGCGACAGGCTAGCAACCTGTCGCGATTGTACCTTTTCCATCTTTGCAAACCTCAAACTATGCTAGAAGTGGCTGCGAAGCGTGATATAGTCATAATCATGGGTTTGTCTATGTCACGTTTTGTGTGCTCTGCCTGTCCCATTTGGGAACACAGGATTTGCATTTGCATTATTAGCATTTGGGATTGTATGTACCTATGTATGTATTATACTTCCTTTATAACATTACTTCATTACATTCTCCGTCCTGTGTGGTGTCGGGATTAGAATAACACCTCTCCAATGCTTCCGTGGATGTCGTAAGAGGCGACTAAGGATATAGGTTTTGGTAAATTTTAGGCGACAGGCTAGCAACCTGTTACTATTGAAACTGCCACCTTGAAACCAAAAAAGATATGCTAGAAGTGGCCACGAAACGTGTAATAGTCATCGTTTTGTCTATGTAGCGTTTAGTGTGCTCTGCCTAACCCTATTGGGAATACAGGCGTGATGTTATGTATGTATGTATGTATTCTCCGTTAAATCGGCAACACTGTTCTCGCCCAAACGCACTACTTATTCATATTGGCAACGACATGTGGTGGGTGGTTATGTTCGTTCCGCAATTCAATAGCCCCCTCAAGGCTGGTGTACACCGCCGCGCGACAACCCTTGTAGCCCTCTTTGGAACAGCGCCATCTCTTTTTCAAACCATTGTCGCGGTGAAGCATAAACTTGAACCCCCTGTATAGCATGACTTGGTGCCCTTTGTTAGTTGCGAAGAAGATTGGATCATCTGTAAGTATAATCTGCGTTGTAATACCTTTATAATGATAATGGAAACGGTGACATGTTTTTTTTAAGTCCCGCTGCTAGGTAAATGTGTGTAAATAATGAAGCGAAACATTTTTAATAGTCACATATTTAATGTTGCGTACATTTGTAACATAAGGAACATTTTGACATTACATTATTTTTTACACATGGCATCATTCTGTGAACCAAACAAAAATAACATTTATAAAGCATCACGCATTTATAATTTTCTTAAAAAAAAAGAAATCACCAAAGTGAATAACATTTAATATAATACCATTGACTTATTACAAAGAAGTGAAAATCATTCTTATTGAACTAGTGAACTTTATTTTCATTGCTATACATAATATAGCAGACATCATTGAAGCAAAACACAGTGCCTACTCATAATCTATCTATTTTCCTATTTTACGTTGAATTCTTTTAATGAACAAGTGTTTTTGTAAGTCCTGGAGAGCGTTTAGAATCTATTGATTTTAGAAATGTTTTTCGAAAAGCATAAAGAAATCGAAATTGAAAAAACAAAATTAAATTAGATAATAGATTTGAATTTCAGTATTCCGATAGAATTAAGAGAACAATAGAGATTCTTTAAGGATAAAATAGGTGTTTGAAGTTAGATAATAACTAAAAAATGAGCATAATTAGGTTAGAATTCATACGTTAAATACATCGAGGATAACAAAAAAAAAGAGCTGCATTTAAGGTACAAGTAAGTACCATTGAAATTTATAAAACAGCGCGACTCGTATAGGCGAGAATGACATTTTACTTGGAAACGCATAGTGAAGCACAAAATCATCTTTACATTCCAAATCAGCGTCAGCCGTATTATAAAGGTACCGATTTAATGTATTTTAATTATCTCTGCCTTCTAATCTAATTCGAATTGTCTGACAAACATTAAAAAGTATTTTAAACATGAAGACTTAATGAGATCTTTCGAATGTAAACCAAACCGTAAAGACGGCTACGTGAAAATTGGCAGGCGTGAACACTTTCTCGAACACGTATGACTTATCTGTGATCAACACAACACATCGAGATCTTATTACTATCAAGAACGAGATACGAGATTGAGAAAGCAAACTTTCCATAACTAACGTACTATCTACTTATACTTCTATCAAATCTATACATTATTAGAATGCGCGCTGACCTGATGCGGGGGATGACAGTGTTTGTGGTGATAGGCGACGACCCTGACCCCAATGGTGACCACTATTGCGTGACACTTCTTGTTGTTCCTGCTCTCTGTACACAGCCACTTGACCCTAGAGGAACAGACAGAGTGCCGCGTATACTGGTGGCCCTTGTAGTTCATTATCCTGGCGCCCATCGCCGATGTGTGGAACGTAGGACGATCTGAAACAGAATAGCGTGTTAGCATCTAGTTGAAGGTACCTCTCGATCTAAAAGCAGCAAGCACAAGTCGCGCTGTGAATTAAGATCGCTCGCCAAAAGTAGAAGGGTTATACGAAGGCCGGGATCGTTTTCAACCGCCGACAACGGCCCGCCGCCCGCGCCGTCTGAATGGTGTGTTCGGGAATGCTCGGGAGTGGTCGTTTTCGGGGGAACGTCGCACGCGGCGGGCGAAAACGACCACTCCCGAGCATTCCCGAACATACCATTCAGACGTAGGTCTATTTGGTTTTCGAGGAGCGAGGGAAGTGCACGGCGACACATTATTGGTAGATCAGTCTCACTTCACCTGCCCACGTCGCTCCCGATGCGCTGATTTCCCAAACTTGGTTTCGCCTAGCGATTTTAAACCACCGTGCGCTGTATATCAAATAATTGATTTCAAGTACACCATCGTAACATTATGTTATTGATACAATGTTTGTTTTATTTTGTTTCTGTTTGGTTTTCAGTTCTCGTTCTCTTTTTCTGGTCAGTACTTGGACGGAAGTTACTACAAAAAAATGGACAGTGTTTTACTATAGATTAATTTAATAAACATACTACAATGCAACTGCATTTTTACAATCAGTTGAATAAATACTTTGGTAAATTAGTCCTTTTTATTTTATATTTAGACTTTACACACGTACATAAATATTCAGACAAATTTTTAAAACATAAGGAAGCCACGCGAATGGGTGTTACCTGCTGGCATAGCACAGCAAGGCGCGAGTAGAGATACAGACTATACCTGTCTCTGTCTAACTAGAAACGTCAGAAAATGACAGGTAGTAACTCGAGCGCGTGTCATCTCACGCATATTGCTGTGCTAAGGTGTATTACGCTCCACGCTGGAACACCACGCTTGCACTGTATTGCCGCAGGATTAGCGAGAGCTCCACGAGATTTTACAATACCATACTCAATCTGACAGCTTATTTCACTACTAAGCACTTATTGAGTACAATTTTATTTCTACCCAAATTTATTAAGTTTGACTATCAGTTACTCGTAGATCATTTAATACAATAGTCTGACACAGACACCGCGTAACGAACAATGCTGCAGTCGGCTGTTTTATACAGTTCGAAATGCTAGTTGGATAGGATGGTTGTGCTGGTCGTTGAGTTTGACAATCACGTCGTGCACGGTGAACACATTGGCCCTGCAGCCCAACCGCTGGTGGGTGGCGCATTGCCACCGCACCCTCGAAGCGTGTACCCTGTGTCGGACGTAGCGGTAGCCGCCGTACAAGAGCGACCGCGCGCCGCGCCGCGACATGCAGTATTTTGCGTCTGAAATAAAACACTGTTTTAATATAGACACTCAGAGGGAGGGCTAGTTTGAATGGTTGATATCTCATACATACATACATACCGTCACGCCTCTTTCCCACAGGGGTAGGCAGAGACCACTTTGTTCCACTTGCTACGATCCTGACATACCTCTTTTGCATCATCCACGTTCATTAGCTTCTTCATACATGCTCGTCGATTTCGGGTACTCTTGACCTGACCTGTTTCTAAAACGTCCGCGATTTGGTCACGGAACGTCCGTCTAGGTCTTCCCCTCCCAACACATCCATTCACACTTCCAGCATAGATCTGTTTAGTCAATCTTCTTTCATCCATCCTCTTTACATGACCAAACCAGCTAAGCATACTATGCTTAGCTTAGCTGGTTGATATCTCGGTTGACAAAAATAATGGACGTAGGAATGAAAGCGGTTTAATGACCAGCGCAAGTCATTAGTTGATTATTCGCATATACCTACCTACCGCATGGCTGACGCATCCCATCTCTTATACTGGGCCTATTGACCAGTCAGATATAAACCAAATGCGGCATGAAAATATATTGTCGGAAATATGGTCGATATGCGCATGAAATCGAGTATTGAGGATGGTTGTTCTGTACCTACGTAAGTAAGTAAGTTACATGTAACTGATACATATCCATAAACGGTTAATCGACCGACACTTGCGTACATACCTGATTACATCGGTGTGTAGACTTCACCTCGCACAGGACGTTCGCGTGGCGAGTTTTTGAATTCTTAATCGTGGTTGTTTAGTGCTAAATTAAAAAATTGGTTGTTATTTAGAATCAAAATCAAAGAAAACGTTTATTTGCTCTTTCGACACAAACACAAATAAAATAAAGGAATACCATATTTTAATCAAATATCAACAAGAACTTAATGATAAAACAATATCTAAATGGACTATTTTTACCAAAAGGCCCCCATCAAATCGGCAACCCTTTCGGTTTCAATCACATCTCACAGAAGACGCCCCCTATAAAGCTGTTTTGCGCATTTTGGTAATGGAGAATTAAAATATATCGTTCCGTATCGTATGAAGACCGTTTTTTCCGGTTCTAGTCGATAGGAGCCGTTTGGTGGAAATAATCATTAATACACACCCATCATGCTGTGCTGAAGTGCAAAAAAGGTTACAGGAAACATAATAATGCGCGAGTCATAGCGCTAGCATGAGGATTAGGGTTTATAGTATAGTTAAAAAAATAGAATAGGAGTAGCTCTCATCTTCTAATCTATCCTCCTAATTTTCTTTATGAGAATATTTGGGATAGCTAAGAAGATGGGAAGTAACTGAAGTCTGACGGTGTGATTTCCGTCATGGTTCCCATCGTGTGATAAGTTGGGAGACGGTAACTACCCGACTGTCGCAGTTAGCACCAAGTTACTAACCCGGACTGTCGAACGTTGGCTTTAGAGAATCACAACTCAGTAGACCCTAACAATTTATTAAACATCAACATGCTCCGGTTTCTTATAACGATTCTGTAGCTCCGGATATTCTTCAGGCTCGTGGTTGTGGACGATCCGACTTTTAGGCTTGATGGTGATCTCGTCTTCAATGGTGATGAAGGAAGCTAGGCAGCCATGCTTGCGGCGGGTTGCGCAGTGCCAGCGGGTTTTGGCCCCAGTTTCGTAGTGACGGTGGAACTTGTAACCCTCGTAGAATACGACTCGAGAGCCTCTACTCGAGGGTAGGAAGAGGAGGTCTGGAATGCAAAATGTCGGTAATATTAGTAAATTGGTTGCTATCACCGCAGAATAATAGTTTGGTACAGTACTGTACTGCGTACAGAGGTCCACTCCTTAACATGTTTAGGCGTAAAATTTTGCTCTCTTTCTACCGTTACTTGCTCCGTGGATATCACCTAATATAGCCCATTGTTTATTGATCTGCGAACACGGGTATATGTATTATGTTGTAGTGAATTGAAGCCGTCGAATATTCGGTTGCTTTTATTGATCTGTAAGCTACCAGATTTTATTTTTGATTGAGATCTTTGGAATCTGATTGGGTTTCCGAAGCAGCTGAAGAGTGAAAAAGCTCCGCTGTCTTTCTACGCTTCTAGCGACATCTGTAACACTTTTCAGTATACAAAGAAAGGATCAATTTTATTAAAGCAGATGGAACTGAACCCAATGTCACCATTGTAGTTTTAGTAAAATTAAAAACTAATAATTGTACAAACGAAACCTTTATTGAAAGGAATAAAACTGCAGTGAAGGTGAATAATACATGAACTTCTTACTTAAATAAAACTGAAATTTTACCAAACAGGCTAGCTCGCATTTTGAATAAAATACCCAAATCCCAGTGCTTTTGCCTAAAAATGGCTCTTTCCAGCATGTACGCTAAAACATGGTTCCCAAGGGAAATTACTATATTCAAAGGGGAAGCTAGCGGGTTTCTAGCAAAAGGGTAGTTTTTTTAGGCAATTTTTGACAGTGGTTCTTGTTTTTGTTTCGAAGTAGGTAGTTGGTTTGTCTGCGTACAAGTTTATGTAAGTAATGTTTTGAAATTAATCAAATTCACAAATGGATTAAAAGTCTCTCCTGCCTAAACGTAGTTAAAATTACCGTAACATTAATTATAGTAAACAAACCTACTTCATATTTGTAAAGTAATAAAATATCGATATTTCCATCTTTGGTACTAACTATTAGACATGCACTTAACCGCTGCCGCCGCAACGCGTCGTTCCCGATGATGGGTCACGAATTGGCCCGAAACTTGTCGAGCTAATATCGATACAAAGACTATATCCATTTTAAATCACTATGAGTAAGCTTCAAGGTAATGTACTAAATGTACACACACAGGCAATATTGACTGACTTACAGAAAACCATAAAGCCCCGTATTCATGGTAAACATTTTGTTTAGCAACAAAGTCGGATCAACATACTGCGGAGTTGCTGTCGACGCGTTGCAGAGTTGATAGCGGCATGCTGACAAGTTTTCGTCCGGCGAGCGTAAACATTCCCGCAACTCATCAAAAATGTTGATTGACTGTTGATAATCAAATGTTTGCCATGAGCCATACTCATCTGCCAACTACATATAAATAACATGTTTATCAATGATTGTGAGTATCACTAGCTTTTATAATCTCGTCCCCAAATGTGTGCACAACAGCTGAACATCTAAAAGGGCGGTAGTTCCCACACTGCCAACGAGTTTTGAATTGACTCTGGCTCTGCCTGTGGTACTTATGTCCTCGGTAGTGAAGCACGCGTCCTCCGGATTTAGTCTGCACAAATTGTACTGAAAGCAGAAATTGTGAAGAACGTCAAAAAAGAGAGACACACACATCAAGCCTGTAATCCCTAATGGATAGCCAGATCACACGAAACGTTATATAGTCAAAATTACGACCATTTGACGTTTCCTAGACACATTTAGCGTTAGGTTTAAACATAGATTTAATGAAGTACAATGTACTCTCTAATGTACAAAGTTAATACGATTATCAACATCTATTGAAAGATGTGATGAATAGGTAATGCCAAGTGAAAGTGTGATTGTTGTTAGGTACATATCGTTTATTTGTAATAACTGGTCGCAAAAAATAGGGTAGAGCTAGGTAACAAGAGTTTTATGTCAGGATTTTTTATAATTCTTTATAAGTAATATTCAGTTTTACCATTATTAAAAAAACAACCATAAAACTAAATGCCGCCAAGGTAATGTTACAGTTTCTTGGCGATAATGATAATGATTGAGAAAATAACTGCCAAACTTTCCACCTAAACATAAATGTTAAACTATAACATAAAAGTTAAATCTAAAATAAAACATTACGTAAATAACTGTAATATCCTAAGACCCGCCTTACACTTGTAAATTGTACTTACGTAAGTAGGGACACAGCTATAAGTTAGAATGATATAGCAACACTCTCCTCTCTTTTTAGCAGGTAGCTCTTACGGAAGTAAGAGTAACAGGTGTAGAGGCTGCTCTAGAGTAAACTTTTTTTTTCTTGTCACTGAAAATCAAGTGTTGTGTGTATGAAGTTACTGTATTCGGAAAACATTCGTATGTCAAATCTTACAATTTAGTAACAGAGACGAAACACTCCATAATAGGTAACTAAAATCACTTAATGGTGAACGTATATCGGCCCGATCGGTGATGTAGGTACTAAAGAGAGGCCAAATTAGGAGTACCCGAAACCGTCGAGCGTGTTAATGACGAGAAAGATGAATGTGGGTGAAGCGAGAGAAGTATGTCAGAATAGGAGCGAATGGCGCTCTGTTGTCTCTGCCTACTCTGCAGCAAATAAGGCGTGACGCTTATGTATGTGTATGTACTTAATGGTTGTGATTGTTAGTCTCTTTTAAAATTTCATCGCTAACTGTTACTACAAGGGCGGGGCATCTCAACCGGTTGTACTTGCTGCACATCCAACGAACCTTATACGACCCACTGTGGCGACGGTACTGGTATCCGTTGTAGAACAAAATGCGTCCGCCATTCCTTGTGGGCTTAAAGGAAACTGAAAAAAAACACAAACAATTGAAGTGGTAAACTAAGATAAATATGTAGCGATCCGATATATTGCCATTTAGCAATGTAAATAACCGTAAGAGTGTTGCCAGACGATAATTGATCGATCGTCGATCGATGGCATCAGTCAACAACGATCAAAGTTGATCGATTGGTCTGGTAGTTTTAATTGATCGACAGATACGGTCGAGTAAGTAAATTATTTTTCAGTGTGAAATATTTAAGCAAGTAAGAGTGATTTATTTTAAGTCTAAATTTCATTTTCGTTTGGTAAAACAGACCTTAATTCAAAGAAAAAAATCCTTTAATTTTATTGTTCTTAGACTTTATAACAAGTATTTGTTATAACACCTTAGCTGCTAGGCCAGTTTTCGTGTACTTTTGTACTGTGCGCAGCCAGGTTGATTAGGCCCAGTGGGAGTCATTTTTGTAGTGCGTACTAGGCGCTTTAAACCTGGTTACATCTATTGGTATAAAATTTTCTCTAGCCGCGCAGAAATACAAGCTATATTCATGAAATTTTGGGTCTTGCTAGTATTTTAGTGTATCATTCTACCTTCGGCTTAGCCTTGGGATCTGATGTAAAAAAGTGGAACTTTTGGAGGGTATAAATCACCAGGTCTGCTGGGCCATGTACCGCACCTAGTAATATAGTTACCATGTCTGTTAAGCCTTGTAATGCACTAGTATTTCAGTTTCTAGGGATGGGGCAGTGGTGATCAAAATAAATCGATTTCTGATAATAAAATTGAACTTTATTTTGTTAATTAAAATGTTGTTCATTAAAACAAGGCAAACAATATGTCTTATTACATTTACTGCATTTTGATTTCACTTTTTTAATTTTTTTATCGGCTTGTTTACTTGTTAGAGTTAACCGTAACTTTGTGTAGCAGCGGACGCAATTCTTCCTTTTGTTAGTTCTGGTAAACTGATGATCCGTTGTCATACTGACCTCATTAGTGACTGCAATTAAATAAATAGATATATAATTGATACGCATTAGAAATATGCATGTTTATTATAACAATTCAAAATATACTAGCAGTAATGTATCACCATTGCATACAAAATATTAAAATATCAAATAAGGTTATATTTGAAATCAGAGTAAAGCTTTAGTGTTAACAAAATGTTTTTAAAAATAATTAGGCAAAACAATGTGAAAAATAATTAATAAATATGTCTTAGCAGGAATGCAGTTATGTTATTAGTAATGTTCAAGACCCCCCGCCCCGTGCCCCGTGTGGTGCCGGGTTAGAATAGCACCTCCCCCTTTCTTCCCGTGGGTGTCGTAAGAGTCGATTCTGGGAAAGGGTTCGTGTATTGTGGGCGATGGGCTAGCAACCTGTCACTGCAATAACACGTTTACCAATGGTTACCCTGAAACTGCTGAACGTGGCGCAGGATTTTTGAATTCATGCGCTCTGCCTACCCCTCTTGGGAATACAGTCGTGAGAATATGTATGTATGTATGTTCAAGACAAGAGCCACCAGACCAGCATAGATTCATACGGGGTGTAAAGGAACACCAACACCGTAACAAAAACTTTAAGGGGTGATTCTGAGTATGGATCAAGTGGAATTTCTCGTCGTAAGTCTAAAAGATTTTTGACTTTTTCATACAAATTGATCAGCTGATCTGGACAATTTGTATGGAAAATACGATTTTTTTTTTACTTCCGACGAAAAATTCCACTTGACCTCTACTTACCTTGAATCACGGGCTGAATCGCCCCTTAAAGATTTCATTACGGTGTCCCTTCCACCCTGCATATTACTAAAAAAGTTATCGCTGTGCGAAAAGAAAAATACTTTGGAAAATTTACTCATAATGGACGTCGAATGTGCGTGTCGTAAGGTTAGAACACATATTGCAGAAACAACTGAAAAATAAACCAAAAACATACAACTAGCGGCCATGCGATCTTATAAGAATGTGCAAAGCAAAGGTTGCTGAAGAGAAAAGTGCCTTGGACTGGAGGACCCTATAAAATGAAACCTATGCATTTATACGTACTGTTGCAGTTTCCTGCAACAAAACAAAAAACACACAACAAAACTAGTTAGGAATACGTAGGTATGCTGGAATGAAAACATGGTACTTGAATTAAAGTTACATTTATTTCGAAATCTACTTACACGAGAGAGAAATAGCTAAAACAAATTTGACAATAACAACGCTCTTTTTCTCGGCATGTTTCAAGAGGTTTTGTTTTGTCTATGTTATTTATTTATTTACTCTTATTATTGTTGTATTCGTGGTAATGGTGATCGACTTAGTATTTATCGCTAGTGATGTTTCGTCAACGTTAAATATTAGTACTATGTTTATGAAACAAGGGTGTGTAAGCAAATCTACAAGGGACGTGAGTTACAGCAAGTCGGTCAAAGGCGCCCTCGATGAACGTAATATATCGTCCAGATTTCTAAAAAGAGGCCTAATTCGAAGTACCCGAAACTGACGAGCGTGTTTGACAAGAGTGATGAATGTGAGTTAAGCGAGAGACGTATGTCAAAACAGAACGGAAGAAACGGAAAGATATTCTAAAGCAAACTTCCGTAACATTTTTTTTATTTAACTTTTTTAATTTTATTGATTTAGTGGACCACCCTGTGGCTACATTTCTACCAAATTCCTACACCTATTTTTAACAACACCAGCGTGTCTCCCTTGGATCCCTGTGGGTCCACTTGGATCAATTGAGAACCACTGTTCTAAATCCAAAAAAACTATGTACATAAATATAAAATTACTTCATAGAATGTATAAATAATTGGTAACTAGTGTCACCAACAAAACGTCGTCTGTCAAAGCACCACATTAGTGGTTATGAATGCTGCTGCCCCCGACGACTTCATTGTCTATGGTGAAGATCGCACCGTAGCAGCGGAAGTGTCGACGGTTGGCGCAACGCCACCGAGTCTTGATGCCAATCTGCATCTGTCGTTGGTAATGGTAAGTATACTTGTATCCTTTGTAGCACAGCACACGATTCCCTTGCCTACCGAAGGTGATTACGGCTGAAAAAGACAGTTCGGTTTAGTAAACGCACTCATGCTGGATTTTCTTGCTCTAATTTCGCCACATTTTCCGTAGATCATGGTCGTAACTTAAAACTAGTAAAATAATGGCCACTAATAGTAATGGACGAGGAACCAGTGATGTACAATGACTAAAGATTAAAAGGAAGATAAAAAACCAAAATGTGGATTGCCAACAAAACAAAATGTAGATCTTGTACCTTAGAAAGGAAAAAAGAAAAAACAATTATTTGTTTATTTGAATGAATTCACATTTTAATTATTACGAATACATTGTACTCAATAGCCCGCTAACCCGAAAAAAAGTAGGTCGTCAAGGGTGACTAGTTTTGAATTTCCAGAGCTTCGAAAAGACCATGATTGCCATTTGAAAGTTCATGATTGGAGTGAAGAATAACCTTACGTTAACGTGCCAGATATTACTATTACTATAAAATAACCTCGGGTTATTTCACAATTACACATAAATTAAATACTGTTAATTTCATTTAAACATTTATAAAATCGCCTATTCTCGTATATAGGTAGCTAATAATACAGTGTTACTAAACATCCTGATTGTAATCTATTTACTATTGTGAATAATTGAATACTTTAATATATTTGAGTTAACAACATCTATTGTTACAAACCAACAGATTAACGACAATACAATGTCTGGTAACATCTTATCTATTTTAAGTATTCGCAGGCTCTAAGTGTTAGATATTACTTAAATGTATGTAGTATGACAACCTCGTGCGCGACCTTCCATAAGAATGAGAGGCGGTGGCGGGGGCGAGGTACTACAGACGTCAGCGGGGACTGCAGGGGTAGCGGGGAATAGCATCGCGTGTCGCTGTGACGTGCTACCTCGCCCCGCCGCCGCCTCTCATACCCAGGGGCGGTCGCGTAAGAGGTTGTCGAACAACAGTGTATTAATTAACTAAAGTAAAAGGTAGGCGGTACGCAAAATCGGCATAAATAGACATCAAGCATATTCTTAAAATATTGTTCGTTCAGTTAAAATTCAGTTGATTAAAAAAAAAAGTTGATAATCCAACTAGGCAGTTCGAAAACGGTCGTGACGCGTGATACTTGATGTTAATGTTTGATTTGATTTGACTTGATTTGAATGTCGACTGTTGTCAAGGTCAGATAAACAGTGTGATAATGTCACACCCAGTTTGATCAACTTTTTGCACTTTTTGGTGACTGTTTTCATAATAATAAAGAGGGTTATACCCAAAAATAATACTAGGAGTCGATTCCAATCTTAAATTGTAATTGAAACAGGTCTGAAATACCATGCATTAGAGGAATTTCAGAAATAAGGTTAAATACATAATTCTTTTTTTTCTATTTTTGGATTCTACTCAAAATCGCAAACACAGTCGGTCTTATATACTGTAAAATAAATCCCACAGTCAGTTTTGTTATTTCTCACGCGCTTATATATTAGCGCTTACGGTATCAAAACCGACACCTATTTTCGTATGAAAAACTAGGTTAACTTTTTTACGGCGTTATTACTTTTTCGATTCTGAGTGGACCAATACAACAATGTCTTAAATCTGAGAAAAAAAAGTGTACCCAATTTCTGAAATTCTATCTATTGGCTAACAGCCGGTGTTGGTATATCTATGTACCATCTATGAACGGCTTTGCTTTCATTTAGGATTCGTTAGCTAGAATATTGAGACGTATACGACGTTTTTGAGTTTCCTTCCATCGCAACTAATGGTTGTGGAAATCCTGGCATTTGACGAGCACATCGTCGTAAGTGTGGACCTTGGCTGTACAGCTGAACCGCGTGTGAGCTGAACATCGCCAGCGGATCCTAGGGCCACTCTGGATGTGCCGGGTATACTTGTAGCCCCTCAAGTAGAGGACCCTACGGCCCTTGTTGCTGAAGCCGTATATCACTGAAACAGAAGAACTGGTCAGATTTTTGTTCTAAGGTTACGCAGGTACTCATTAACATCAGTCTATACAAGAGTGAGCGGAACATCTACTCCACCGAGTCTGAGGACGCTAAACTAAACAACAGTCTGCGGGATCTAACTTGGCAATGTTTTGAAGTAGTGGGGGTAAGCTCTCGCACTCTTTCACAGCTAAAGATATCTAAGAACGAGCCGTGCACGTCTGACGATTCTTGCCAAGTTGGATACCGGGAGCTGTATTTAAATGTAACGCTTGTTTCATATTTTGGTTTAACTCAATTTTTTCCCTCTTGGGAAAACAGGCGTGAGAATATGTATGTATGTATGTATGTGTCAATTTTCAGTCGAGTTAATTACGTTAGCAGATAGGTAATTTACAATGTTAAAAATCTTTCAGACTTTATACTAACTAAGAGAAAGTATTTACACCTTTGATTTAAATAAAATAAACCAAATAAAATCCACAAAAACATACGCATTTTTTTTATTTCCTTGACATTGTGTCAGCACCAAATAAAAAGACCTTTTTTTAGTGAAGCTTTCGTTATTATTTTGCATTAGGTGAGACAGTTCATTTTTTTACATACTTATTACTAAAGATCACCCACGCCTTTATTTATGACAATAATAAAAAAAAAACACAACCGTATGTACTCTTTGGTAATAAATTAGAATAAAATATAAAAACATTTGTTTAAAAGTTATTTATGTATCTACAATATCTACATGATATAAATACTACCTTAAATACCCACATATGAATATTGACAGTACATTCTTTGGTACCAAATTAAGCTAATAACGTCTTATCTATTAATATGTCTAAGTAGTGCGTCGTTTATTCCTAACATAGCTTCCCAAGCTCCCAGACACTTCACATAGAGCCGTTTTATACAGATAAAAAAAACCGTTCGTACCTACTAAATTTTTTTTTAAAAGGTCGGGGCTTAGAAGATTATCGAGATATACAGCGTGGCCGGAATTTGTCCGTAAGTATTTTAACCAGTGGTCTTTTAACCCTATCTAACTCCGGTAACTCCCTTTCATTTAAGATTAGATTATTAATAGATTACATATTAAAAACCATTTACGGTGACGCCTTCCTTGTTATCTTTCGTTTTATTTCTTCCTTTATAAAATGCTTCATTTTTGTGGAACCTTATGGTTATGAAAGTCCTTGCAGCTCACGATCAGATCGTCGTAGGTGTGCACTTTGGCTAAGCAACCGAATCGTAGGTGCGTGCCACACCGCCAGCGGATCCTAGGGCCCCTCTGAATGTGCTTGGAATATTTGTATCCTCTTAAATAGAGGTACCTACGACCCCTGTGGTTCGTTTTGAACATGGCTGAAACAAAAAAAAAAGATTAATATATTTGGAATGTCACTTACTATGCGAGAAAGGCTTTAATGGTTAGGCTGCCTTTTGATTGCTTGATAACTTTATACTCCATTTTCAAAAAATAAAATGTATTTTAATTTTTATACATTATAATGGTTGACATAGGTATATTAGGATAGGCATTCTTACAGGCCGTGTGGTTTCTGGTTCACACTCACACCTATTCATTTCTTCCATATTTATTCGTTTCTTAACTTTTCTTTTTAAAACACTGGAGAAAGGCTTGCGAAGGGGCAGGTCACTATTATGTATTAGTCCGGGAGGCAAGAGGCTATCTTGATTTAGTGTTTTTATACCGATCGTTACATCACAATACTAGTAAAGAAGCTGTCCCTAATAAGGAAAGTGAAGGTCAGCTGACGCACTTGCGGGGGCGCTAGCTATGAGACCCCATAGAACATGTGAAAAAAAAACTAAGTAAAGTATTTTATACCGCATAAAAAAAATTCATGTGTAATTGACAATTACTAGAATTTAAAAAAATAGTCAACTGCACGGCAGAGAGACGGGGGGGGGGGAGTTATGCGGCAGCTGAAAGTGCGTATAAAAATAAATTAACCAAAGTTATTTTATACCGCATTCATTTTTTTTCATGTCTTATTCTAATCAATGTCATTACACGTGAAAAAAACTCATGCCGTATAAAATAAATTTAGTTTTTTTAACGTATTCCGCAGCATCCACCGCTACTGGACCAATTTCGTTATGAGCCACATGCATTCTTTGATGACTTGTTGCTTGTTGTTGTTTGATGACTTTGATGCACTCTTTGACTTTCAAAATGACTTGTTAAAAAAGCTGCTGCCCCCGAGATTGTATCCACTTATGAGTGATTGTGATCGCTGACGCGGATGATGTCAGCAGAGATGGTGGTGATGGCACCACGGCACCCCAGGCGCCTGTGGGTGCCACAGTACCACCGGACTTTCACACCGTACTCCTTCTCTTTAAAATACTTGTAACCGCGGTAGTAGACGCAGGGACCCCCTTTTGAAGTTTGCCCGAAGACTGCTGTAATAATAACTATAGGTTAGGGAATTTAGAACATTCTGTCATACTTTCGTTGAATGTTTATGAATGAAAATTACCTAAAAATAAATTACAAATTTGATTGAAAAACATTCCCGAGACCGTTGCCTCAGGGTGTGTCTTAAAGCTGGCAGCGTTCGATCTCTGAATGGCGATGCCAATTCGTGGTCCAAGGAACGCGCCAGTCCTTTGGACACCCAACGTTTTGCTCTTGAATTAGCCCTAAAAAGCCCTAAAACCTATTGATTGATACAAATTCTATCATCATCGTCAGAAGTAAGGCTTTCTTCATAGACATTTTCATTAGATTACTATTACATTAGACTACTTAGTTTCAGATTTATTGTTCTTTATATTTTCTAACTTTGTTTTACAGTTTTTTTATAGCTCTCAAAGTGTCCTTATGCTAGGCGTTATGATAGGTGTTTTTTTCTTACCACTCGTCTCTGTTTTAGCTAAATCTCGCCGGTTAGATTTGAAACGCTCCAATGAAACTTAGATAAAACGTAACTAAAACTTAACTAAAGTACATTTGTTGGTTGTTCGTACTGTTCGAAAACCTATGATAAAGATGCTAGTCATTCCATGTCAAATGTGTAAAGAACACCTGTTTGTGAAACAAGGTAATTGTTAATTTCTGATAGCAATATGACACCTAGAATATGGTGATTCTGTTGAAGGAAGGTATACGATTATTTAAGTAAGTTATGTAACGCGCAGACAGAACCCACGCGAAACACACGGGACCCTACAGCTCGCCGCAGCTAGCCACAGCACGCCGCCTTGTTATCCGTTGCCCCGGCAACCGCGCCGGAGAGTCGCGTCATGTACTGAATGGTGTTTCGAACTAGATTTTCATGTTAATTGTGTTAATATTATAAATGTTACTCTCGTTTTACCGCCTCTAAGGGCGAGGTGGATATTTTGTTCCTGTGTGTAATACGCTATTTTGTTTTGTCATTTACAATAAATGTTTAAGTACAAATATGTGTGTTATAGTTATTTATTTAATTATCAAATTGAAATAGGTACATTCATTATTTTAGAGCACTTGGTGCCATTTGCCAAAAATATCACATTCATTGTGTATCTACTTGGACATTTAAAAAGGATGTTATGACAAATGAAATTAAATAGATTCAAAATGATGAAAAATGATTCTTTTCCCCGGTTATAGAAATGTTGCTTGGATCTGCTTAGAATTAACATCACTGTCAAATTTAATAACTTGAAGTGACGATTTGCTTACAGGCAATCATGAATCTATGAAAAGTAATAAATCAGATATCTTTTTGACTTTGAGAATAGATCCATGAAAAATCATTAAAAATTAAAAAAAAATACACATTTTAGCATATTATAGTATGAGAAAGGTAGTAAATTACTATACTAGGACGTATATTCTATTTTTATGGCAAGTATTAGGTAAATCACCAATAAACTTAACAAATTAATGAGATATGAATTTCTACAAATTCGAAAATCAATGATATCACTTGTATCGCAGACAATTTGTTTCATAGTTAATTATAATAGTACCTATATAACATCTTTTACGTGTACAAGTAAATAAGGTAATTTTTATTTAGTACATGTAGTAGAACAATAAAGAAACCTGGCAATGCCTTGCCAAATTCGCGTGGACAGTCGGTAGAACCTTATTTGCTAATATTTACCGTACAGTCTGTTTAACTTTCTTACTTGTCTGGACACTTTTCTGTAAAAAAAGGCTGAATATTGTGATTGTGATTAGTTTAGTTTAGCTATCTATTAACCTCTCAATTTCTTCCGTGGACGTCGTAAGAGGCGACTAAATAAATAAATTTAGATATGCTTTAGTCCACGGGCTAGCAACCTGTCACTATTATACCCCTTTCAACTGTTTTTTAAATCCAAAAATATTCTAGAATGGGCTACAAATCGTATGGTTTTGTCTGTCACATTTTGCGTTCTCTGCCTATTCTATGAACTTAGGCGTGATTGTATGTATGTATGTGCCCACTGTGTGTTTGATTTAGCTAAGTAAAAATTATCTCGTCGACTTATTTGGCTTTACAGTCACTCTCAAGTTTCTTCCCTGGGCCCTATAATATAGCAGCATGTGAATGCTCGCTGTATTTTACAACCTTGTCGTTTACCGTCGTGACCAATCCCTTGCAGTTTCTTTTCCTGTGCGTGCCGCAGTGCCAAGACGTCTTCATTCCATTCACTCGCTTCCTGTGATATTTGTACCCCATGTAATACAACGTCCTGTTGCCCAAGTGAGAGAGACCGAAGAATGGCCCTGAAATCACACCGAGAACTTGAATTTTGCGAACCGGTAGAATTTAAAATCAAAAATAATTTTGAATAAAACAAAATTTCGTTGAACCAGCAACGTTTTTATTAAACGTCACCACCACTTACAAAAAGTTTAAACGTACAATCAAAATGTTGAATGATTGAATGTACTTAGAAATGAGATTATAAAACAGAGTTACAAAAGGTACGGTCGGGGACTTTAATTCATGAGCCATCATAGAACCTTCTCAAAGAAAAAATCATAACGATTTCCCTTGATAATTAATGAGATGTCACTATGACGTTTACTATGAATTGGTTCCATGGTGGCTCATGAATTAAAGTCCTTGACTGTACCTAAGATATTTAGATTAAAAGTAAGCGGTAAACACTTTATTGTACTCGTTAACATTATACCTAGGTACTGGCATCATCCGTATCGAAACAAGATCCATATTAAAACAACATGAATATAAAGACTAACCTAAGAATAGAAAAAACTATAACTAAAAGTAGGTCGTTTGAATATGATATTGAGATATTATTCAGGTCCCCTCTTTGTCATTCTTACTATCCCCATTCGTAAAACAACTGCAAAATTGAAAAAGAATTTGAATTATGAAATAATAGACTTTATTTTGTTTCGAATCATTATAATTTCGGGTCATGAATGTGGCTGCTTGATTTGATGACTTCATCATCATAAGTGGTGACGGAACCCGGACACTTATCACTTTTACGGTGGGTGCCGCACTGCCACCTCGTGCGGTTTTTGAAATCCCGTTCCTTGTGGTACTTGTAGCCTTTGAAGAACAAAATGCGTCGGCCACGTATACTGGGCTTGAATTCAGGCCGACCTAGGAACAAAAATGATAGAATGTTAAACAATTTTCAAGTTTTTTGCCAGTTTTCCATCACTGGTTTCATTCTACTCCTAATATGTTGAGTTCGATAACAATTTGAAGGTAGATAAGCGTTAAACAAAGAAGCAGTAAATAAAAAAGTCATAAAAATAGTTTTTATTTGGTTTCGATTAATATGAAGTACAAAAATCTAAATTAAAACGCAGCGACAAAATATGCAAATATACGTACAGTTTTAACGTAAATTGTACTTAAAAATTGTCCCTGCAGTTGTCCCTGGTGCTAAGGTACCCATGATATCGGCTGCGTCGCTGCGTTGAACAGCGATGGACAACCTTTGCAACAGGTACAAACCCGCACGAGCGTCAGATTTTCTTCTTATTCATCTATTTGGCGACATTATCGCGTTGATTTGCGCCAGGTACAAAACCGCATAGGTATCAAACCGCCTTCCTATTACTACGTCTCACTTCTCTGATGAACTGGTCCATTATCACGTCGAACAGCGATGACCAACCTTTGCACCAGGTACAAACTCGCACGGGTGTCAGATATTTCAATTCTATGTTGAAATATGTTCACTTCTTTGGTGAAAGCAATGACTTTTTATCCCCAACTCTCAGTAAAACTTAATTAAGCAAGGTGTAAATAATTATCTTAAAATTAATAACCCTGATCACTTACAGCATTACCCCTACTTACTGCAGTATTTTAAATCGAGATTCCCAAAGAACTAAACTAACTAAAGACAACATACTCCGGCTCATGGTTATGGCTACTTGACTTGAACACTTCTTCTTGAAACATCAGTACGGAGCCAGTGCATCCAGCCTTGCGGTGGGTGGCACACTGCCAGCGGGACTTGTGGTTGTACTCTCGCCAACGGTGGTACTTGTACCCTTGGTAGTACAAGATACGGTTACCTCGCACGCTGGGTACAAAAATGGGACGCTCCGGTTGTTCTGTAACAATGATTGCCGTTTGTACCATTGTCGCAACTATTCTCAGACGTAATCATAATTAACCTTTTCTATTTCAAACCACGTTAGAGTTTTTCTCCGTGGTGGCGAAGCAAGGTATTGAAAAATAATGGCCAATTGCGTTCCGTACCAGTGACTTGGTAAATGAAAAAAATATGGGAACTCAAAAAAGTATATTCTAGAAATAATTTCAGCGCAGCGCGTAAATAGTCGCTTCGTCGTATTAGTCTGAAAACATGAACAAAAACAAAAATTACCTGTATTGAAATAAAACGAATACACTCACGTCTTTATATCAAGGTTAGTTAAATATATTTCGGGTCAGTTCGAGACTCATCGTCGAGAGCAACACAAGCTTAGACGCGCACTAACCTTCGCTCTTTTCGCGTGACTGCCAGACACAACTGACACCGGCTCACAACTACTCACATTGCTATATGTTTTATTTCCCTAAGACTCTCACGGTAGTTTTATGTTTAAATTAGGTACCCAGGTAAGTTTGCGAAACTGTTCAAATAGATAGTACTAAACTAAAACAAATTTGTTATCTCTCTATAACACGACACGCGTGTTTGATCTTAGTATTTATCGACTACTAAATTGCTTCTAATTTATTGATATTTTATGTCTTATACATTTCTCTTTCCAAGGGTGAAATCAAACAAACGTCTTTCAGTAGTTCCGTCGCTAAAAAAAATATAACAGTTCACTAAATCTGTAAAGGATATTCATTCACAGTGATCGTAGACCACAGACAACCAAACCTGCGATGAGTGTCATGACACCCATTGGTGCCACCTAGCTTTGAGGCCTCTCTTTCTAGTGCTTGTACTCGTTTAGATACAAGACGTGATTTGTATGTACCTGTAACAATACAAATACCTTTTTAAAACCAAAATACTAATAACCACGCAAGGGGCCAAACTTTGCTTTAATCTTTAAACAAATTATTGAAATTCAAGACAGAGCATTTCAACATCATTCCAATTCTTTATTTGAAGAAGTCTTGTACCGCCATTAAATGCACGTCAAAATGGTGAGGTAGGCTATTATGACAGAATAATCGTGTCCGTCTTAGGGTCTCCCCACATTAGTCGACGCCTTTTCGGCAAAATGCGGGTAGAAAAAGCATTATGTCAACGCAATAAGGGCGAGCAAGACGTCAATCGGCTCGGCTCGTTCGACCAAGAATGGCCGTGCCAATTCACGTCTTGTTGAACTGTGCTCTGTCTGTTGTAGACCAATGGCAAGAACGCCAGATTAAGACTGAACGAAAAATTAAATTGGATTACTATCGCTATACGTACGAATATTATATCCTCAACAAAAAGATAACGAACCACTAAAATACCTTTACTAACTTGATATATTAAGTTTCTGCTATAATGCTATCTAGTGGTTGAGTATCTTTTTGTTGAAAAGCTTAATCCTAAAATAACCAGGTGCCAAAACATTTAGAAACTAAACAAAAACAGTTAACGGAATATTCATGACAAATGACATAAATGTTAACTCTGCGCTTAGTGGATAACCTCATTAAAATGGTTTCGTGGAACGTATACACCAGTTAGGCCGGTCACATACATTCGGAATTTTTCCGTTCGGAATCCCGAATCGGACTTTCCGAACGCAGTCAATCCATACAAAATCTATGGCCCGCCACACACGTTCGGAAGCTTTCCGTTCGGAATTCCGCACGGAATATTTCCGAATGTGTGTGGCGGTCCATGATTTTGTATGGATTGACTGCGTTCGGAAAGTCCGATTCGGGATTCCGAACGGAAAAATTCCGAATGTATGTGGCCGGCCTAACTACTTGTTTAAAAGTCTTTTAAGGACACTTGAGAATAATCCGCAATGTTTTCCAACATTACGATACATCTTAACAACAATATTTAACAATTTCTCCAATTTAAATAAGTCATATTTTCACTAAATTTTGTACAATGTTGATTCAAATCAAACGTCACGTTTGCCTTTGTTTCTTTACCCTTACGTGTATACGGTTTCAACATGATTATGGTCATTGTTGCACTTGACAACTTTGTCATCTATGGTGTGCACGAATGCCAAGCAACCGAATCTTAGATGTGTACCGCAGTGCCATCTAGTCTTGAACCCTCTTTGCCGTTCCTTGTGGTACTTGTAGCCGAAATAACAAAGCACACGCCCTCCTTTCCTGGAGAGGATGAAGGTAGGATCTGAAATATTAAATACTTTGTTACTCAAAAAAAAAATGAAAACAGGCACTTTTACAAGTTATGTTCGAGTCTACCAGCTCTTCGGAGCAACCATCATTGCCAAGAAGAATGCGCCGCATTCATTATTTTTTTACGCCATTATATTCTGTTCTGAAAGCAGAACGTACATATATTACAACACATTAACATCACGCCTATTCTGTGTAAACTTGAATTCTATGCACACATACTCGTGGGCAACAACAATTAGTTTTCCCACAGCTGGGCAAGAGGTTTTCCCTCAGATTTTCAACATTGCTGTACTCTGGCCAGTAGCTCCTAAATTATTCAACATCATTTCGCCATCTCTACCTTGGTCTACACGCGTTTGGCGACTAATAGTTTTCAGGCACTCTCCGATGAGTAACGCTTGCCCATATTCAGGGACACATGCGGCAGAAATGGCCAGCCAATGCCAATACTATAGTAGAAACTTTTAGGTACTTAAAAAAAGGTAAACAAGCAAAGTCAACCCGACAAAGTAAAAATCACGTAAGGTATGTGTTGCTACGTTAAGTACGACACTTTCTATTTTAGCCGCATTACCTTAACCTTGTAAAGCGATTAAAATAGAAAGTGTCGTATTTAATGTCAAAAATCACGTAAGGTACATGCCTTACGTATTTAACTACGTAGTATCTATTTTGGTCACATTACATTCCTTCATACCTTGTAATGCGACTAAAATAGAAGTGTTGTATTTAATGTAGCAACACATACCTTAGGTACGTGATTTTTGACTTTGTCGGGTTATTACCTTTTTTTAAGTACCTAAAAGTCTCTACTATATGTATGTATGCGTGAGAATATGTATGTATGCATGTAAAAGTCTCTACTATAGGTAAGATACTATTCTGGTGGTCTGCTAGTAGGTAAGTAATTTGTTAAATAAGAATACTTAGGTCCAGTATAATCCGTCTATTATAATCCTAATAACTAGTATTGACCAATGTTATATTAAGTTAAGCCTAAACATTAAGCATATATTATTATTATTTTATGAAGAGTACACAATACACAATAATTGTACCTTGTCAAAATTCTAAATTAAAAAAAAATACTGTAATTAGTATGACTAGCACGATACGGCTCGCGAGATTGACTCCTGTAATTTTTGACTCTTCTGGTTAGACAGTCACAATTATGTATTCTCTCGCGCTTTGCCGTGCGTCGGGCTGCTTCGGTACATATAAGATTGAAAAATGCATAAGTGTAAGTTTCGTTTGTACCGAACAGGTAAAGGTACCTTTACCATCTACGACAATTTTAGACAAACGAGTTTGTTCTACTTTATATTATAACTAGCTTTCCGCCCGCGGCTTCGCCCGCGTGGAACTCGATTAAATTGCGGTATAAAGCACAACTATAAGAAAACTTCTCGTTTCAAACGACACACAGCGCCATCGATCGATATCGATCTATCATCGATCGATATCGATCTACCAAGCAAACTATATTTTTGTTTTCCCTCAGGAACATATTTTTTTCCGGGATAAAAAGCAGCCTATTATTTAATCCGGACTACTATCTTTACGTCTGCAAAATTTCAAAGCAATCGGTTCAGTAGTTACGGCGTGAAAGCGGAACAAACAAACAAACAAACTCACTTTCTGACTTATAATATTAGTAAGGATTTCTCTACTTTACATTTTGAAGTAATTGGCTTACACATAGAATCCCGTATCTGGGGAAGCATCTTACATTAGTCCACATAAAACGTTATGTAGACAAAATTATGAGTATTTCACGTTTTGTAATAACTTTGAGCAGTATGTTTAGGTTTAGTTAGATAACAGAGGTATTAATTGCTAGCCTGACTCCTAAAACATACTCGTAACCTTGGTCGCCTCTTACGACTCTCTCCTGACGCTGTTCAATTATAAAATTGACATTAATACTCTAATAACATTCAAATTTAAAAACTCTAATTTAATTAAATATCTCTATGCTAGTCCTTATTATTAAAGCAATATCATACAGTGAACAAAATTTCAGGAACTATGTCCGAGTATAAATACTTACAACGCAATAAGAACGCAGTTAGCTCCTGATTTAATTTTTAATCTATTATCGTATACATTCTATCATTAAGCACATACTTAATATTTTAAACCACCGAATCAACAAATGAGGTATTGTAAGTTTGACCACAATACATGTAAGTATGTTCGATATTTTAAAGTGGAATATCTTATTTCTTTCTCAGCTAACTTTCATCAACATAAAACTACAGCGAGACTCATTTATAGTCAAATAAACGGGATACACTCATTTCTCTACATCGAGACCAGCTCAACATGCTGTTTGTCGTCTGTTTCATGTAGCGCGTCAGATGTCCCTTTGTAAAAGCGGGAGTTATCAACTTTTTGTTTTTAATACAGTGTCTTGTCCGGGGGGTGTACATGCTTGTTGTCACGTTGAATGATCTTGTTGCTAACAGTGACGATGGAGACTGGACAGCCAAGTTTCTGGCGGTCGCCGCAGTTCCAGCGTGTCTTGAAACCCGTCTGCATTTGGCGGTAGTATTTAAAACCTTTGGAGTACAGTATTTCGCCGTTGTTTGCGGTTCGGACGTGTGCTAAAAAGTAGTTAGTAGGTTAGTATCAAGCGCCGGGTTAAAGGTTAATAGGTTAACACTAAAATAATCATTTAAATGTTCTACCAAAATAAAGGCAGGTGAGAGCTAGCTAGACCATTCTACATTTTTCGAAAAGATGAAGGAGATAGTTTTGCTCAAGGATTGTGGGAAAATAAATCAAGTAACATCTTTCATATTTATGTTTACGCGGGACTTAATCACGGTATTTTTTAATTACCTCTCGACGTTTCGGCCGCGTTACAGCGACCGTGGTCACGAGTTGACTGAAGCGGAGCTTGTTGAGTGATTAAGTCCCGCGTAAACATAAATATGGGTGAGAATTACGAAAGTTTAAAACAGTACCTATCAAGTAACATCTTTGTTGATTTATTTCTTTTTAATATTGACAAATCATTGATAAATAAAATGAGCTTTCAAAATTTGTGAATTGAACCGTAACTTAGTACCTAAAGATGTATGTAATGCCTGAGCTAAATATTGCATTACGTTTACGTCACATCATATTAAATACCTGTATAAATTACTTTAGGGATTTTAAACATAAAACTACCGTGAGACTCACTCATAGTGAAATCAACGGATCTACTCACGTTTTTTATATCCAGATAATCTCTAAAAAAAGAGAACAGATCCGTTTATTTCACTACTTTAGGGATATCAAAAAATTTTTTATCTCAATTCACTTTAAAACAGAAAATCCTCTGTAAGTTTCAAAAAATTAAAATAAAGGTATAGTCAAAGGTGTAAACACAATTGAACAGAAGTTTACTACATTGAAGTAAGTGTTTGACGTGGACTTGTGATGCGTCGTTATCGTCGAAAAGGTTAAGTAATATTAGCTTTACCCTGTCATCCTTTCTATCGAAGTAAGTTGAAAGAAAAGAAATATTTTGAAAATCTTATAATAACTAGGTACAGATAATAAAATGCTAATACTATTTGTTAAAAATATCAGTAGACTTAGCACAGCTACACGTGCGGGACATTTTCTGACTCTAGTCAGACACTTCAGAGAGTGACAAGTATAGGTATAGTCTGTCTGGCCAGGACTTCGACTAGCGCCTCGGCTTGCCAAACCGGCTGGTTGTTTTTTACAACTAAACAAGCAACTTCACATTTAATCTTTTTCAAAAATAAATGAATACATAGACAAAATTTTAAAATTACATAAATGCCAAACAATCTAGGATGGATTTTATTTGCATCATAGCTAAAATTCGGAACGTCACCAAAAGTGCTTGTAATCTTGCGGTAAAATACTGAAATCTGCAGAATGTGTGTGTTGATTCAGTTCTTTTATGATCTCGCCGAAACAGGTAGTTACAGTTGCGTTACAGCAGTATTTCCGTCTCGATACGCATTGCCAGCGCACCTTGTTAGACGACTCTCGCTCCTTGTAAAACTTGTAACCCTTGTAGAAGAGCGTGTAGCCCCCGTGTCTGGTTGGTCGGTAAAATGCTAAAACAATACAAAGGGTAGTAAAGAAAAGTTTAGACTATTAGTTACAAAGAAAACCTTTTTTTATCTATAGTATTGCGAACTCTTTTGACATGCTTTTACTTTTTAGTTTTTATTTTGATTTCGAATGTAATGTTTTATTGACAGTAGAACTAGACTTAGACATGACAGATAGAACTGAACTGATTATACACACTATCGAAGGAGACTGATTTTTATTAAAAATAGATTTAGTTCTCTACATATAGCGTATCTAAAAGTTTCGAATGACTTCGTATATGATATAGTTTTTACATGCTCCCAGTCCGTAACTTTGATTATGTAGGTATAGTTATAGTAGTTTTGTAGTTTTTTAATAATTTGGTACAGCAAAAAAATACTTTCTATATTTTTCCATTACCTAACTAACGGAAGACACAGAATGATATATTTTTAACCTGGTCGTTAATTAATATTATAAATAAATTTACATTTATTGGTATGTATAAAAGTTATATTTACCTATTTAAACAAAAAAATCATTTTATTATTCAAATGCAAAATTGAAAGTGATTATCATGAGATAGGTACGTCAATGATTTTTTTGTAACATATTAACGAAAGTTAAGGTTACAGTTAAGTAACCAGAAAAAAAAAACATTAGATCAACTCGTTGAAATTGTATCAGCAGTCTATGCTAGTTACAATCAAACTTATTTAGTTAAATAAGTGTGTGTGTGTAGTGACACATTTAAATGAAAACATAATATGACATTAATGTCATAAAATTAACATAAAGTTTGTGAATAAATAATCAACTAAAACAACGATCTGATATAGAATGCCCAAAAAACGGCAGCGTAGCCACGTTGTTTGGCTTTGTCGATTTATTAAGCAAAATACTAGCCAGGTCACTACGAGTAGGTAGGTACTCTCTTGTACTATTCTTTCCACTCTTGGACTCTTGGTTCAAAAGTATCCAAGGCCCCTAACTTTCAGTTCCACACGCCTTTACTACTGGTTTGGCTCTGAGAATTATACACATATTGGCAGGGTTTGGTAACGGTGCATATTGGTGCAAATATCTGTAGGTAATATTGGTCAAATCAAAACACCTAATTGTCAAAATGTACATGAGGCAAAAATTACGTGACGTCTTGACCATTGTCTCTCTAACTTAAATAGTCTCTTTTTTAAAGTGTCCTATACTATGTTACTAAACCTATCCGTAAAGGTTATTCTTTCCTGACAAGGACATATCAAATAGTGGAAAGTGGTTGTGGTTGGTCGTTTTGACGACTTGATCTTCGAAGGTCGTCACAGCACCATGGCATCCCTTCTTCTGATGTGTTCCACATTGCCATCTGATTTTAGGGCCTTTTTGCCTTTCTCGGTGGTACTTGTGTCCTCTGAGAAACATTATACGCGTACCCCGTGACGTCAATTGGAAATATGGATCTGGAAAGCCGAATACGGTTAACAACTTAAACATTAATGATTTAATAATATTTAAAGACAAAGCAGGGAGAAAGAAATAAAGATCGTGAAACACTACCACCGTACAATAAAAGTAACTATAAACTTCAAAACTATTACAAATCATGGCGACACAATACATACATATAGTTGCAATATGTGTACCTACTCGTAACTGTGAGTAGCAGAAATTCATCCAATCCAATCATCCAATATGCGTCGGAAAAATTCAAACAAATTTTCAATATACAACAGAAACACGTTGGCATTAATAAATTTGTCACAGTAGTCTAAATTTTCCAATGTTTGAAAAAAAAAAGTTAAGTAGGTACACGACAGATTCCTTTTGTTTCGTTAATTTTAATTTGGGATCTCGTTTTATTAATAGGTACGACACGTGACTAAGACAAATGTATTTAAAACACCCAAAATTATGATAAATTACAGAAAAAACACATAAATATTCTAAAATTTAAAGGAATTAAAGCCTACTCTAACACAGACTTTGTTAAAAAGTTGACTAGATACCGAATATGTACTTAACATATAATCACACAATCATACGGGCACACTACCATGTCATTAGACTGGAACCAGTAACAACATGTTGAGGAACGTATAGACGAGAACTGTAAATCTATAAGAAGCTAAAAATATTATTTTAGTCATACCTTAAAACGAGGTGAGATGAACTTAATAATATTGATCCTTTTCAAAACTGGATAATGAACAGACATAAAATAGTAAAATATTCATCGAATAATAATACAGGTAAGTAAAACATCTCACCAATTCGTGATTGGGAGCGATCGAATTTCATACCATGGTGGATTCGGTAAACTGGATCGACTCTTTACGTGATTTTATACTTCAACATCAGAAAAATCATAAACGATTATTGTACCAATATTACATTATGACTAATAATTTGATGGGAAGCAAGGGCGCTCCAAAAGTCCTGTGTGATTGTGTGTATTAATTGTCTTCACAACCTCATCGTCGATGGTGGTGACGCTGCCCAGGCATCCCTTGTTATGAGCACAGCACAGCCAGACTATCTTATAACCGTAGTTCCGCTTTTGATGGTACTTGTACCCTAGGTAAATCAGCTTGCGACCGCCTCGCTTGGTCTGTTCGAAGACAGGTCCTAAAATATAACAAAAGGAGTATTTTTGAACTGATTTGGCGGTAACGGGG
The DNA here is from genome assembly GCA_005406045.1 of Adoxophyes honmai. Lineage (NCBI taxonomy): Eukaryota > Metazoa > Arthropoda > Insecta > Lepidoptera > Tortricidae > Adoxophyes > Adoxophyes honmai. The sequence continues at coordinate 152,096 of BHDV01005067.1, forward strand.
ATCGTAGGAGGCAGGTAGAGTTAAAAAAAAGAGTATACTTCTTAAATTGTAATAGTATCCAAACATATCATAATTACCGTATTACTCGCAAATGTTAAGATACATAATACTAGTGGCCTACGCTACGTTAAGAAGCTAGAAGAAATTATGAACATCTTAAAGCATATTTATGATTTAACAAAGAACTTTCAAGTTCTTGAGATGTCTTTCTATTACTTAACTTTATTGTTTTTTGACATGTCATCGATTAACTACTTTAGGGGAGTACATTACATACTTAGCTGACTATACATTACGGCATCTAGGTTAAAAAATAATTAAACACACGAGTCGAGTCAGTAAGACAGTTCTTATCCTGCGCGTTATTCTGGATCTAGAGATATTATCTACCTAGTAGTAACAATAACTGACAAACGATTTTTTTGCTACTGAGTATGTATATAGAGGTGAGTTAGTAGTACTACTTATGTGCCAGAGTTATCATTCAAACGATTGTTTGTAGGATATAGTGGATAGTGGTTATGTGTTCTACAACTTTTTACGATTTTATCTTCGAAAGTGAAGACTATAGCTGAACAGCCATACTTCTGGTCCGTCCCGCAGTGCCACCGAATTTTACTGCCGTTGGACCTATGTTTGTGGTATTTGTACCCGTTGAATATAAGAGCTCGGCTCCCTCTATTAGTTCGTACGAAGACTGCTTCTGAAAAAATACAAGTAATATTTTGTAACATAGAACACTCACTGTTCCACCTCTTCCATCTGTTTTTAAACCAAAAACACGCTAGAAGTTACTGCGGAGCGTTAAATAGACACGGTTTTATCTATGTCATGTTTCTTGTACTCTGCCAACTCCATTTGACAATAAAAAATAAGAATTTCGTAACTCAAAAACTAATCGTGGGTACACATTTTTTAGTCTTTAAAAAAGAATGCCTCAAAAATGGTGGCACTTTTATTAAACTTATTTTTTGACGTTTGCTAGGCGACTTGCCTACCTTCCAATTAAATTTGTCGTTCTATTGGAACACCCTGTATATTAACAAAAAATGCGAATACCTATGGAACAATCAGTAACACCCGCGGGTACAGTTTAGGTCTTTGTCCTAGAGGATACGCGCTTGCAATAAAACCACAGACGAGCAAGTGTGATGAAAATCTGTTTTTCTTTCTTTCCTTCACAATAATAAAAAACACGAGCATAAAAAATCGCTTTACTAAACACAGTTACAAGCGGTATTCAACAACTATCTTCATCATGATGGTTGTGTTTGTTATTGTATCTGACGATAGTGTCATTTTCCGTGAGCAAAGAAGCCGCGCATTGGGTGATGTGGTTAAGCGTGCAGCGCCAGCGCACCTTTTGGCCCTGAACTCGATGGCGTCTGTACGTGTGTCCGGAGACACAGAGCACCACCGCACCACGAGATGTTTCACCGTAAACAAAATCTGAAATAGAACGAAAGTTTTCAATACCAAATACCACAGAGAAGACCGCTATAGTTTGACATTACCATCATTGTTACCACATCGGCTGCGTAAAAAAAACAGTGACTTTTAGCTGGCGCAGTGGCAGTAAAAAGATGCACTTCTCTTTCGTGTTGTTGCGTGTCAGGCCCCTATGACCCGATACCTCTGAGTAGTATTTAAGCTCTGTCATATATTTTTTTTAATACTGTTTTCAAATCGTTACGAATCGCTTGTCTATACTTTCACCTCGCCCCTGGATTCTCCAAATGGAGAATGAGAAATTACATACATACATACATTGTTTTATATTTATTCAATAATCAAACAAGAAGTCTAAATTTAGTTTTATTCTTGAAACACACTGAACACTTGTTAACATTTATACAATACAAAGATATTCTAATAATTATAATTAATCAAGGCAATGCCAAAGCCCACTAGGTCAGTCCACAGATAAGCTAAAGCTCATCTTTATAGATAATACAACACCTCCCTCACAAGTCTAGGATCTGCCTAGGTCTTACAACACGACCACTTCTAGTATAATAATGCTGAGGTGATGGTGTGGTAGAATGATCTACATTTATGTTAGGATTAGTATTAATTGACTCATTATGTGAATCATTATTATTAATGGAATCATTGTCTATCTCTTTTCTCAATGATTGTGATTTAGTACAGGATTTTTTTAAATGATATGAAGTACGCCTGAAGGGCTTGTCACAGTTTTCCTTCTTGATCCAATATGATCTAGGTTCTTTACATTTCTTTACAATTATTCCCTTTTCCCAATAATCATCCTTATTTGTCTTAAATACAATATTATCTCCTTCCTTGAAATTAGCTTCTTTCCTCTTTATGTGCTTATCATGATTTTCTTTAGTCTGTAACTGTTTTAATTTTAACATTTTGTAAATATTTTTCTCTATCTTAGGTTCTAATGACATTAAGTTGGTGGGTATATTCGTTCTGACTCTTCTACTATTTAAAATTTGAGACGGTGATACTTGTAGGCCAGATAAAGGGGTATTATTGTAATTCATTAAATAGTCCCTGTAGTCCACTTTATCCTCTGCTGCCTTTTTCAATAAAATTTTACTAATATATACTGCTTTTTCGGCCATGCCGTTGCTCCTGGGATACCGTGGACTACTTGTGACTATTGTAATGTCTTTAGACTTATAATATTCTTTACATTCTTGAGATCTAAATGGATTGTTATCAGCTATAACTTCTACAGGATAGCCAAACCGTGTGAATACTTCTTGCATAGCATCTATTACACATTTTGAGGTTTTATTTAATAGTGGTCTGATTTCTAACCAGTGTGAAAAATAATCAACAATCACCAAGTATGGCTTCCCTGCAAACTCCAGTATATCAGTTCCAATCTTTAAATACCTGCCCTGAGGAATTTTGTGAGGTAACAATGGTTCATGTGAATTGGAAGGACTAAATTTTTCACATGTGCGACACTGTGTAATAAAGTTTTTTATATCAATATTTAGTTTTGGCCAATAGAATAATTGTCTAGCCCTTTGTATACATTTGCTCATACCACAGTGGCCCTCATGTACTAATTTTAGTACATATTGTTTTAAAGAAGTGGGCACTATTATTTTGTTGCCCAGGAAGACCAATCCAGACTCAATATATATATCATCTCTAAGCTTAAAATAAGGTAAACAACCCTGAAGCAATTTTTTCTCACTTGGCCAGCCATTGTAGTAGTATTCACTGATTGTTGAGAGTATTTTATCACGACTTGTTTCGAGTCTGAATTGTTCTTTCCTTTCCTCACTCATAGGCAAGTTGGAAGACACTGAGTGAACCATTTCTAACATTTCTGGGTCAGTTTCTGTTACTTTTAGACTGTTTCTTGATAACATATCAGCAAAATGTATATCTTTGCCTGGAATATACTTTAATGCTAGATTGTAATTTAACAATTTCAGACAAAGACGTCGCAGTCGGGTTGATCCCACTTTACTTATAGGTTTTGATATAATGGCCAATAAGGGTTTGTGGTCAGTTTGTACAATTACATTGGACCCATATATATATTTGTGAAATTTTTGTGTCCCAAAGTAGATAGATAATAGTTCTTTTTCTGTTTGACTATAATTTAGTTCACAATCATTCATGGTTCTGGATACACAGGCTACTAGTTGGAGCACATTATTAACATCTTTTTGAAATAAGCAACAGGCTACACCAGCTACAGGCTAGTGGGCACTAGGTCAGTCCACAGATAAGCTAAAGCTCATCTTTATAGATAATACAACATACATAACGTCACGCCTCTTTCCCACAGGGGTAGGCAGAGACTACTTTGTTCCACCGCACCTTTGATCAATGAGAAATTAGTACACTAAAATCTCAAATCGAAAATATCGAGTAGGTAATTAATGATATTAAAACAGCAAAATTAATACTTTTATTATTTAAAACATTCATTTATTATTTAAGGGAATCTTATCAGGATATTGTCTATTGTAACCGAGTCTAAACATATTACAAAGTCTATCCGATAGCACCATGGCATCGTGGTAAAACCTATTTAATAATGATAGTAAAAAAAACATTTAAGTATATTTCTTGTTACATGCATGTACGTTATTTCTGTGACATGGACCGCAAAGAGACTGATGACACTTGACGCAGACTGATTTGATTTTTTTCACTTTCTTTTTTGCTTCTGAAGAAGTCAGTGTCAATCTTAGCCTATTGTAGCACTGTACACAATTTCTTCTTTTTTCACCCCTTCCAAGAATTCGTACACAGATTTTTTTCTTTCTGGTTTTACCTGCAACAATAAGTTTATAAGTTTCTGCATTTGTATTTTGCTGGGACGGATTATATTATTTTCAAAAATAGTGATCTTGAAATGACGACACTGAGGAGCGCAGTGCGGCAACAGGTCGCCCCCGGTCATTCATTGAAACAAGCCTGCCTCCGCACTGAGATTTTTGTTAACCCCCATGCAGCAAATCGAAAATGGCCTGGCGCGTAAGTAAAAAAAAATTGACACATTTTTAGTCACAAGCTTAAAGCTATATTTGTCACAATCGTGTAAACTCGACTGTAAAGGGCTACAATGCATTTATTTTCTTAATCCTTCTCAGTAATCATCAAAATTATAAAATAAATTCATTGTAGCTTAATATGTGTTGTGCTTGTGACGTTCTCTTTTTTTAAATAAATTGAATGCTTATGTGTAATTAACTAGCAAAATGTATAAATTTCTGATTCTTGCATTTTTTTAAGAATCTGATTTCTGACATCGTGACTATATTACCAGGGTTATAATTTGAGCCAAAAAAAATCGTAGCATAAATAGGATTCAACCTGTTTGTCAAAATAAAACGAGCATTTTTTTGAATAAAACGGTGTAATTATTGATGTACTAAGTAATAACATAATGTCATAAGACTCGAAATTTATTTAAACATAATAAAATACACGTGGGGTATCGGTTCTAGAATATCATCTCTCCGTTTCTTCCGTGTATATGGAAGAGGCGACTAAAGAAATAGATTAATGTATACTTTTGGCGATAGGCTAGCAACCTATCACTGTTATTACCAGACAACTTAAAACCTAAAACATATACTAGAAGTTGCCACAGAACGTGAAATAGTCGTAGTTACGTTTCGTGTACTTTGCCTACCCTCTTTTGGAATACAGGCGTGACTGTATATTTATTTATGTAGGTACAATAAAATAAACTCCGCTCTTTTTTATGGCAATTTCGTACATCTAGTTTTTGGTATCGTACATGTGTCTTCCTATAATGTAAAACAATCGATTTGTGACTACATAGGTATGAGTCCGTTTCATTATAATCGCACATTTTCAAAGAGGTTTGCGAAAATGTGTATGAGTGCTCTTGTAAGCAATTATTTCATTGTTGGCATTCGTGAACACGACAGCGCGACATTTTGCCACCGACTCGTATCGGCACCTCCATCTTGTCTTGCAGCCGTCAGTGCGGTGTTTTCTAAAATGGTGGCCGGATATACAGAGCATGGCAACACCTCGACTTGTTACCTCAAAAGTTGCTTCTGGAAAACGAAATGGTTGGTTTGATTTTTATTGATTGCTTTAATGTCAATTCACACATTACGTTATTAATATACTGTACCTTACTTTATTTTATAAATGGAGTAATAGTCTTGGCAAAAAGTTTTGAGCATGAGTTTTATTGTTCGTAATTAATTTCTAAACAAAAAAAAAACTATGAAAAAGTGCAAAATACGTACGAATCGTATTTTTTCGCATTATAACATGTACTAGGATTAGTAACTAAGACAATATCCTCTAACTTAACCATAGCTATGAACACGAAAAAAATTTTGAAAGATTGGTTTATAATGGTTTATGATTGTGAAGTTCGTCGCTACTGTAGCTGACAATTTTGTTGCCAATGGTGTACGCAGTGACCCGACAACCTTTCCGACACTGCCATCGAGTCTTGTTTCCGCGGTCTCGGTGTTTGTTGAATTTATAACCTCTAAAGATCATTACTTGACCACCACGAGTCGTAGTGTAAAATTCTGGCAGGTCTGGAAGAAAAAATACCTTATGAATCATCGAGTTTACAAAAATAGATGCATTTAAAGTTAGTATGTGTTTTGTGCTTGTGACGTTCTTTTACTAGGGTAACCTGGTCTAAGAGTACTCATCCGATAAGAGTACGCAACACCAAACGCCGTGAAGTTGTTCAAGATACGCGGCTAACGTCAGTTGTATTTTGATGGCAATCGTGATAAGGAGTGCTGTGCGAAAAATAAATCAAAATCGGATGAAAACAAAGAAATTACGGAAGTTTAAACATTTTTTCTTATAATACTAAATATTTTCAACATTTTCAAAGTATTTTTGAAATGAGATCGCAATTATTTCGTAAAACCATAGTAAACTGTTGCATTTTCAAGGACTATACCTACCGCATGGAGCGAGTTTAATTCTCCTCAATGCTAAGAGATAGCGTTGACTTCCGCTCATTTACGATTTGGCTAGATTGTGTAAGAGTACGCAACTTCACACTGTATATACTTAAGTACCAAAAAAAACATTAAACAGTGCACCAAAGAAGAAAACAAACCCTGCCTCAAATTCACTTTCTAAAAAGGCTAATGAAACTATTAAAGTGCCAAAGAATAAGCCCAAAAAGAAGGTATGGGGATGTCCACAATGCGCTGAAATATACGTAGACCCTCCAGCGGAAGACTGGATAGGATGCTCAAAATGCTCGGAGTGGTGGTTGTACAGCTTACGAGGTTGAAGGAGAATTTATTTGTCAAGTCTGTAAGTAAAAATAAATGAATGACTGTTCCGCGTACTCTTATCCGATGATAATTGTAAGAGTACGCAATTCCCATTTTTGATTATTTTCTGTTTTTGAAGAGATATAACAAAGTTACGTTTTTTTTGGTGTTATTTTATAAAAGATGTTTAAATTGTAGACCTAATAAATATCTAGTTGATTTCTTTCATTGCATTTTAATTGTTTTATTGTAAGTTGAACTTTAAGTGCGTACTCCTAGACCAGGTTACCCTACATAGGAATATTTGATGCAGTCTAGACTAAATTTAATGTTAATAAAACTTGTATGATTTTTTGAATCGTACAAATTTCTTTAGGACGCTACTTTCTGACACCGTGAAAGCTATAGTTCTTCGGATTGTAATTTTAGAGAGGTAAAGTGAAAATTCTCATATTTTTAAATTTATTCGACCTTCTTATGAATGTCGAAATTTATTTTGAACATAATAAAATATATGTGTGGAGTCGGGTCTAGAAATACATAAAAGGAACAACTAGGTAGAGTAATATCCTCTAAATTATACGTAGCTATGAACACGAAAAAGAAGATCGTGACATTATTTTATGATTATTTGTGATTGTGAAGTTCGTCGCTGCTGTAGCTGACAATTCTGTGGCCGATGGTGTGCGCACTGACTCGACAACCTTTCCGACACCGCCATCGAGTCTTGAGTCCGCGTTCCCAATCTTTGTAGAATTTATAACCCCTAAAGATCATCACTTGACCACCACGAGTCGAAGTGAAAAATTCTGGCACGTCTGGAAGAAAAAAGAACATTATGAACGATTAAAAAGACTAGATTTAGTATTATAAAACAACGACACCAACTCTTTCCAACCGAGATAAGGTTGAGGTTTTTAAATATAGCATCACACGACAACAGGGTTCAAATTAAATTGAATCAGACCCCCACGATCATTTCAATGTATCATGTAAAGGGCCACAGTGCATCTATTTTTCTAATGCTTTTCGCCAATCTTCAGTAATCATCGAATTTACAAAAATAGATGCATTTAAACTTAGTATGTGTTTTGTGTTAGTGACATTATTTCTAAATTGTTCTGGGCTTAATTTAATATTGATAAAACTTGTATGAATTTTTGAACCGTACAAATTTCTTTATGCCGCAACTTTCTAACACCGCGAAAGCTATATAGTTCTTCGGGTTGTAATTTTAGAGAGCTAAGATAAAAATTCTCACACTTATTTGTAAATTTATTCGAGCTTTTAGTGAAAAAAAAAACAATTTATTTTATTAAACGGTTTAATTGTCTACTAAGAGTAATATGTACCAAAAATACGGCGATTTGACTAAGAACAGTTTTTGTGGTAAGTATCTTTTAAAATTGTCTTATGATAGTCGAAATTTATTTAAACATAATAAAATATCCGTGTGGAGTGCAACAAGCCAATAGAAAGCACTGAAGCAAAACATGGATAGCCAGGGAATCTTTCATTAAATAAATCATCTTTAACAGCACAACCTGTCACTATTGGACACCAGATTATTAACTTGTACTACTTAAGATTACTAACCAAGACAATATCCTCGAAATTAATAAATGTAGCTATGAACACGAAAAAAAAGCTAGTAATGTTGTTTCATAATGGTTCATGATTGTGAAGTTCTTGGCTACTGTAGCTGACAATTCTGTGGCCGATGGTGTGCACACTGACTCGACAACCTTTCCGACACCGCCATCGAGTCTTGAGTCCGCGGTCCCGGTGCTTGTAGAATTTATAACCTCTAAAGATCATCACTTGACTACCACGAGTCGTAGTGAAAAATTCTGGCACGTCTGGAAGGAAGAAGAAATTTGTGAACCATTAAAACGAATAGCTGTGATATTACGAACATATACCTTTCTCCAATAGAGATAACATGAGTATGGAACCACCAGAAAACAGTGTTCAGATTCAATTGATTGTGTCAACTTGATTGTAAAGGGCCACAGTGCATCTATTTTTTAATGTCCTAATCGTCAGTAATCAGCAAAATTACAAAAATAGATGCATTGTAGCTTAGTACGTGCTTTTTGCTTGTGATGGTATAATTGGTAGTATTCTGGCGTTAAATTTAAATCATAAATTAATATATAAATTAAAACGGTATAATGGTCTACAAGTACGTATTACTATACGTACCAAGAATACGGCGATTTGACTAAGAGCAGTTTTTGTGGTAAGTATCTTTTAATATTGTCTTATAAGAGTCGTAATTTAATTTAACATAATAAAATACCTGTGTTTAGAATGATACCTCTCCATTTCTTCCGTGAATGTCGTAAGAGGCGGCTAAGGAAATAGGTTAAGATAATATATATTTTAGGCGATACAAATACGACGAACTTTCTTTTTTTAAAGCCTACAGCCCATTTTATCGTAATCGCACACTTTCAGAGAGGTCTGCGAGCATGTGTATGAGCGCTCTTGTATGAAACTATTTCATTGTAGACATTCGTGAACACGACCGCCCGACATTTTGCCGACTTGTGGAATCGGCACCGCCATCTGGTCTTGTAGCCGTCAGTGCGGTGTTTCCCAAAATGGTGGCCGGATATACAGAGCATGGCGGCTCCTCGACGTGTTATCTCAAAAGTTGCTTCTGGAAAACAAAATTTTTGTATAAGCGGTTAGTTTGACTCAATATCCAATATTGCTTGAATGCCTATTACTAATTTACCTTCGTATCTTACTTTTTTTAATACGGAGAAATAAAAGCCACAGAGTGGAAGCCATAAGACGGATGGCGGCGCGGCGGCGAGGCAGGCCCAGGCGGAGATGGCGGGTCGACAAAGACGTGTTTTTGAGTGATTTCAAAAAACCACTATTCATTGTAGCACATAATATCTTCGTAAAAATATTTACTTTGTCCGAGCCAAATGTTAAAAGAAAACTTTTCTTATTAGACTCCCAGAGAGCCAAGCAGGATCCAACAAATATTAAAGACAGCGGAAATAACAAAAAGACAAGAAAAAACTTTAAAAGACTACATATTTTATTGACGTTTACAGCTCATTACTTTTTATACCCGTATCAGTTTGCCATTATGTAATAATAAATAATGTTACAGTCTGTCAACCAAATTTGCACATACGAATAAAATGTCATGTTGGATTTATGGTACTTAATACTTTGTTCTATAGGCTTTTTACAAAAGTGTAGTCTCTTTAAATATTTTTAATTATTAAATACACAATAGGAACAACTAGATACAGCAAAATATACATTTATAAAGTCTACTAGTCAGTATCACAAAAAAATACTACAAAATTATGAAACACCTGTGCAAATTACCTTATCGTCATTAACTCATTATTATTTTATTAGTTTTTCATAAAATACTATGTTACATAACATATCGATAAAAAAATAATACTGACAATAGCTAATTTGTAACAATCGAATACAATTGGCAAAGAGTTCAAACTATCAAGAAACTTATACATACTAAGTTTTACGGAAAGTGCTAAAAAGATTCGTTTATTATTTTACACATCACTGCCACACTCAAAGCAATCACATGCGAGCGCCAAAAAATTGCCGCGCAAAATACATATTGTGGTGCTGCCAAAAGGATTGTATGCTTGATGGTAGTGGGTGGTTGTGGTAGTTGTTGCATTTGACGAGACGCTCGTCAATTGACATGACCGAGGCTCTGCAGCCGCGCTGGTGAGAGGCGCACTGCCATCGAGTCTTGGACCCCAGGACTCGTTGCTTGTAGAACTTGAAGCCGCGAACGAAGACCAACGCAGCACCTCGGCGAGACTGCGTGAAGACTACCTCTGAAATCGTAATTAGTCAGTCAGTATTTGATTAAGAATCGCACTCTATATTAAAGTTTGTTTTTCAACTCTATCTACATAAATAGTAATATAATAGTATTGTTATCACTTTCCCGTGTGGTGTCGGGTTAGAATAGCACCTCCCCCTTTCTTCCCGTGGGTGTCGTAAGAGTCGACTCTGGGAAAGGGTTAGTGTTTTGTGGGTGATGGGCTAGCAACCTATCACTGCAATATCACGTTTGATCATCTGGTTGCCCTGAAATCGCTAAACGTGGCACTGGATTTTTTAATTGGTAGGCCCGAGAGGGGTCTCTCGGGAAAACAGGCGTGAGGATATGTATGTATGTATGTGTTATCACTTTGTAACTTTAACTTTATTAACATTTTATGAATAGTTTTAAGTTTTTTCTTAATTTTATTATTGGTTTAATACTACCTATAAATTAAGAACTGAAATAAAACATTCCCAAATAAATCTTCTTGTGTTTAATTTATTTTGTGAAAGTAGTAGTAAAACAGTATAAAAAGTAAGTACCGGTAGGTAACAACAAAAAGGTACAAATATAAAATCGGACTTATCCCATACAGTTTAAAAAGCTTACCTATGTTTCACAACTATGTATTTTCTCGAGATAAGAGTTATATCGTTTTCCGGGAGTCTAACAGTCTCGCAATACTCAATTTTATCGCCATCGGTGGTAGCAGTTGAAGAGCGAAAAAATAAATAGATAACCTAACAAAAGAAATAAGACATTTATTGACGGAAATTTGACACGGAAAGAAACATTTTTTTACTTATCTAAACCTTATATTACTATCTTAACAATATAGTGACATGCAATGGAAATAAAATATGTCCATGCCAAATAGCGCCAAAGGGCCGCACTCAGCGTGATATTGCGGCAAGCCGCAATGCTGATTTTTAGTGCGACCCTGAAAACTTAAAACTAAAAGAAAGTTAACACTTAAACATATACCAACAAGTTAACACTTAAACAGTTACCAAAATTGAAATTGTATGACATCACAAACGACACAATGTGATTCATAATATTAATTTCCGCAAGCTTTTGCACGACCGTCCCAAGGAATGAGACGCGGTGGCAGGGTACCACAGACATCAACCAGGACGGCAGGAGTAGCGGGGAGCCTTGCATGCAAGTCCACAGTGTTAGGACGAGCTACCTCACCTCCGCCACTGCCTCCTAGGGATGGATACTCACGAGGTTGTCGGCTCATAGGACTTTGAACGCAACCAACATAATGCAGCCTGTTTAAAGTCGCAGATGCTCATTGGATGGAGGCTGCTTCCTATTAAAGTAACTGGAGGTCTATGGATAACACTTTTGTATAACAGTAGCTTATGGCTATTACGTTACTTAATTCAACATAATTTACTTAACTAACATAACGGAAATCTAAGACGATAATTGTAAGGTCTCAAGAAAGCAAAATTATATTTTGTAGTATCCTATACGTTCAAAATCGCGTTAAGCTCTGGAAGTTTTGACGAGGTTCATGGTTGTGGCTATTCTTGCACTGGACGACCTCGTCTTCGATGGTGAAGATCACAGCCTTGCATCCGAGGCGTTGTTCGCTGCAAAACCACCTGGTCTTCACGCCACTGGTCCTCTGACGGAAGAACTTGAAACCCGACATCACAATGACGCGAGCTCCTTTCGAGGATGTCATGAAGAATGGCTCTGAAAGAATAACGAAGAACTGATGTAACGGTTCGATACAAATAGAAGCTATTCGGTGAAGGAAGCCATCGTGCGTGGTTTCCAATCCGCTTTAGGGACTATAAGCCAAGCCTTTTCAAACTGAGAGGAGGTCTGTGCCCAGCCGTGAGTCATGTAATAGGCCAGATGATGACTGATTTAAGATGGTATTCATTGTGACGCGATGAATGAGATGGTGATTGATAATAGAACAGACCGTGAATTACCTTAATGAAATCAAGCGTACATGGTATTTATCATCATTATCGGCCTATGTTTGTCCACTGCTGGACATAGGTATCTCCCATGATACGCTACTGAGCGTGATACTCAGGCATCACTCATCTCTCTAGAGTCCGAGAACGCATACGCTACATTTGCCGATCCGTAGTTTAGACTCAAGAACGCGTTTACTACAACAGTTAGCAGTTCTCCGGGTTACATGGCCAGCTCGTTGCCACTTCAGCATGATAATACGGTGGCTATGGAATGTCGTCAACTAGTTCTTAAGTGTTACGTAAGGAATGTTCCACGAATATGGAAATAAAAAGAAACGGAAGTTTATAGGAACAAAATGTGATTAATTTTCGGTAAATCAAAACAAATAGAAGTGTCTAATTAAATGTATTTAATTATCATTAACAGTCTTTATTATACAAACCAACGCATCAGCGCTGAATTGTAAATACCAATCATGCCATTATTATTATTCCTTCTCATACTGGCATGTCTAAAGTTAAGTTTAGACAGAACCGTCAACTCTATTACCAGTCGTCTGACTAGCTTGAAACGTGTTGTTTGCATGGAATGGGTACCGTTATGCGGAGGTCACAAATTTTAAACATAGCCTGTAGCCTAAACCTAGTTTAACAATTTATGTCAATTTTATCATAAGTCTTATCTAAGGCAGTGCGATTAAAGAACTCTTACATAATCTTACTTAAAGCGAGTGTCGCAGCTAAATGCCAAATTTCTAAAACCCTTAATTACACACACACATACATACCCTAATGTGGTAGGCAGAGTAAACAAAGCGTTACGACACATAGTCAAGACACACAACTAGCACAATCTTAGTTTTAAATTTAGATGAAACAAGTACAATAGGGACTTGTTGTTAGCCTGTCGCCTGTAACATATTTTAAAACCTATTTTGTCTACTTAGTCGCTTCTTACTTAAAAAAATAAGAAGTGTTATTCCAAAAACGGTTAAGCCCTTAATTCTAACACTAAATTATCCTAACTAGACTTTGAGTTCAAGTTATCTAAGTTATCGAGAATAATGAGGTGGTTCATGGTTGTGATCATTATTGCATTTGACAATCTCATCCTCGATTGTGTAGATGACAGCTTTACAGCCTCTGCGCTGTTCACTGCAGAACCATCGGGTTTTGATGCCGGAGGTCAAATGCTTGAAGAACTTGTATCCTGATAAGCCGATAAAACGGGCTCCTCTTGAGGAAGTCATGAATTCTGGACCTATAAGAATATCGAAGAGAAAGGATAAGTTAGATTGTAGAAAACAAGTGAAAGTCGACATGCTGAAAAAAAAAAGATTTAATGTTAAAGAATAACACTCATAGTGCATAATTTACATAGTGTATCAAGATACCTACTCGTAGGTACTTGACGAAATCCAGTATCCTGATAAAAAATTGATCACGAGTCGAAAAAAAACCCTTGATACATAATAGTAAATTGTACTATCGTATAAACAATTTTATTATAAAATTACTGAGACTCAACTACTGATACCAAACTGTTTACATAAGCGCCAGAGAAAGTCGTGTACTTATCATATTTCACAAAACACTTCACTTTATCTATTCAATTATTTATTTATTATTCAAACCCTAGTTTAGACAAAAATTGTTGATGCAAGGTAGTTTAGTTACGTAAAAGTTTATTGAGTTACCGATGACTAACATTCATGGTTCATGGTTATGATTGTTATTGCATTTGATGATTTCGTTTTCTATGGTGAACACGGCCGCCTTGCAGCCGTAATTTCTTGATCCACCGCAGTACCATCTAGTCTTCACCCCATTAGTGCGATGTTTAAAGAACCTGTACCCTGATATACCGATCACTCGGGCACCTCTGGTACCCGTCATGAATATTGCGCCTGAAATAAAAACAATGTATCACATGATATGAAGTTAAATTCAGAAATTATAGATCATTGAGCAACTTACTGTTAGATTTGCTTTGAATAAAATTACGTTTTTCTTTTGAGTAACTTAACCCTTACTTTGGCAAATTCCAGCTTCTGTCAGAACCTCTAGCTATTTCTTTACCTGAAATCCCCTTTTTTACAATAAAAAAATTTAGTGTAATTTTGTATGAAAACCATTGTTACTGTTGGTTTTTAAAATAACCACGAAATAAACTGGCAGATCTTTATTAGAGAAGATAGACTGAGAAATGGGTATAATATCTATCTACAAACAATGTTTGGAGTTGTAGGTTTAGATATTAAATTTATATTGCCTTTTCTCGTTAAAAAATGTTACATATCTTGCAAATAAAACCATTGTTATGTAAGTTTTGTTTATTTACGACAATGCACATAACTTCAAAATATTATGAGTTTAAAACAACACTCTCTTTAAAAAAATATACTACAACTATCTATAATTAGTTATTCAAAGCAAAGGGCATGAAGGTATAATAACCAAGAGCATAACAAGCATGTACGCGTGAAATTGAACAATTTTGCAAACAAGAACTTATATGGAACGACTATACAAGACGTTACATAATTCATATACATATATAAGATAAGTTAAAACAAATTATCTACGTATGCAAACTAGCAAAGCATCGGAATGCACAGACAGCCTTATTACAGCCCACGCAGTATGAGTATGAACGTTTTTTGCAAACTTTGCATGGGTGGCGGTGACGATTTTTTGTACCGGATTTTAAAAATGGGTATTCTTGTGGATAATGGATCCGGACATCATACTTATCATCGGGGAATCTTTCCATAGCGCGGGGCGTGGTACTATGTTGTTCCAATATTTTGTTAACCAACAGTTTGCGGTAGTTTCTGTGGCAAAGTGTGTTTTTCTGCAAAGCAGTTTTTTTATGTATCAGATACCCATTGAGCACTGATACATTTAAAAGTCGTCGGAACAATTTCTTGTACCACACCCTCGTGCATTTTCTCTCCATCGGGTAAGCCGCCAACATCTGATCCTTCTTGTCAACACCACCCATGCAAATTTTATAATCTCGAACAAGTATGGGCTTCATGGTAGAACCCTCCTTACAGACGGCGTTGCCATGGTATGTTGAGATTGTCGCCACGCGGTTTTGATCTCTCCATACCATGACATCGATGTCACCACTCGTAAAACCCATTATCTGGCCGGGTTGCATTTTATTTTTTGTAAGTTCCGTCAACTCTTTTGGGACAAACTGACGGTTGGTGCGTAATGTGCCAACACAATCAAACCCGAGACATTTTAATTTCCTGGCAAGAGTGGGTGAGTTGTAGTAACTATCCATCCACAGGGTGTATCCGACATATTCTAAACCTTTAATAAGATCCAGAACAAGTGAAGTGGATGTTGCGTTTTTGTGCGAGTGGATTTTAAATCGCCACAAGTAACCCGATTGCGATTCGCAAATTTCGTAGCTCTTGATCCGTACTGCAGCATCCTTGTTTGGTATAGACTGGTTTATATCCAACCAGCCTTTCCACTGCAGTAGGGATTCATCAAGAACGATATCTTGCTCCATGTTGTACATGCCGGAAAATTTGTTGTTTAGGTGGTCAATAATTGGCTGTATTTTAAATAAATTTGCTTCTGCAGCATCCATATTTCGATAGCACATGTCTTCAGAATTATTGAAGTGTAAAAATCTGCATAGAAGTTGAAATCTCTGCAATGACATGTGCGCTCGAAAGCCGGGTGTGCAGAAGATATCTGTCTCCGTATTCCAATACTCCTCCACCCTGGTTTTAATTCCCATGCCCATTGCGATGATAACAGCAAAGAAAACGTATAGTTCGTCCACTGAGGTATCCTTCCACTTTGCAATCTTGCTCCTTGGATATAGGCGACCGGACATCATCATCTGATTCGCCACTTGTTGGACGTAACGGTTAGTTTCAGTGACGATATGCGTCATGATTTGTAGATCCCACATCTCCAAAAATAATTCATAAGGGTCACTGATACTAACCGTTGGGCCACTATTTGACAGAGAAAACGTTTCTCGCCTTTCTGCTGGAGGAATCGGATTGACGGGAAAAGCGACCCAATCAAAATTATTATTTGTACCATGGTCGTTCGAAACCGAAACAAAAGAAGGCGAGGGAGGAACAGACGAAAAAGCTGATGAAAAATTATTTCGGGCGCACGTAGTTGGATCGTGGTTATCTGGAACCACTTCTGGGTCCTCTGGAGTATCCCAACAGACTCTTAACGCTCTTGGAATAATTACGGGAGCGTCACCATCATCTACATCATCTTCACTTTCTTCATCACTTCCTGAGAAAAAAAAATATATAGATGAGAATTAAAAACTTACAGATAGGTAGGCAGGTGGCGCAGGAGTCAAGATACTCAGGACTTACAAAACCCCTAACAAAGTGTAATAAATTAGCAATTTCGCTACCCCAGAGAGGTTTCTGCGGCCTTACAGAGACTTACTGGGAAATAGTGAATGGGATCAGATGACGTGGGAAAAAATAGAATCAGACAATTTACGTTCGGTAATGTTTTTTAATTTTATAAAATGTCATGTCGAGCTCAGCACTGCAAAATTGTTCAAGTGATTCTTGAGAACTATGAATTAATGATTATGACTGTGAATCATTTGGAAGAATGCCTCTTTGATAGTGATCATGTAGGCCTTGCACCGAGACGCGTTGTGGCGAGAACAGCGCCAAACTTTCTTCGGGCCTCCGGTGTCAGTCTTGATGTGATACACGTAACCTTCGTGTTTGATCATAACATTCCCCTTTTTGGATAAGACGTACTCCAGTCCTGAAAAACATATGTAAGTATTTGGTATTAATTCAAAATTATTCATTTTGAAAGAAGATATTTACAAGGAGTAAACAAAAAGACAGTAAAAATCAACCCAATGTACATTTTAATATTTTCTTAAAGTTTTCAATACCTTTGAGCTAAAGTACTCCCGAAACAAAATTTTTTTTTTAGCTTTTCTTTAGAAAAGGCGACGTTTAACTGCGAATTATACATACTAAAATGCGATAAACTTTACAAACAACATTTATTACCACGTTTTACATAAAAATAACAACAGCATCATAGGAAGTGATGGGTGATGGGCCACAAGCCACAGAAAGTAACTTCATTTTACACATAACGGTACAATTGAAAATACTACCGTAATCATTTATATTACCCTTAACAACAAACTACTACATGTAACCTCTATTTTTTACATAAAATTCGGTAGGTTAATGAGATAAAATGAAGAGATGAGAAATGAGATAAGATAAAATGAGATAAAAAAACAATGGTAATTATAAAGTTGCCACCTTATTAATAAGATGTTAACGATTCACGTTTCTATTTTTCTTATTTTAAAAAACGCAGTTGTCATCTGTGAACCAGAAATAAATTATAAATTCACGACAAATACGCTGTAGAGTAAAGTATAATAAAGTGTAAAAAAAAAGAAATACATATAAAAAGCACAAATTACAATAAGGGACTCTGCCAACCTCGACTAGTACAGTCTCCAGCATCTAACATGATAACTGATAAGATTTTAAGAAGTAGAACTTCGCGTACCCCTTTGTCCATGGCAAAGCGATGGCACCAACCTACCCCCAATACTTAAAACCTTGCCAAGTTACATGCCGCAGACTGTACTGTACCTGAGATGAATTGTACCATGTTTAACCCTTAACCACCTACGTCCAATTTCTGTAAAATAACAACCTACGTGCGGTCCTAGAGACCGCTCGTGAATAATCATCTCAAATTCGGGATCTGTAATATTAAGATAGCATTTCAACGAGTAAAACACTCGTTTATGCTTTAGACTTTTATTTTAGAACTTCAAATAACATAAACTATAATAAAATCTTGAGATATGGCATAATCTTTCAAGATTGGTAGATTTAACACAAAAATCGACTCTGATTACATTAAAAGACCTGATAGATATAGGAATTCAAAAAATCAACCTTTTTTTATTCATTTCTATAAAATAAGGAGTTCAACTACAAAATTAAATAAAAAAAATAGAGCACTTATCGTCAAATTCTACAAAATTGCAATTCCCAAAGATCCACAATTTTTCAAGGCAGTTGCAGCATATTTTTTACAACATACCCCACTGAATCGGTTCCACGTCACTACAATATTCGTCTGACATATTTTTGTCATCTGATACCTCCTGTAGCAACCATTTTTCTACATGTTTCACAAAAATAAACAAAATTATGTAGGTGAAAAAAAATGACATAATCACCTACGAGCGGTCTCCGAGACGTCTCCGAGACTGTTAAAAAATACAGTAACCACCTACATGCGGTCTCACAGACCGCCGATGATGTTTTTACACTCGCCAAATCAAAATGAGCATACGTCTGAACGAGTGGACGGCACGGCCGGTACTGCGGGAGGGGCCGGCAAAGGTACTTTATCTATATCTTGGGGCCAGTCGTTTCAAGCTAATATTCATTCGATATTATAAAACTCAAACTTTGGATCATGGTTATGCGCTTTGTTGAGTGCTATGATGATGCCGTCCACTGTGTGTATGGTCGCAGGGCAGCTCACATGCTGGTGGGTGGAACATCTCCAGCGCATCTTGTTACTCCTCGTGTAGGTCGCGGAGTAAGTATACCCTTGGTATTTTATCAACTGGTTGCCACGCTTCGATAGCACGTACCGGACTGAAAGAAGAGTCACGGTTTTAAAAAGGAACCTCAGTAAGTTCGCTAAAAGCTAATTTATCTGTAGACTTGGCATAGCAACACGCGTGAATCGGCTTTTTTGACGCCTTTAGTTAGACGGTGATTGGTATAGTGTTTATCGCGTGCGACTCAAGACGCGCCTTGCCTTGAGCCAGCTAAATTACAGTCATGAAATGCAAATTAAAATAAAATGTGCACACCTGATTCATTTTCAGGGTCTTCTTAAACATAACAAAATAAAGTAATACGAATAAAAAAATGAAAATACAGTTAAAAATCTTTATTTTATTTACCATTTTGGCTATGACACGAGGTTACCTTTTCATTTGGTGACTTCCCAATTTGCGATTTAAATACAATAAAATTGATGCATGTAGGGTGAATACCCTTACTCAACATTTTCTTTATTTTACTGTAAATATGTTAAAAATTACTGTTATTTTTTTTTGGCATAACAGGAATGATAACTCATCCAATATCGATCCATAACGAAAGTCATCCAATTGAAATCATAATTGTTACTACAGTAAAACTACCCTCAACCGTTTGCTTAAATATTGTACACTCACAGACAATAAAAAAAGGTCGGATTCCGTATAATTTTCTAAAAATATCGAACCGTTTTCATTGCCCGTGAGTGAAATAAATCAAAGTCCGCCCAAACACATTATATGCGATTAACCCTCAAATTGGCAAGATATTAAAATGCTGGAAAAACCTTGAAATATTCAATTAAAATAACTAAATACAGTTTAAAAAGCCTCAGAAAAATATTTAAAAAAATCTAATTATAACAGTTTTATGGAAGACCTATGTGACTCACGTGGCACATTGCCAAGTCCTGAAATACTGAGCGCGTTTTGTTCTTTTGTTGCACTTTTTCATCATTGAATAGATAATATTTATTGAAGAATAATTGTTTAAAAATGGAGAAAACCATACGAAGCCGAGGCGCATCATCTACTTAACGGTGCTAGTAAACGAACACTATTTTTCACTTTATTTCATTAATGGATATTCTAATACAATTATTATACTTCAGTGACTTACACGTAAAATTACATAACACAAATGACTACCTAACATTTTGTCACGTCGATATCCGAATCACTTTAAACGACTCATCCACCTATGCTCGTTTAATATTAGACATGAGCCTCTATTATGGCACGCCACTGAGCACGATTCTCGGCGACTCTGAGATCTGACGCACACTAAAGAACTCGTCTACTCAATCACCAAATTAATGATTATGATAATCATTACTAGTGACCGGATTATATGCAACATAAAAAGCTCGAAATATGCATGCAAATATGCACGAAAAATGGTCTAAATATGCATGAAAAGTGTCAAAATATGCAAAATATTTTCGTAAAAAATGAAATTTTCAATCTTTTTTGGTGTAAAATGAAATATAAATTATGTTCAACTGTGTATCAATTAACAATTACTGTAATATTTTGTACTTGATTTCTAACATGCAAAAAAAACACATTGATAATTTGGGATTGACCCCGGTGTTTCTAGAAAATTTTGTTTCTGAATCAACAATTGAAAACAATTTCCTAATCAGACAAACACTAGTCTACATTACCGATACCGATTTTAATCGGCAGTTTTATGGTATTTTCCTTTCAAAAATAGTGCAAAATACTGAAAATATGCATCATCATTCGAATATTTCGGTAAATATGCAATTACCTACCCTCGAAATTGGCTAAAATATGCAAACGCATATGCAATGCATATATTATGCAATTGCATATAATCCGGTCTCTAATCGTTACCTTTACTTTACTAGAATTTAATGTTTTAAACTTTCGCGATTCTCACTCATAATTATATGTACGCGGGACTTAACTTTACTAGAATTTCCAAATTAATGATTATGATAATCTTTGATAGCGACAACTTGATCATTGATGGTGTAGATGGCCGCTCGGCATTGGTGGTTGTGGTGCGTGGAACATCTCCAACGAACCTTCGGCCCTTTTGATAGGGTGCTGGAGAAGGTGTAACCATCATACTTAATCAGCCGTCGTCCTTTACACGATGTAACAAATTCCACTGAAAGAAAAACATAAGTCTAAGTCGGCTGTTAGGATTTGATGTATGTAAGTAATTGGTTATATCAACTGCCTAATGCCTGTTATTGGTATTTTTAAAAGATAGGCGTAAGGAATGTGCAGGGAAAAAAAAGAGGTTTTGAGATTTGAATTTATTATTAATAACGCAATAACTGAACTATTATCTGCGAAAGCATTGAGAAATCGAGATCACAACAAATTTAGGTAAAACTATTTAATTATACATATGTACTTCCATAAAAACTACCTTATATTATATAAATACATTCTAATATAATTTACACTAATTCGATGGACTAAGACATTACAATATTTCCGTTCTGTCCTCGAATGCATTAGCATTTTTTTAACAAACCTTTCTACGCCGTTTTTTATTCTGCAGTGGCCCACTTCACGAACTTTTGCAAAATGATTTGCGTCGTTACAAACACACGTATTGAGCGCTATACTAGTTTATTCTTCACGCAAACACATTTACAGTAGGATAGCAAATCGTAAATCTATTAGAAAGATGTGAAGCCTTGTACACCTTCTAATCCTCCGAGGCTCTTTTCCTCTGAATTAAAACTGCTTTTGGCGAGATCACGTGGTCTTGGGTGATTGTGTTCATTTCGTCTGGCAATAACGTGATTCTCCACCGTGGTGGCAGCAGCCCGGCAGCCATAGTTGCAGTGCGTGGAGCAGCGCCAGCGCAGTTTGAGCCCATAGGAGCGGTCTGCGCAGAACGAGTAGCCGTCCAGAATCAGCTTGCGCTTGCCTCGCTGCGAAGTGACGAACCTGGCTGAAATTTAAGAAGGCGTTAGAAAAATGGGTAGTTCGAGAATTTGTTTGACTCACTGTTTATTTCATAAGGATGTATTAGTTAAGTTCAAACTATACAAAATATGCGGTGTTTTGTTTCTGCGAGGTCTGCGTTGAACACAGGAACGTGTAGGTACCTACTTATTTTTTTGTGAAATTACGAATTTAGCTGAAATTTTCGAAGATTTTAGATGTGTGGGTTATTTAAACAATGATAACTTCATATAGTACTGTACTTTTGATGTTGGATCTGAAAGATCATTTACCGTTTTTCATTCATCACCAAATCGCTTCGTGGACAGAGGACACGAGGAGAAAAAAGCTTGATTATGATTATATTGGTGTTATATGGTATATTTAGAATCATAAGCCAAAAATACACCTAAAACTAAGTTATAAATTATACTTAACAAAAAAAAAATACTGGCAAGGGTCGATTTTTTTTCGATCAGTAAATCAAACGAATACTAATTATATTTATATGTATGTACGCGGGACTTAATCACGATTTTATTTACCTTCTCGACGTTTCGGCCGCGTTACAGCGACTTCAGTCAACTCGTGACCACGGTCGCTGTAACGCGGCCGAAACTTCGAGAAGGTAAATAAAATCGTGATTAAGTCCCGCGTACATACATATAAATATGAGTGAGAATTGCGAAAGTTTAAAACATTACAATACTAATTATGTCAGGGTGTAAAGAAAAGGAATTTAGATGTACAAATTATGTACCTATCCCATTCGCCCACAATGACATTTGCCCAAATTATAAGTGCGGAAGTCAGAGTGCTTGGTTTGTTATTTTAAACATAAAACTACCGTGAGTCTCACTCAAAGTAAATAAACGGACCTACACACGTTTTTTATATCGAGATTAGCTCAACATGTTTCGGGTCAATCCGTAACCCATCCTGAAGCTAGGCACCACGGCAGCGGATAGATGTGAGTAGATCCGTTGTGTATTTATTGTTAAAATTCTAAGTGAATAATTAAGTCTTGCTGGGGATTTTAATGCTGTCCGGTACTAGAGGTGCAACCCGAAATTTTGATGTATTTTTTTCTTGTAAATCATGTAAAGATTGCACATTTTTTAATTTAATTCAATTTTTACCTTCGTTGACTTGTTTAGTTTTTTCTAATTGCCTAAAAACCTTAGTTGTCCACTGTTGGACTTTTCCTTATGCTTATTATTTTGTCACGGCTTGTTCCAGAGTGTCGATGGATGATTATGTTGATTCTTTTTCACAAGGACTTCATGATGCATGGTCATCACAGTGGCGCGGCAGCCGCGGGTGCAGTGCGTCGAGCAGCGCCAGCGCAGCTTTTCCCCGTACGAGCGATCTGAGCAGTATGTATACCCATCCAGTATCAGCATGCGTTTACCTCGCCGCGAAATGACGTATTCGACTGAAATTTTAGAATATAATAGACTTGTGGGTAGTTTATAAAAAAAGTCTCGACAGTGGAGTGAATGAATCTTAAATGTAGCATCGGCACTTTATGTCAAAACAATATGGGTTGAATTTGAACGAAGAACAAATTTGAGCTATATCACTTTTACATAGAGTGCCCATGCCATGTACCTACTAGTACAGCGCCGAGCACTGGGATGTTTACCTTACTTACTCTACTATAAATTCGTATTTTTGTATAAATAGGGGCACATACTACTTCAAATTACGGTTATTAGTTACTACTATCGAAGGCATTAAGTAAAGAAATCAATACTTTACTTTTTAATCAAGTTTTCGTCATCATTATTATCAACTACAAAACGATTCTCGTAGGTCAAAATTTCTATTAAACATTCAAAGTCTACACGATTGCTATACTACTACTGCATTGTTACTTGAAATACTGGATGATGATTATGATTTTGCTTTATGCTAACGATATGGCCTTCGCATGTGATAACCGCGGCGCGGCAACCACGGTTGCAGTGTGTGGAGCACCGCCAGCTTTGCTTCGGACCAGTGGTTCTGAACGCGCTGAAAGTGTAGCCGTCTAGCAGCAGTAAGCGTTTACCTTTTTGCGAAGTGATGTACCGCACTGAAAATTTCGGGGCGTTAGAATTGTGGGTAGTACAGAAAATTATAAGCACATTATTAAAAATTAAAAGTTTGTTAAATTTTTCGGTATGCTGCTCGGAAACCTAAAAAAAAGTAATAAAAATTAGTTGGCGGGAAGCTAATTTTATTTACACATCAGATTGTATAGAAAATAAAAAATGAAATAACAAAAACAGGCTCAACAAATACTTATTATTAAAACTGGCGCTAAGCAAGACTAGAAACGAGCTGGATTTGTTGCGTTGCGGTTGAAAATGAAATAAGATATTAGTCGATTGAATCCATGTTTTATTTCCTTGCAACGAAGTGAATAATAGAGTGTTAAACTCGAAATTAAAAGCCATTTCACTTTCGACCTGATTATCCATTTTCCCCATACCGGGTCGGGTAATATGACCCGTTTTATCACAAAAAGGGTACCTACAGAAGGCATACATGTTTAGGCGTAATATATTGCCGTCTTTTTACAGTTACCTGAGATCTCGCCGCTTAAACTGCGGAGTGGACTTCCCCCGCTTTTATGCCCTATAGTTTTCCAATATACTATTCTACATAAATCTACGATATGGTCCTGGTAGGTGGCTGTGTTCGCCTCTTCTGCTGAAGACGCTGCTGGATATAGTGGTGACTCGAGCCTTGCAGCCATGGTTGCAGTGCGTGGAACAGCGCCAGAACTCCTTCACTCCAGCCACCCGAAGTGTGCAGAAGGTGTACCCATCCAGAACTAACAAACGCTTGCCTTGCTTCGACATACTGAACATAACTGGAAACATAACATTGGTCAGTGACACTAGTCCAATAAGTTACACTAATAAAAACTCTGAAATTACTTTGCATTAACATATTTAACATCGCAAGTATTTACTGTCAAATTTGCTGTGCTTTTGGCACGTATGTTATGTACTTATGTATAACTAACTATTCAAGTGCTACACTAGTGCGACCCCGTTTGTGACTTTGTTCGCTATTACAATAAGACATTTTAAAGTAAGTACTTCTAATACTAACTTAAATAGATCTAGGTTTATTAAAACCTTAGTAACACATTAGTGTGTGAAGGCCGGGCATAAAATAAACGCTCCATGATGCATGCATTACTTTCAATAATAAAATAAAATTATTCTCTCCCTGACGTTGTACCTAGTTCCATTTGAATTTACATTGAACATGAACAGGGCATGAACTTATCTCATTAAAAGACAACATGGTCTATTTGGAGCTTTGTCTCTATAATTGCCCTGCAACTAAAGTCAACAAAAGTAGAAGTGAGCACAAAAACGTTGAAACCGATCAAAAAATAATTAAAACAAAAAAAAACGTTTAGGTTTATTAAAAATCATCAAGGATGTAAAGAATGCTTTTAAATATAAGATAAACGCTGTTAAATAATTCATATTACGTTAAATATGTATAACTCGTACAAACTCATGTTCAGAGATTTTATGCAACAGGTTTGTGAGCTAATTCTAAACGTGGGTTCTAAATCCCTGCTTCCTTTACCAACTATATAAAAAAAACACAAATCTTTTTGAATGACTCATCAATGGGTTTTTCTATGCCTTGTCTTCGGTGGATGGTTATGCTCATGCTTCCTACAGAGTACGTAGTCATCGACAGTGATGGCAGAAGCGCGGCAACCATAGTTGCTATGCGTAGAACACCGCCAGCGCATCTTCGGGCCGCGTGGTGCGCCAGCAACGCCAAAAGTATAACCATCCAGTACCAATACGCGCCCGCCTTTTTGCGAAGTAGTAAACTGTGCTGAAATGAAAGACAATTCGTTTAACCATTCTGTGAAGTATTCAGAAGCACATTTGAGCTATACGTACAGTCAGGGTCAGATAAAAATAGAAAGACAGATGGGTTAATAAAATATATTATTCGATTGACTGCGTCAGTTTGGTTATACAAAAATATGAGACGTATTTATTTGATTAATCAAATATCCTGGACAAAAATTGCACTTAATAGTGACGTCATTCCAAACTTAAAAGTGTTGTATCCTCATATTTTTTTGTTTGTTTGTTACGTGTACAATATTTCAAATTAAGTGAAGGGTTTTAATAGTTTTAGTTTTTTCGCTTGCAGCCGTTATTTGTAACACATACAAATTTGACAAGTGCATTTATTTCTTGAGGTAAGATAGGCACCCGCACCACTCGATACACAAACAAATTTGAAAACTAAAGAAAACATTAACTCTTCTAGGTATGTCTTGTTAACAAAAAATTAAAGTCTTGTCATTATTTAACCTAAAAATAAATAATGTTCTTATTCCTCACGCCCGGTGGGTGACTGTGCTTACGCCTCGCAGTGACCAGGCAATCGTCGATGGTGATGGCCGAAGCTAAGCAACCCTGGTTACGGTGTGTGGAACACCGCCAGCGCTGCTTCGGACCATTCGTAGCGCCAACAGTGCTTAACGTGTACCCATCTATTACTAATATGCGCTTGCCTTTCTGCGAAGTACCAAACTGCACTGAAATAAAAATAGTTTTTCATTTGGGATTTTACAATATCTGCAATTCTTTTATAATATGAATAAAAAAAGAAACAAAAACAATCATCACAAAAGTTTGTAATGTTTATTAGACTTGTTCTTCGAGCAAAGTTTTTTTTTTACATAATCTGCTCATTAACACTACGCTAAAATATAATTAAACACAGCCACGGTAGAATGCTTAATAGGGGAGATGTATATAAAAACTACCATTAGGTATTTATTTCAAGAAATAATTTCAGTTTCAAAGATAAGTAATTATGTGTAACAAATGAATTTATATGTTTTTATCTTTCAGTGGAGTTTTTACATTCAAAGGACAATTTTATACTCATCTTCCCTATTGAAGAACGTAAGTCAACACTACGCTTTTTAACTAAGTACAGTTCATTGCACGTTTTAAATAATATAATTTGACTTTGACTTTTTACGATTAATTCTTGCTCCGACAGGGCCCCGGTTCGTGGTTATGTCCGTTCTTGGCGGCAACAAGTTCGCCGTCCACAGTGGTGACGGAGGCGCGACAACCCACGTTGCAGTGTGTGGAGCAACGCCAGTGTTGCCGAGGCCCGTGGCGCCGACGAGCGCTGTACGAGTAGCCTTCTACCTTTAGTATACACTTGCCACGGCGCGAGCGCGACATTACGTATTTCACTGCAATAAAAAAACACGTTAACATTTCGGTAGTACAATTTACTTGAGAAACTAGGTAGAGAGTAGCGTGGATTAACCACGCCGCTGCGTAAAATACGATGACTCACCAGTGCTCATCAGTAACGTCTTAAAAATTTTAATTCTATACGTCTTTATCACTGTGATTTACGTACCGTCACCTTTATTTTTCGCAGCAGCGTGGTCGGACCTTTACTACTTAGTTTGGATAGTTTAGGAAAAAATAAAATTAGCTGAATAAATTTTGCCCACACCTTATACATACATACATACAATCACGCCTGTATTCCCACACCTTATGGCATGGTTAAAAAATTCAAAGTGTTTGGCGCTGATAGTTAGTTAGTAGCACTCTTAATTTCTTCTCTGAATGCAGTAAGAAGTGACTTAGGATAGCAAACTGTCACTATTATACTTCTTTTACCTATGTTCATAACGGCGTGTAAAAGAAAGTATCTTCAGCTGGTGCTGCAGTGGGTTCAAAAGACCCCCCAACGATATTTCCACCACCGCATGGCAAGTTTTTTGACCCTCTTGCACGTGTTTAGGTAAAAATTAATGTTATAACTTTGCAAAAAAAAGACCTATTTTTGTGTTTCAAGAATGACTAAAAATTTTAAGCTTCATTTGCCCCGAGATCTGCCAATCAAGAAAAGAGATAATAATTAGGGAAAGTGGCAGGCCGATATCGACCTGAACCGCACTAGAAAGTATTTTTAGTAATGCTGGGACAGGACAAAAATAAAGCAATATCAAAAATAAAACTATCGTGCAATAAATGTAAAGTTTTTTATTTAAGTATACACAAAATTATGCGTGTCACTAAAACACAATATGCAAAGATGTTGGTTGCAATCTCTGCAATAATTTTTGCTTTTTTTCACATTTTTTCTGGCTTCCGCCCTTTCAAGGATTCTCCGCAGTCTCTTGTAGCATCCTGCACAATTTCTTCGTTTATCACTCTTCTCAAGGACATGATTGTCAAAACGTTGTATTTCATTTTCTAAAATGAGAAAAAACCCTGTGATTTGTATACTATGTAATTTTTTACTGGGGCATCACAGTTGGGAACAAGTTAATAGGTTCTTGAATTGAATTATCTTTCGTGTAGTGTTACGTTTAGAATAACACCTCTCCATTTCTTCCGAGGATGCCGTAAGAAACGTTTAAGGAAATAGGTTGAGATATGTTTTAGGCGCAAGACAACCTCCAAAGTACAGGGGAGGTCGGGCGAGGGCGCCCTCGCGACAATTACTCGTCTGTTCATCAGATCAGCGATTCTCTGAAGAGATGCTACATTAGAAGCGCCCAAATCCCTCGAGCATGATTGTATGACGAGAGGGATGAACGTAAGTGAAGCTAGAGAGATTATGGCACGAAAAAAAAAAACAAATGGCGTTCTCTTGTCTCTGCCTACTCCGCAGGGAATGGCAGGATGTTTATACATACATACATACATACATAACATCACGCCTGTATTCCCAAACGGGGTAGGCAGAGCACACAAAACGCTACAAAAACGCTACACGAAACGCTCATGATGTTTATTCGTGTATTAAACTAGATACTACAGAACCCACTATCGAGCACAGTAAGGTCCTGGCGCGTGGTTGTGGCAGTGCCTCCTAGTCACCAGACTTGATCCGACGGTCCGCACGCTTGCGAAGCAGCCGTGCGTGCAGTGCGTGGAACAGCGCAATCTTGGTTATACAAGAGCGCTCTCGACACAACTACTCGTCTTTTGACCAGATCAGCGATGTTCTGAAGAGAGCCTACATTAGAAGTACTCGAATCCGTCGAGCATGTATGACAAGATGGATGAATGTAAGTGAAGCGAGAGAGGCATGCTACGAAAAAAAAAGACGTTCTCTTGTCTCTGTCTACTCCACAAGAAATAGGATGGGATGTTTATTTGTGTATTAAACTAGATACTACAGAATCCACTATCGAGCACAGTAAGGTCCTGGCGCGTGGTTGTGGCAGTGCCTCCTAGTGACTAGAGTTGAGCCGACGGTCCGCACGCTTGCGAGGCAGCCGTGCGTGCAGTGCGTCGAACAGCGCCACCTCTGTGTCATACCGCCAGACCGGTCCTGGGAATACGTGTACCCTTCAAGCAGCAGCATTCGTTTCCCTTTTTGCGAGGTGATGAATTCCACTGAAATGTAAAAACCACTGGAGTGTTGTAACATTGGAAAATAACGTGACTTCCCGGAGATTAAGTTTTACACTGATTTTCTACGAGTATCATAAACGGAAAAGATTGTTAGGACTAGCAAAAAGTATTACCACAATCAAGTTCAAGTTTGTCTTTCTAGAAGTCTTTTTCTTCTGAAGCATAGCATAACAGTTATTTATGAGACTGCTGCGTAAAAAAAGGCTTAAACACGTTAGGTTTATAACATGAGCCGTGAGACGAAACTCATAAAAACACTAGTGTTCACAAATTCCAAAAAGCCAAAAGCAAGTACCTAATCTCCCTTATTAAGCAATAGACAAAGACAATAGTGTTTTTTGTTAAAACCAGCAAAATTTAAATGCGAAAATCCCTCCTCTATCTGTTATCAATTCACGCTTCAATCGCCGAAATGGTTTAAACTAAAAGTTGGTAAGGAGATAGATAACTTAAACCTAGAGGAAAGACATAGGCTATTTTTTAAAAACATGCATATTTTTAGGATCAAATGCCAGTTAAGTTCAGCTTTCAGCAATATGCCAATATGGTCACTCTACGATTATTTTACAAAATAAGAGGATGCCAAAAAATAACTGTGAAACAGTTAGTTGTTTTCTTATAATATGTAATTCTTAATAACGTTAACATATAACAAAACATTGGTTATGGTTTATGGTATAACAGTAACGAAATACAGGCTAAGATGAATACATAACATTACAATATTAATTTAAAATGTAATCAACATCAACTCCCACCAATTCTAATAATCAACAAGTATAGTGTTTTTTTAGTCTTTTTTTAGAATAAACAACGCAATATTTAGCAATCTAAACATCGACTAAAATGGCTAAACTATCTAACTAAATCCGAGGGTTTCTATAGTTGTAATGACTAAGTAAACCTACAAAGAAAATATTGTACGAACCAATCATTTTAATTCAGTTGCGATAGATAGGTATTAACAAGTAAAAAACTATTCAAAAAACCATACGGAATTATAAATGTGTGTTCATTACTGGCCTTTTCCGTTCTCGGTCGAAGTACAATCACTAGTTTCTATCAAATAAGGTATAATATTTAGTACCTACTTACCCAGCACCCATAGTTATCTTGAACTTGAATAACAATCTATGACACAATCGTTACAAATATCACTTTTTTATATTGCAACTGTATCGTAAATCTGACACAGCTCAACTCGAAATTTCATGTTAAATTTCAAGTTAGTACGTAATTAAGACTAGATTTCTTTAGTAACAACGTATATAAATTGCAAAAGTTTAAAGTCAGCGTTATTGTAAAATCTATTTTACGTGGGATAAAGAAATGAAACACTATCACAGAGCTTGAATAATAAAGTAACAATGAATATAGTGAACATGTTCATGACATCATTTAAGAAACCAACTATTCGTAGCGAAGGAGAGTAGTGACAACTCATTCGCTTCCATCATCTTCTTTTTCTTCTTGAGTCCTTTAGCTTGAGCTCCCTGTTCGTGGTTGTGGGTATTGTTGAAGCTGATGATGTTCTCATCCAGGGTGATGATTGAGGCTTTGCAACCAAAGTTGCAGTGGGTCGAGCAGCGCCAGCGCAGCCTGTTCCCAAGCTTTGTGTGCGCACAGAATGGAAAACCGTGGAATTTGAGAATTCTCCCGCCTCGTTTTGACTCGATGAATTCCGCTGAAACAAAAAACAATCAGACAAACATACAAATATTTGAGGTCATAGCTTATATAGAGCCTGGCGCATAATCCGCGTCGCTCTCATTTATACGGGCCACAACAGAAACCAACCAATCACAGCGCATTGGATCATCAAGCAACCAATCAACAATCATCGCTTGCACACATGATTGGTCGCTCTGCGCCCTACATGTGGCAACGACGGCATACCAGTACAATAAATTTCTTACACAGAATAATAACCACTTAAGCGAGGCGATGCGGTGCGGATCTATGTGGCTCTGGTACTCACCACCATATACCTAATAGCTCAGTATATATGCCTGGACGATTTTCAAAGATCTATCTCCCAATCAAGATTTGTTATGCAAAGGCCCATAATATGAGATATGAGTTACAAAGGCGCCGAATCAATGAAAAATCTTATTTTTTAACGATTTAATTTAGAATACAAACAAATTTATAAAATTAAAACTCCTTTAAATCGGAAGCAACAAAAAAGATACCTAATACTAATTCAAAACCAACGTAAAACAAAATAAATGAGAATAGGTTATTCTAAAGCTCTCCTCTTAAGAAAACTAAACCTTTCGAGGGTGATTATGATGGCCCGAGCATTTGAGAATAGAGTTGCCGTAAGTGACCACCAGGGCGCGACAGCCGACGTTGCAGTGCGTGGAGCATCGCCAGTGGAGCTTGCGTTGGCCATCCCCTGTCCACTTTCGACGAAGACCGTAAGTGTACCCGTCGACCAACACCAAGCTAGTACCTTGCCTTGAAGTTACGAACTCCACTGAAAACACAGGCTTCAAATAGAGAATTATTTATATGCCAACTAAAAAAAGAAATAGTTATTAGTAATTACGAAAACGTGTGTTTTAAAGTTGTTTAAAAATATATCTTTGTTGCTTTTAAAATATATATTTGTTAAATCATAAGAAACAGCTGAAACACTTTTAACCCTTAGGTGCATGATTTAATTTTTTTTTACGAAAAAAATATATGCGGTTGGGAAATATGGGTGAATGCCAGGAAAAATAGTAAAAAAAATCGTAATAATTTTTTTATATTTTTTTTTTTACGAAAACACTTTGTATCATTTTTGATACTCCATGGAGCAAGCACTTAAAAAATATGTTCTAAAATAATAAGTCAATAAAATATAAACTTCAAAAATAGAATTTTAACAATCGCAAAACATTAGCTATAAATGAAATTCATGTTTTTGTGTGTTTATGGGTATATACGGATCTTGTGAACTCGTATATGGCCTGTTCTCGTTTAATAAAATGAGGATCTGAGGATCTTAATTAAATCAGGTTTTTCTATAAAATTTAATTCTTCTGCCATACTTGTAGGTTCTTCTGTTGTCTCTTCTTCCTCGAGAATTGTTTGCAGGTCTTCGAGTGATTAAGAAAACTCCAGATCATCTCCTTCGCACTCGGCATTGTCTTCAGATATTTTTCCACCTTCTAACTGAATCAACAGTGCTTCTACGTCCTTTTCTAAGACAAACCCTATGTGGTGATGTTGGGCATGTAAATAAGCTTTTATTAACATGCCCACACTACTTGATAAATAATGGTAAAGTATAAAAAACTCAAAAAGTTCTGAAAACCATGCTAGTAGAAAAAGTAAGCGTAGTGCATGGAGTATCATTATTGATACTACAAAAAAAGTCGTCATCGCATGGAGTATCATTTTCGATACCAACTGGAAACTCAAAAAACTATTGTATTAATACAAATCTCACAAAAACTTCTATAATCCCCGATAAATAGAAATACTAACCTTTCTTATACATATTTTTCCGATTGGAAATATCTCATGATCCGCCAGATAAAAAAAAATGAAAACTTGCAATTTCACCTTTTGCAAAAAGTAGCCGCACAATTCAAACTTTTGACATTTAGTATAAAAATGGCTGTACTAGGATTGACAGTTCTTTTTTTTCTTTGAAGTATTTGAGCAAAGGTAACAAAATACTGGTATTAGAAGGTGGCGAGAAAGAATAAAAATATTTTAGAGTGTTGAAAAGACATGGTATCATTTTTGATACCGTATGCACCTAAGGGTTAAGCAGAAGCAGCTTTGATTAATTACAACACTCACAAAATACATTGCATATTACACGCATTGTAAGGTCAATTCTCTTACAGTCGTGATATTGATATTAAAAAAGTGAATAAATCAATTTATCATCTTTATTCAAAAATTGACAACATTACTAAAAAGAAGCTATTTATCACAATTTTTACCAACTATTGAAGTCATCTCTAAAATTATTTTCACTTGCATATGAAAATTGCAAGTTAACAAAACCAAACCGTCGAATTTTGACACCCAAGAACCTCTTGCATAGGTGGGTGTGTATGTTGATTCCTAGTACTAAAAACTTTGCCTTTAAATGTCATTACCGTGGCATTGCAACCACGGTTGCAATGGGTCGAGCATCGCCATCGCTCCTTGACACCCGAGGGCTTGTGGTAGCAGAAAGTATAGCCATCAACTGTTATACAGGTTCTCTTCATTCGTCGTGCTGCAAGAAAACGATCATTACTTTCACCATGACATTTAGTATTGTGGGGACCTAATTCAAAATTTGACATGTTTCAAAAGTAAGCTATAAATATATATGGCTTCATGTGTTATTTTCGTGAAGTGTCTCATTTTGAATTAGGTCTCTACAATACTAAACGTATCATTGTGTGTATCCTTATCATTTCTTGTTAGTCATATAAAAGAAAAAATACGTGTAGTAATTTTTTCAGTCAACTACCAAATTCTGCGGCATAAACTTGAAGACATAACAGTGATAACACTAAAGATAACTACAAGTAAAAATTAAAATACATAAGAAGGTACGTGGACTCATTATTTATTTTTTCCTCGTTTCGATTAAGTCATACAGATTTGGCGTGCGACAACTATTCCCGTCCGCCATTTTCAATTCTGTCAATGTCCGCTTTGTTCAAGCATGATATACCCAAGTGGTATTTCAGTAATATGATAATGGGCTTTTAAGTCTTATTAGGAAACTTTTTTTTCCAGTATCCGACCATAAAGTATGCTCATCAGTAGCCCTACCACGAGCTGCCAGTGACAGTACTCGCTAGCGTCTGTGTAAATCGTTAAAATTTGTATGGAGAAACGAACAGCGCCACTAGCGGTCACTTGCTGAACTACTGATCGCTAGTATGAGTTCGACGGTAAATTACCTATCGAAATCAGAACGCTACCGAGTCTGTCTTAGGAAAGAGACAATCGGCGTCACGTAAGTTAGAAAGAGACAATGCTCTACAAAGCCGATCTTCGCCGTAAAGACTGATGTGCAAACTTTATGGTCGGGTATAGGTATATAATGACAAAGATAAAAATAATGAAATGAAAATATTTTTTTGAATAAATTCAAGCATGAATAAAGCAACATTAGGTTCATTGGTGTATGTATAATTATTCTGATAACTGTTTCCTTTTGTTAAGTTTATGTTATAATTAGTTGTAATAATTGGTTTCACAGTGCATTAGATATAACGATGGGCCCTATGTATAAGGGCCAAAGTGATTTTTTTCAATTTTGCTTTTTTTGCATTTTAGGCATCTATAAAGTAT
>BHDV01005067.1:188961-216310 GCA_005406045.1 Adoxophyes honmai
TTCATTCGGTACTATTCACTCGAAATGACACGTCTGAACACGGAATGAAACAAACTGTCGAATGAATTCACTAGAAAAATGAAGCTATAACTCGGATGAACGTTCATCCGAATGAACCGTCTGATTGGGCCTTAATAAAATAATGTACGGTAGCGAAAGTTGGGTATGGCAAACGAAGGAGAAAAGTAGAATAAATGCTGTAGAAATGAGAGCGTCAAGAAGTATGGAAGGTGTATCTCTGAAAGAAAGAATTAGAAATAGTGTGATAAGGGAACGAGCTGGTGTGAATGTAGGTTTAGTGACTAGAATAGAAAAAAGTATGCGTAGCTGGTTTGGTCATATAGAGAGGATGGATGAATACTGAATACTGGATGGGAAGACCTAGACGGACGTTCCGTAATCAAGTCGCGGACGTTTTAGAAACAGGTCAGATCAAGAGTATACGAAATTGACGAGCATGTATGAAGAGACTAATGAACGTGGATGAAGCAAAAGAAGTATGTCAGGATCCTAGCAAGTGGAACAAAGTGATCTCTGCCTACCCCTGTGGAAAGAGGCGTGACGGTATGTATGTATGAAAACGAATATTTCATTATGAGTGAGCTTCACGATAGACTCATGGTCAAAGCTGATCTTACAAACTTGGAACTAACGATCAATAAAATGGAAAATACGCGAGATAAAGCAAGCACTAATTGAGCTCGACAAGCTTCGTGTAACGAATTGTCATGAGCCATCATCGCAATCAGCGTCTAATCACAACAATTAGCTCAAAACCCGTCGACCTAATTCGATAAAAAAATGGAATGCACCCGTTTTATTTCACTATGAATAAGTCTAACGGAAGTTTCATGTTCAAAAATCTTGATCCTTGTACTTATTCAGTGAGCACGGTACGGAACAACTCTTTCTGTTTTGAGCATTCTTTCAATTACGCGGTGGGTGGTTGTGCTCGTTCGATTTCCTCACAATTTCGTCGTCTACTGTCATGACGGTGGCTCGGCAGCCGTGCTTGTTGTGTGTCGAGCAGCGCCAAGTGATCTTCGAACCAGCAACCTTAGCCATGTAGTATGTGTAATTAAATACCTTCAGTAAACTTTTTCCTTTCTTTGAAGTCACTATTTCCGCTGGAATAAACATTTTGATGGTACAATGCCTCGTTATGGTCAGTCGTATGCAATTTAATTTTATTTCATTCTGTTATAAGCTATCTGTGAATGGGACATAAAATAAATTTACTGAAAACATTAAAATCTTTTTTTAACAATTATTATTGAAACATATTTTTATTGTAATATAATTTTCTAACATTTTAAACACAAAAATAACAAAGACTGATATAATTTAATTACAAATACACAACCATGGAAACCGCGGCTTATAACCACAGACACAAAAAGATATAGATTATAATATCAGAACAGATGATAGTTTTAGCGTATGACGACATTTTTTCTCTGTTTACCGCGCAGAGAATAAGATGGTAGTAATGAAATAACACTCATTACATTACTGTAATGACGTTCTCAATACGAACGGTATCATCATTTGCGGTGACGCCTTGGGTTTACTTAAAAACGTGTAAGGATTTGACCGTAAAAAATCTTATCTTCATTAAAACAGAGTATAAACAATCTGGGACAAACCAATCCCCAATTGACAATTTTCCTACGCGAAAAGATTTTTAGGTAAATCATTCGGTCGAATTGGCTCAAAACGTACCTGGGCATGGGTTTTGACTGTCATGAGTTTACATAATATCATTTGTCTAAATTTTTTAAGCGTCAGGGATTTCAACTTTTTTAATTTATAAAGTTATTTAAGAAGAATTGACATGTCGTCGTTGTTCCCTCGGCGCGTGGTTGTGGTCATTCTTGCATATAACTATCTCGCCAGCAACAGTGGTGATGTTAGCGCGACAGCCATTATTGCAGTGGGTGGAACATCGCCAGTGCTGCTTTTCGCCGTACGTGTGTCTTACACAAAAGGAGTAGCCCGCGACCACAAGCATGTATCT
The DNA here is from genome assembly GCA_005406045.1 of Adoxophyes honmai. NCBI lineage: Eukaryota > Metazoa > Arthropoda > Insecta > Lepidoptera > Tortricidae > Adoxophyes > Adoxophyes honmai. The sequence continues at coordinate 190,979 of BHDV01005067.1, forward strand.
CCCTTTCTGCGATATCACATATTCAACTGGAAAATTAAGTACAAATGGTAAAAGGGTGTGTTAGATTCTCTGGATATTCTGTCATAGCAATTAATGTAATCAAATCAAGACAATATTTAAGTTAGAAGAGGGTTGACTTATTCTGAAGCAGTCTTTCTGATAATTACTAGAGACCAGTAAAGATAGACTGGCAATGTCCATTTAAACGTGTGTTCATCCATAATATTGTGAGCTTAACTAGATGTCGCTTTGTAAGGGTCTCCCCACATTAGTTGACGCCTTTTCGGCAAAATGCGGGTAGAATAAGCGTTATGTCAACGCAATAAGGTCGAACAAGACGTCAATCGGCTCGGCTCGTTCGACCGAGAATGGCCGAGCCAATTCACGTCTTGTTCGCCCTTATTGCGTTGACATAAAGCTTTTTCTACCCGCATTTTGCCGAAAAGGCGTCGACTGGTTTGGTGAGACCCTAAGAGTCACTCTCGTCTGCGTTCGTACGCATCAGTTTGTATGGGATCGCTACTTGTCTGGTCGATCACGACAGTTGTGTAAAGGTGCCACTGGGAGGCGCTATCTCAGTTCCCATACGTATTAACGCAGACGAGAGTGGCTCATGTTTTGATCGTAATGACGGCACTTGGGGTATAGAGCGCGTTTGAAGGAAAGGCCTGCCAGTACGTATAAGTGTCTTTATAACTCTAAGCTTCCATCATACAGACGCGCGTTCACGTGGTGTGCTCTTTGAGGCATTTGGTGCGAAGTCACAGCTCCGCCTTTCCATGCTAGCAAGACGCGTAGTTCCATCGCGGGCCGTGGACGCTAGCGTCGCGTGCGCATCCGCAGTCATCAGAGCGTCTAGTGTCTTCAATTCGATGGTGCAGTCGTTAACGAATTCGTTTGCGAGTTGTCGAGGAATTTATGGAGACTTGTCGACCGTGGCAGTTGCGCAAACGTTCCGCTGGCGGCGTTGTCTCGGTTTCCATACAATTTTGCGATAACTCGCAAACGAATTCGTTAACGACTGCACCATCGAAATTAACACACTAGACGCTCAGAATTAGCGGTTGGTTGGCGTAACGCACAGTGAAGACGGGGCATGCGCGGGACGCGTTTATCACGTGACACGCTAGCGTCACGCTAAGGCCCCGCGCCTGTGTGATGAAGGCTTTACAATTAGGTACTGGAATCTGTTGGTTTAGCATGGCAACAGGCTCTATTCGCCTCGCGCGCGGAATAGACTACCAGTAATTTTTTGACGTCGCTACTTAGTGACATGTACAGTCTATTTTGCGCATATCTCTATTACGCCTTGTCGTGGTAAGGCGGCTGCTATGGCTAAAGAAATTAATGAAAGAATAAACGCCAATGAAAAACGGTTCGTAACGCTTAAACGGTACGGTTTAATACGAACTTCTATTTCTCGCAATTGATTTACCTTTTCACTTATTTAACTTGCAATTGCTCTTCATTTGAATACTTAATAGTGACCATAACTTTTCAAAATCAACGCAGAGATTCACTGACTTCGCCATGGTCCAGGGGGGTGGTTGTGATCATTCTTGGACAGAACAACTTCTCTGCCAAAAGTGGTGAAGGTCGCGCGACATCCATGGTTGCAATGTGTGGAGCATCGCCAGCGTTGCTTGGTGCCCGACGTCCGTCCAACGCAGAAGGTATACCCACCGACCATCAGTAGTCTTTTACCCTTTTGCGACGTTCCAAATTGCACTGGAATAAAATTGCGAAAAATGCATAAAGTACAAGAATATTTTTTATTTATTTAAGCAATATTTAAGCCGTCTCCATTTCTGTGAATGTCATAAGAAGTGAGTGAAAAAATAGGTTAAGGTATGTTTTAGGCGATAGACTAGCATAGTACAGTTTTCCCAAGAAAATAACTCCGATCGGCTGTTACCGTCTGCGCCGAGAGGGACAGAACGATATCCGAGAGTAGCCGAACGTTTTAAGAGTCAGGACTCACATCCTAGCTAATGGAATCAGTTTGCGTGGCTGATCATTACCAACATGACGAACCAAACGGGCGGCTGTCATGTTGACGTGACATCTATCAATCAATAACCAAAAACAACGCCAGAGTTTAGCGCGCGAAAGTCTCTTTTATCATTATTATTATTTTGGTAATACTGTAAGCTAAGTAAAACCGTTTAATATGTAATAAACTGTACTGACGTTTTGTTTTAGTATGATGGTAATGATCTGCCACGCAAAGTCCATAGAAAAGGTTTTTTGTTCCTAGTTACGCCAGCCTGGACATATGTCATGAGTCATCTGTCTGTGACATCATCAATAACCAATCAAAACTCGAGTGTTAAAAATCTTTTTTATCATTGGTAGATCGAAGTTTCCCGCGTCACAAAACTCGTCAATTGCGCAGGTATGTCCAGAGGAATTCTTAGTTCGGTAATACTGTACCTACCTATTTACATAGAACCTAAAAATATGCTAGGATTGGCTGCGAAATGTGATGTCATGGTTTCATAGAGTCATGGTTTTGACTATGTATCGTTTCGTATGCTCTGCCAACCCTATTTGGGAACACAAGCGTGATGTATGTATGAATAATTTAAATACTAAGTGAAATTGTACACAATTTGGACACTTTTTTGTAAAAACGGCTGTATGTTCTGATATACTTTAGTTATCTATAAGAAAAACAGGGCATCTTACAAATAATCGAAAACGATATGAAAAATCTGGAGATCCAAGCGTTAATGAAGATATTTGGACACACAAGCTATAACAAGTCAGCTTGATTTATCCTAATTTGCTTATAATATCTTATAATTGCGGGTGAGAAAGTAGAACAAGTAAAAGAGTTTGTATACCTGGGATCGGGGTTTACGAAAGACGGTAAGTGTGAAAGTGATATTGAAAGGAGAGTGAATGCAGGAAATATAGTCAATGGAGCACTGCGCGCCTTCGTGAGCAGTCAGAAGGCGTCAAAAAAGGCTGTCCACAGAGGGGTGCTCGTTCCAACACTTATGTACTGTAGCGAAAGTTGGGTATGGCAAACGAAGCATAAAAGTAGAATAATTGCAGTAGAAATGAGAGTGTTAAGAAGTATGGAAGATGTATCACTGAAAGACAGAATAAGAAATAGTACGATAAGGGAAAGAGCTGGGGTGAAAGTAGATATAGTGAAAAGGATAGAAAAAAGTATGCTTAGTTGGTTTGGTCACATGGAAGGGATGGATGAAAGAAGATCGACGAAACAAATTTATATGGGAAATGCGGATGAGTGCAGTGCGAGGGGAAGATCTAGACGGACGTTCCGTGATCAAATCGCGGACGTTTTAGAAACAGGTCAGGTCAAAAGTACCCGAAACTGACGAGCATGAATGAGGAGATTAATGAATGTCAATGAAGCAAAAGAAGTATGTCACGATCGTAGCGAGTGGAATCAATTGTAGTATCTGCCTACCCCTATGGGAAAGAGGCGTGACGTTATGTATGACTGTTTGTATGTATGCTTATAAAATATTACCTGAAATTAAGAATATCAAAATATACTGGTAATGATTGCGTGCGCATGTTTTAAATAAAATACAGGAAGTTGACAATAAACATAAATATACTTAATCACAATATTGCTATTGCTACAAATATCGCTATGAGAAACTTACTACTAATATTACAAATGTGAAGAATTTTTGTTTATCGGTTTGTCTCCTTTTGACGCATTAACGGCTGAACCGTTGAGAAATATGGCACGGAGACGAATTTAAATTCGGAAGAAGCTCCTAAATTTCTTCATAATCTAACGCGACAAACTAATTATATGCAGACGGAAACGCGACTAGCAACTACCTACTACAAAAACATTGATAAATAAAGCGTGTACACTTACGTCTTAATATCGAGATTAGTGCGACGTGTTTCGGGCCAGTTAGTGACCCACCATTTGGAGCAACGTGTCACGGCTGCGGATAGGCGCGCATTGCAATTCACAAGTACCCACATTTTTACTATCACTCTCACTCAGACACTCAGACGTCGGGTTGGACACAACACTAACAACATCTGTCTTTAAAAGCTCGTTCATATCGACCAATTGATCCATCAATAATTTGCAATAACGATCATCTTCCATAGCCAAACTAAAATAGGCTAGGTTAGGTTAGGTTAGGTTAGGTTTGTTTTATGACCATACATCGGATCGTTGGAGCGAGCGGAGCGTCAAAACAATCGTTCCTAGAACAAAATATTTAGGAGAACTAAAGCTATGGAAGAAAACGTTAGGGAATGCAAAAAAAGGCATTATAGGCGTTAGGGATCCAGGTATAAATCCGTCTTTGATGGACCCGAAATAATGTTGAGCCAATTTCCACATAAAGACGTGAGTGCATCCTTTTTATTTCAGTATAAGTGAGTCTCACATACATACATACATACATAATTCTCACGCCCATATTCCCATGAGGGGTAGGCAGAGCACATGAATTCAAAAATCCAGTGCCACGTTTAGCAAATTCGGGGTAACCAGATAGTTAAACGTGATATTGCGGTGACAGGGTGCTAGCCTATCGCCCACAATACACTAACCCTTTCCCAGAGTCGACTCTTACGACACCCACGGGAAGAAAGGGGGAGGTGCTATTCTAACCCGGCACCACACGGGTGAGTCTCACAGTAGTTTTAATTTTACTAATAAAACATTTAAGAAAGAAGACTACAAACAATATTTTCCAGCGACTTTCTAGCGTTGTTGACGTCGCTTTGCCGGTGGATGATTGTGTTCCCTCTTGGACAGGATCACCTCATCACCGATGGTGATGATGACAGCCCGGCAACCGTTGTTGAGGTGAGTAGAGCAGCACCAGCGTCGTCTGTCACCAGACGTAGAACGATCACAGAACGAGTATCCATCAAACAAGAGCAATTGCTTGCCTTTTTGTGAAGTTACAAATTCCACTGAAAAAAAGCGATTGGGTTAGTCCGAAGAAAAATTTGAGCGGTTACAAAGGACGTGTCGAATTGTAACAAAGAATCAGTTAGTTGGTGTGCGGTATGTCGCGAGGTTTATTGTTATTGAAAGTATTTTTAATGTTTATGTTAATGTTTATTAACTCTGATTTGCAAAGCTTGATGTAAAATATCTAAAACAATTAGTCACTTAATAAAACAACTTCAACAAAGGAAATTTGAGCGGTTACAAAGGGCGAGTGTCATTTTAACGACGAATCTGTTTGTTGGTGTACGGTATGTCGCGAGGGTTTTTGTCAGTGAAACTATTTTTAATGTTTATGTTATTGTTTATTAACTCTGATTTGTAAAGTTTGATGTAAAATATCTAAAACAATTAGTCACTTAATAAAGCAACTTTAAAAAAAACGAGGAACGCATTTTTAGTTTTATACATAACCGGTTTCAACTCGACTTGAAGTATTTTTTTCTATTTCTCAATTATTCAGCAGGGCAGAAATAAACCTGACAATCGCATGTTAGTTGTCAAATCCTACCTTATACAGGGTGGCCGGAAATTGGCCGTAAATATTTTAACCAGTGGTCGGGTATACGCGTCTGAAAACCCCTGTAAAATATTTCCTGAAAATTTTCATTATTGACCTTGTGGGAGACAAAACAAATGTTTCATCGGTTTTTAGGTCATTGCGCCCTGTGTTTTATCTACCTTACGTCCTGTACGCAAGCTACGCAGTTGACTTAGAGCCGACTAAAAAAGACCAGTTTTTCAATTTTGGTAATTAAAAAAAACGGTAAAAAAACTTCACAGAGGTTTTCAGATACGTTTATCGGACCAATGGTTAAAATTATTGATAACGTTAATATTAGAAACGTAGAACAAAGTTAAGTCTATATTACCATGAACAATATTTTTTCCTGTGGCTAGCGTTGCTGAGGTCGCTTTGCTGGTGGATGATTGTGTTCCCTCTTGGACCGTATCACCTCATCACCGATGGTGATGACGACAGCCCGGCAACCGTTGTTCAGGTGGGTAGAGCAGCACCAGCGTCGTCTGTCACTAGACGTAGAGCGGTCACAGAACGAGTATCCATCAAGCATGAGCATTTGCTTGCCTTTTCGTGAAGTTACAAATTCCACTGAAAAAAGCGGGTTGGGTTAGTCTGAAGGAAATTTGAGCGGTTACAAAGGGCGAGTGTCATTTTAACGACGAACCTGTTTGTTGGTGTAGGGGAGGTAAGCCTAAAACGGGTACGCTAAGGGACATGTGAAATAAAAAATACTTAGAAACGTAAAATGTACCAAATAGTTTTACTAAAGGAAATGTTTATTTAATATGGTATATAAAAAAATAACAAACATAACCATTCTCTTCAACAATCTTAGAAAAACAGAAATTAGGAGACCCTTCCAAATACCCGTTTTGCCCTTATAGGGGGCCTAAATCAGGTACCTCATCAGGGCATAACGGGTAAAGGCTATATAATGAGAACAATCAACTTATTTTTATAGTTTTACAATATTTATTAACATAAAATCACTTATATTTTCATTTATGCGTCTTAAATTATTAATCAGACTCATATATTGCTAAGCCGTGATAGCCCAGCGGTTCGACATGTGTCCTCTCAAGCAGAGGGTCGTGGGTTCAAACCGCGGGCTCGCACCTCTGAATTTTTCGGAATTTATGTGCGATATCGAATTTGATATTTATCACGAGCTATTCGGTAAAGGAAAACATCGTGAGGAAACCTACACGCAGCGACGAAGTCATTCAACGTTGTGTGTGAAGTTCCCAATCCGCACTGGGCCCGCGTGGGAACTATCGCCCAAGCCCTCTCATACTGAGAGGAGGCCTGTGCCCTGCAGTGGGACGTATATAGGCTGATGATGATGATGATGATATATTGCTAGCTTCTTCCATAGCAAGTTTCATAACTGCCTCGTCCCATGATGCATTAGAGGTTTTTCTTTTATATTTGTTAACCATCTAGAATAAAACAAACCAAAAATCTTAATTAAAACCTCATTTCAACCACCCAAACTACTTACATGACCATACTAGGGCAAATCGGGTACATACCCGTTTTACCCCTACCCGTTATGCCCAAACGCATGTTTTTATTTTTAACCGCCATAACCTCAAAACCAAATGCAGGAATGCCACAAGTTTTTTTAATTTAGATGCATAATTCCTTACAAAATCACAACACAAAACTTAAGTAAACATAATCCATACAATATTTGAGTATTCACTGTTACCAAAAGTAATAATTTTTTAGTAAAACCATCAAAAATATTGTTTTCAATCTTACCTTGCAAGCGCTTGCGTCACAGCGGAGAGCCGACTGCCTGTGATTGGCCGACTGTCACGCCACCTCGCTGCACTCGTACATTCTCACTAATAGACGTAACACGCACACAAACAAGCATACCCGATTTAGGCGGGGTACCCGATTTAGGCTTATCTCCCCTACGGTGTGTCGCGACGGTTTTTGTAACTGAAACTATTTTTAATGTTTATGTTATTGTTTATTAACTCTGATTTGTAAAGTTTGATGTAAATATCTATAACAATTAGTCACTTAATAAAGCAACTTCAACGAACGCATTTACAGTTTATTTTAACTCGACTTAGGTATTTTTTCTTATTTGTCAATTACTACTGACTACGTTACGAACTTAGGGTGTTGTGATACAATTATAAAATTTTGATGTGCAAGGTTTTTGGGACTATATGTCACATAACTTTTTATACTCTAATTAGGCTCTAAAATCGTTGGTTCGGGTTATTAGCGCCCACGGTGTATATATGTAAAGATTTTCGCAACAGGTATAAATATTATAAAGTTAGTGTGGTACAAAAATTTCATTCTTTAGTTACCTACATCCGATAGAAATTAAATCGAGGATAATCCATTATTATACTGCAATGTTATACTGTTTACAAAGAAAATATCAATACCTAAGTACCCACGTCACCTACAGTAATTAAAGAGATCTTTTGACCAGTCAATATCTTAAAAATGATAGTCCTAACACTAGCGTATTAGTAAAACTTTTGCCGTCTTTAGTCAACAAAATCGAAATAAAATCAGGTTATATTATTGACAACGCTTGTATGGCTTATAAAATAAATAAGATTACATTAGAGATATTAGAAACGTGGAAAAAAGTTAAGTCTAAATTACCATGAACAATATTTTTCCTGTGTCTAGCGTTGCTGACGTCGCTTCGCTGGTGGATGATTGTGTTTACTCTCGGACATAATCACCTCATCACCGATGGTGATGATGCTAGCCCGGCAACCGTTGTTGAGGTGGGTAGAGCAGCGCTGCTCCAGCGTCGTCTGTCACCAATCGTACTCGTAGTGCGCACACAGAACGAGTATCCATCGAGCATTAGCATTTGCTTGCCTTTTTGTGAAGTTATAAATTCCACTGAAAAAAGCGGTTGGGTTAGTCTGAAGGAAATTTGAGCGGTTACAAAGGACGTGTGTCATTTTAACGACGAATCTGTTTGTTGGTGTACTGTATGTATTGTCGCAAAGATTTCAATGAAACTATTTTTAATGTTTATGTTAAAGTATATTTACTCTGATTTGTAAAGCTTGATGTAAAATATCTAATAAAACAATTTAGTCAATTATTAAATCAACTTAAACAAAATCAACGAACGTATTTTCAATTTCATAAGTAACGGGTTATAACTCGACTTGAGGTATTTTTTCTTATTTTTCAATTATTTAAGATGATATTATAAACAAAATTGACAAGCTAATGTTAAAGTCATCAAAGTACCTTGTACATGTAAATATCTCAGACGGATACCAATAGAAATATTATTAAGTCAGTGCTTTACAAAAATGATAATGTCTACATCCGATGCAATTCGAATCGAGAACAAACCATTATACTGCAATGTAATACCGTTTACGAAGAAAATACTTGTACCTAAGTAGTCCATTTCTTAGAAACGATAAAAAATTAAACAAACAAGTAAAAAAAATCTGATATAAAAACCATCCACTAATAGCGGGAGCGTCGTCCCGGAGGATGGCTGTGACAATTCTGGCCATGAATGATCTCGTCTCCGAAGGTGGTGATGACCGCCCGGCAGCCATGGTTGCCGTGCGTGGAACACCACCACCGGAGCCTGTCTCCCGAAATGCTGCGGACACAAAAGGAGTATCCGCCGATCATGAGCAAGCGCTTGCCCTTCTGAGAAGTCAGGAGTTGCACTGAAAGGAACATAAAAATGGTCAGGTTCAAGACAGTAAAATCTAAATTAGCATTAATTGTTCAGTAGTTAGTCTCGCTACAACTTGAATAGTTGAACCGAACGGAAACCTTATACCATATTATACTCAGGTCTTCAGTGCCTACAAATGTAGGGTATCGTAGATACATTATAGCGATAAGCCCTCCTATTGTCTCTGAGCTTCTTGACTTTTGTAATCCAAATTTTACGTTTTCTTGGTGTTTAAATAAGTAGCAAGTTTAGTATAAATAAACTCTATTGGAACCTAAAATGGTGACATTTTGATCAGTAATGGCTTTTACTGTCAGTACAGGGAAAAACTAATAAACACTAGGAAATACGACTAAAAAACTATTTAGTCCGTCAGTTAAATTATCAACAAGTTACGAGGGTACAACGTTTAGAAGTTTTGAGTAACGTCACCCATATTTTTTACTGCCTAGAAGTGGCGTCACAGGCCCTCATTCGGGATTTTGGTAACAGGTACCTTTGTTCAGTTGAAATTGATTGAAAAACCAATAAATACACCATAATACAAAATCACTATAATAGAATTCAATTGCATTTGTAACCAAATCATCATCCTTATTCTAACTAAATCGTGAAAACAATCTTCTTTTAACGTAATCATCAAAATTCGTAAACATTCTTGAGCGCGCCAGCTCACACTCTTCGGCCTTTTTGTTCATAGACTTCCTCTGTTTAAAATAAACAATAAACGGTCTTCTTCCGATCTATCGTCGGTTGGACCTTCGTCCTCGCTTATGGTTATGCTCATTAGTTGCGTGGATAACCTTGTCGTCAACAGTGACAGCGACAGCGCGACAACCACTACTGTTGCGATGCGTGGAGCAACACCACCGCAGTCTGCCTTTCGACGCATTCCGCACGCAAAACGAGTAACCATCAATCATGAGCAATCGTTTGCCCCTTTGAGAAGTCATAATTTTCACTGAAAGAAAGCATGAGGTTTTTATTAGCGATGAAGATAAAGATTTAAAAGAAAGGCGTGAAACATGTTCCTTGCGTTACGTGTTCATCTGTGTTTTTCGAGGCTCGAGATGCTACAAGCATGATTCTGAATTTTAAGTAATCTCTTTTTTTTTAATTTTTTATCGCTGTCTAAATATTTTAAATTACGGCAACACTTTAAACTAGATTTGAAACGAAGGCACTGTTCTCACTAAACGGCCAAACAATACATTTATGAAAAAAAAAAACATTGAAATAATCAATCGAATTCAATCAAATATAATCAAACAAAAGACAAACTTATCCAAGTTAAACAAAAGAAATGGTATTTTCACTTTTAAACTATATTCCGGATTACAGATTTCCCGATCCACTTTGTTGCTTCATCACATATTTTGTAAATCTACCTACTACTTAGTGCTTGGAACGCCGTCCTGGCAGATGGTTGTGATCATTTTGAGCTTGAACGATCTCATCACCAACGGTGATGATTAAGGCACGGCAACCATGAGAGCGATGCGTGGAGCAACACCACCGAACTCTTTCACCCGACTCTGTGCGCACACAAAAGGAGAACTCGCCTATCAAGAGCAATCGTTTGCCTTTTTGTGAAGTCACGATACTAACTGTAAAAAAAAAATGCGATTCAAATTTAGTTATACCATCATTGACATTTTCCTTGGGCTGTTCATTTGTTTCATTAAGGCAGGAGAAGAGAATATTTACGGACTTAAACACCATATTAAATGTCAATACATTATTCATCTTTCTGGAAGTCTATGAATAAAATAACCGGTTTCATCAAACCAATCCTACAGGATTTAATTAATCTAATTCAAGGTACAATAGCAACACACAACACAACATAAAATTAGTAAATGGTTGGACTGCGAAAGGATTACCTCCAAAGTAAATAATTTAAGGCACGTCGTTACTTTTATTATGTGGAGGCAAGACGGAGTTAAAAATTAAATATAGTTTATGGTCTATTCAGGATAACATTAGACTTTTGACGGTCAAATAATCACACATTTTTCAGTCACCGCAAATGGCGAAACCGTTTATTTTAAGAACATTATAACAAACAGTGATAAGTGTTATTGCAATAATGATTTCTAGTTTTACCTTTGGATCTCAGAGATTTTTTTTAATTCTGTGAGTTAAAAAACAATGTTATCCTGAATGGACCATAAATATTAACAACTTTGATATTGTATTATGACTTTTACAAAGTATGCTTCAACAAATAATATTGAATATAAAATTTTTATACCGTAAATAATACTTTAAGATTATCTTTTCATATATCGGACTAAGATATTCCAATTCATTGAATAAACGCAGCATGTTGTTTCTATCAAAAATAATCTTACTGTACAACCAGCTACAGCGAAAAATGTCCCTGACATACATTATTTTCATTATGAGAGGGCTATTTTTCGCTGGAGCTGGCCGTACTTGAAACTCCGTCTAGGCTCATGGTTGTGATTATTCAAGGCCTGAACGACTTCATCACCAAAGGTGATGACGACAGCGCGGCAGTTGACGTGCGTGGAGCAGCACCAGCGGATTCTGTCCCCCGACCTAGTGCGCACTCGGAAAGAGTATCCATCAATCACGAGCAACCGTTTACCTCTTTGAGAAGTCACAATGTTCACTGAAAGAAAACAAAAGGTTTAAGCATTCGGCAATCGAAAGGGGAGGAATGTTGTGACGACACATTAGCTGAAAGTCGTGTCAGTGTTTCTGGTCCTGCGACAACGGGAACGGTGCACAAGTTAGTCGCTGACCACCTTACCTTTTAGGAAGTGAAATACTTGCTAAAGAAGTAACGAATATGGATTTTTGCAGGACTAGGCAAGGAATGAAAATGAATACATATTATGTTATTACATTATACATTAATTCTTTTTCACATAATACATACAAAAATTACTTTTATTTACATGACACACAAATTCACATAAAATACTAGTGTTGGGAATGTATCTGGTACAACCCTAGTATTTTATAAAAAAAAATTAATTGATTCATTTGTGTAACGACAATTACCCATACATTTTGTATAGGTAATTTTCGTTACACAAATCAAGCGGTCGCGATTTTGTTTTTATTAACCCTTAATTTATGTACATTTTTTTTTAATTCACTCACAGATGAGTACAATTTTTACCACGTTGCGTTGTGACTAGTACCGAACTAGTAAGCAAATCAAGACGCAGATGGCAAAAAAATCCTACATGAGAACAATATCGACTGACCAGACTGATAATGTACCAGGTAAGTTGTGGAAAGTCAAAGAGTAGCTTTACTTGCCGTTTGCTATCCGTGGGTCATTAAAAACAAATAAATTACCTAGTAGTTACAACAGCAAAGTGACAGATCAATTTCTAGAAGTTTATCTTTGGTATCAAATCTAACGCCGTGGACCCGGCTGATGGTTATGATCATTTTTAAAGATGATGATCTGATCATCACAGGTGGTCATGGTGGCGCGGCAGCCATAGTTGCAGTGCGTCGAGCAGCGCCAGCGCAGCTTGCCACCAGCCGCCAAGCTAGAGCAGAACGTGTAGCCGTCGACTTTCAGCATACGCCTTCTTTTTGCAGAACATATGTACTCCACTGGAATCAGATCACATAACTAGTTTAAAAGGCCTTGTTTTGTTACAAAATTATGTTAGTAACGTTGTGATAATTGGGAAATAGCCACGTCAGTATAAGTAGACATCTTTAATTGAACAGGATTAGAGGTGCAGTTGTTATTAATTTTCTTTTCAAAATCACAAACATAGGTGAACATGCACTAGCACGTCTCATCCCTTTGGCCGACCGCTCTGAAGTATCAACACAGCTACAGCTAGCCGACACCGCTCGTATAACGAGGTGATACTAAATAATAACTAAGTAACTATCAACATAGCAAAACTAGACAGTGGATAAGAGTGCGTAACAATATGTATTTTCATACAGATAGAGTACTAAATGGCTCAGGTAAAGGTAGAGTCGACCCGAAGCTTTTACATGGGCATCACTATATTTACAGTAAATCTATACATATAATAAATCTGTAACAAGTCCGTGTCTGTACATTGAAGATATTTGAGAAAAACTGTTGCTAGGGCTATTTATTAGCGTAATAGAACCCAAAACAATAGTTTTTAGAATTATTGTCTGTTTGTCTGTTTGTCTGTTTGTCTGTTTGTTTGTGCGCGCTATTCTCTAAAACGGCTTAACGTAGAAGGTTGCGGTTTTCACTGATGTATAGGCATTTTTTCGGATTAACATATAGGCTATATTTTATTTAAATCGGTTCACAAATAAAAAAGTTACGTCCATTTTAAGAATTTATCAATTAGTGCTTGAAAGTATCGTTGTTGGTTTATAGAAAACTTAGTGAAAGCATTGAAGTTTTGTAATTTATAGTCCTTTAAATGATAACATGGAACTTGCATAATTATGAAAAAAAAAGATAACACACGAAAAAAAAGTCCAACATAAGAAGAACTGGCAGTAATATACAAAACCGTACAAAATAGGGTTCATTTTAAGTTGGACGTTGCACAGGCGCGGCAAGCACTATTATAAAGCGCGCCGCGAGCTCCACCGCGGCCAACCTAAACGACTCAACCCCCTGAACATCTTGGAAGTTGACGTCCTACTGGAGGGCCGTCAACTACGGATCTATGCGGCCTACAGACCGGCGGCATCACCGGCCAACATCACGGCAGAACTTGGCGTGGCATGGCCAACATCACGGCATGGCACCCATGCAGATCATCCTGGTGGGTGATCTCATCGTCAAACATCCAGCATGGCACTCCATCAACACAGATACCGCCGGAAGGGCGATCCACAAAGCCGCAGTCTTGGGACCCGAAGAACAGACCAATTACTGCGTTGCGAGCGGGTCGGAGCAGGTCATAGACTTCGCAATTAGCAAGAAAGTGACTGTAGATATGGTGCAGGAGGCACTCCCTGACTTGGCATCCGACCACATACCAGTCCTACTAACGCTGAAGTCCACGGCAACCACAATAGAACGGTGGCCGGGAAGACGCATCAACTGGAAAGTGTTCTCAGCAGCTCTGGAGAAGAAATCCAAGACTTGACCGATCACATCCGCTGAGGATGTGGAAGAAGCCGCCAACACACTGGCCGCCAACATCCAGAAGTCGCTTAGTCGAGCTACACACACTGTTCCGGAAACAGAGAGGAGAAACTCACTCCCAACCCAGATCCAGGATCTCATACAGCGTACCCGCCAACTGAGGCGGCGGTGGCAGCTGACTAGATGCCCTTCCCTAAAGACCCTGGTAGAAAGGGCCAAAGAAGAACTGAAGTTGCATGTTACAGAGGCGTGGTAGAGCCACATCGCGTCGATAGACGGAGACGTCCTCTCCATCGACCGGCTGTAAAAACAGCTGAGCGCAACATCGACGCCAACGAGACCACTGCGAGATCGGGACGGCCAAATGTGGTACAAAGCGGAAGACGGGGCGGAGATCTTCGCCGAGTGCCTCGAGAAGCAGTTGCAACCGAACCCATGGGACGACGCCGAGTACACAGCAGCACTCAGCGAACACTTGGAGAGATACTTCACCCCACCCATCGAGACCCGCCATGACAACCCAGTTATCGTCTCGCCCAGTGAAGTGGAAAGGGAGCTAAAGAGATCTAACCCAAAGAAAACACCTGGCGTCGACACGATCCCGAACATGGCCCTCTGCGACATCTACCGCGATGGACCATCGTGGCGATGACTAGAATCTTAAACGGAGTCACGCGCACCGGCCATTTCCCGACGGCCTGGAAGCTCGGTCGGTTGATAATGATACCGAAGCTCGGGAAGAATCTACAGAAACCGGAGAGTCATCGCCCGATCACGTTACCAGCTCCAAGAAGAATCGTCCGCGCTCTGGCCTCCTTCCTAAATGACAGAAGATACGTCGTGACGGTGGAAGATACTACCTCAACGGAACGCCGCATCCTAGCGGGCGTCCCACAGCGAAGCTGTCTGTCACCGGCCCTTTATGTTCTCTTCATCGACGACTCTCCAGTGATCGGTGACGTCCAACTGGGACTTTTCGCCGACGACGCAGCCTACTTCACTTCGTCGATGAATATCACCCACGCGACGAAAAAGTGAGCTGGTACATCCTTAGGGACCCCCCGACGCCTATTAATCTAGCGGGCAGGAACCACCGGTGGGTTTTTAATGGGTATGCCTTCCTGTGACGAGAGCCCTACATAACCGTCGCGTCGTCCCTAAGACGTGGCGATATGCGTAAAGCATTTTCCCACCACCCAAAAAAAAGCCGCACGCACCGACTGCACGACCAAGAGGTGTCGTGAACCAACTCGGCGAAAAACCTGGGCGTAAGCTAAGCAGTAGGTACGTCGAAGAGGTCCCTACCCTAGAAAACTCTACGCTTTAATTCTCCCCGGCTCCACGTGTAACATCGTGTACAGAGAAGCTTTATAACTAATTGTTATATCTAATACTCAAAGTTAACTTTTTCCTGTAAAACTCCCAAAATATAACCAATGGTTTTGCACGTTCCGAGTTTCACAAAACGTTTCGTGTATGTGTTTTGCGTTTCGTTTATTTTGCTCTGAATGAAGCGTTCAAGTTCACTTTCTTTTCTTGATATTAAGAGTTATTATTATTAGTAGCCAGAGTTAAATCGAAGTCCACGCGGACGGAGTCGCGGGCACAGCTAGTTCCTTAATATTTTTATGCCTTAATTTGGCAGAGACATGGATGACAGAAAGTATGACATGTTAATAAAATGGACTTTATGGTTCATAAAGAGCACTAAAAATATATAAAAAAAATCTAGCCAGTACAATTTATTAGAAAAAAAAGTAGTTCTCTACAAGGAACATTGCCTAATATTCAGTAAGTGTTAATAAAGATATGGTAGTATGTAGGAGGAACAATGCCAAAATAATATCAGCAATTATAGGAAACGGAAATAAACACTTGTTATAATCAGATAAATTTTATTTAAATGACACAAAGCTACTTTGTGTGAAAATTCAGTTGACAATTTCGAGGCTGGTTCCCAACAACAAAACACAACCGTATATTGCATTTGATGCAATATACGGTTGTCTTTTTGCTGCAGTACATGCAACGACCCTCGCCCTTAGTACCCATGAAATGGCCGACGTTGTCATAACGCACGGAGTCCAGGGGTCTGGCTGAAATGGGCTTTTTTATGGCACTCTTTTTTGTAGTTTTCCGTTGAGTCAAACGATAGGATTTAGGCAGGCAATCAGACACCTCTTTTCTGAACATTTTCAATGGCTTTGCTGAAACGTACAAGGATATTAGCATATCGGATAAATCTACACCACCCATTCCTTTCAGCGTACAGATGTAGTGAGAAACTATTTTCCTTCGTAAATTTTCGGAAAAGTTCGTATTTATCGTTTTCTCTCAAATAGCTTCGGTACCCATTTTAAAGGGAATTCATTCCGTATTAATATAAGGTAAATATCCAGTTTTAAGTAATAATTGTAATTGTTTTAAGTAATAAAACGATAAATACGAACTTTTCCGAAGATTTACGAAGGAAAATAGTTTCTCACTACATCTGTAGCGTTTTAGACTCGTTCGATCAGCTATAGCGGCATAGCGAAAGGACTTGAACCAGTCATCCAAATAGGATGGCATTTCCACATTACCCATCAGTATACGTATTGACAGGAAATCGTGCAACTCATCAATGGTCAGCTGAATAAACTTTCCGGTTCCTTGCACTGAATACGTATATTATTATTATAATTATATTATAATATATGTACTTTCCGGAAAGTGTATTCAGCTGACCATTGATGAGTTGCACGATTTCCTGTCAATACATAATACTTATGGGTAATATGGGAATGCCATCTTATTTAGATTACTGGTTTAATATACTTATGGGTTTCATCTACGTCTGGATAAGAGTGCGTAAATGTAAGTATTTTCATACATATAGAGTACTAAATGGCTCAGGTAAAGGCAGAGTCGATCCGATGCCAAGCTGTTACATGGCCATCACTATAGTACATTCTTAATATTTTTATACTTTAATTTCACAGATACATGGATTTCGGAAAAATGTATTACTTGTTAACAAAATGGGTTTTATGATTCATAAAGAGCACTAAAAATATTAAAAAAATCTAGCCAATACAGTTTTTTGGAAAAAAGTAGTTCCATTGCCAAATATACAGTAAGTATTGATAAAAATATGGTAATCTGTAGGAGGAACAATGCCAAATATAAGCAATATAGAGAAAGAAAATAAACAGTTGCTGTTTTCGGATAAATTTTATTAAAAACACACGAAGTTACTTTTTGTGAAAATTTAGTTGGCAATTCCGGGGCTGGTTGCCGACAACAAAACACAACCGTATATTGCATTTGATGCAATACACGGTTGTTTTTTTGCTGCAGTACATACAACGCCCCAGGTCCTTAGTCTCCATGAAATGGCCGATGTTGTCATAACGCACGGAGTCCACGGGTCTGGCTAAAACTGGCTTTTTTATGGCACTCTTTTCAATCTTTTTCCGTTGAGTCAAACGATAAGACATTTTCAATGGCTTTGCTGAAACGTACAAGGACATCAGCATATCGGTTTTTTTTAATTAGTTGTTCCACACACGGGCAATATCAAATATTGGGTTAAAGTCATGTCAAAATATTGTACAAGTTAGTTTAATTAAACTTTACATAACTCTCTTTTTATTTCGCACGAGACTCTTTGCGTCTTAAATACATACATACTTACTTACATACAATCACACCTGTGTTCCCAAATAGGGTAGGTAGAGCACACTGAATGCGGCATAGACAAAACCATGAATATAACTTCTTCACGTTTCGTAGCCAGTTTTAGCATAATTTTAGGTTTGAAAACAGATGGGAGAGGTATACTCGTAATAGTGATAGGTTGCTAGCCTCACTTAAAACATACCTAAAACAATGTCCTTAGTCAACTCTTATGACATCTACGGAAGAAATGGAGAGGTATTATTCTATCTTGACGCCAAACAGGTAGATCAGGTCTTAGATACACCAAGTATAAAAGGTGCATAATGGCAAAAGAAAATATTTGTCAATTTACTGTATTTTTCAGTAGTAATATCTTTTTATGAAATACAAAATAACAATAACACCACAGGGTCTTAAAATAGAAACATTTCTACCTGTAAATGAATTGGACGAGGAAACATGTTAAATACGTTTAAGTTTAGCATGAAATCTAAAACACACAATCGTTTATTATGTTACAAGTAATAAGAATTATCAAAGTATGTATAATTTACTAATAATTAGCTAATGAACGTTCACCAAAAAAAATATCTCGGTTACATTTATAAATAAGTGTCATTTCATTCATATTTTCGAACTTTTGTTTGTCCCGGGTACTTCATTCACGGATGACGCCGGGGTTACGATAACGTCGTTTAGCAGTACCATTAATCTTCTTCAACTCTTGCGGGTGGTTGTGTTCATCCTTGATGAGCACTATTTCGTTCCCGACTGTAACGGCAAAAGCACGGCAATGGAAGGTCCTAGTCGTACATCGCCACCGGATTTTTGCCGATGGGGTCCCAGCATATGTGACTGTGTCCTTTCCAAACGTGTAACCGTTGTATTGCAGCAGCCTCGTCCCTCGCCAAGATGAAACGAACGTTGCTGTAAAAAGACAGTTGTTAGAAGCTATTCGAATACTGGTTTAAACTTTCACGATATTTACACGTCGAATTGAAACTAAGTTTTGTTTTTTGCGGACATTTAATTAGATTTTTATACCATAAAGAAGCAAACTAGCAAATAATGAGACCTGATGGTAAACGATAACCGTAACTCTAACCGTAGCATGCACTATAACCAAAAAACATAGCATCTCTACGTTTACCGTTTACCGTTTTACGTTACGTGGTTGATATTGACTATTTCCATCCTCTTAAAGGTCCCACTTTCTGCGGAATAGAATTACTTACTTGAAACTAATGTTACAATCTACGGATTTCATATATTCATATCGTAATTTATTTGAATAGGTAATATAACCCAGGGATGATATATTACAAAAAAAAAACAGAAACGTAAACAGTTTTTAACGGTCTAGAAATTTGAGAAAGAGCACAAAATATAGCTACTTTTACAACATAAACCTTTATAGTAATTATAAAAAAAACAATTTCTGCTTTTTGCAAAACTTTCAAAATCAATAAGTTCTAAATCACTAATTTAGAAATAAAGTAATATTTAATTGAACAATCACAACATACTTTTTCAAGTACGTAATTAGTTAGACAAAGTTGCCAAAATTTTACCAAACATTACAAAGATTTTACCATGTTTACACCGATTATCAACGGTAAAAAAATATTAAAATCTAGCCACCAAGTTGTCATTATCACAATGACAGATAAGTTGTATGTACATGTCAAAGATAAAAACATCAATATCAATTCTTGCCATCTTTTTGCGATGAGCATACCCGGTGTGTATGATAATCCCTACTTCCTACTAATATTATAGATGCGAAAGTAATTCTGTCTGTCTGTTTATCTGTTACGCTTTCCCGCTTAAACCTCTCAACCGATTTTGGAATTTTGCATAGACAATCTCTAGGCTCTGAGAAAGGACAGAGGTAAAGCCTAAAAAAGGTAATGCCTAAAATAACTATTCCACGCGGACGAAGTCGCGGGCATAGCTAGTATTATACCTACCTAAATTATACCTACTTACTTATAAATGTGATTGTTTTCTACCTTCATCAATAAATGTATTCTAATAACCTTGTCGATTACCTTATTTCCATTTCTTTTAAACTATGAAAGGAAAATTAACCTCAACAAAAAGTTGAAAATAAAATAAGCTCTTCATTAGCTATCTTCTCAGAATCGGTAAGCAGAAAGGTGTTGCGAAAAGCCTGACACAAAATAAATGGCACTAGTCGTTTTTTGCTACGTGAAAGCCTAAATTAAAGTTTTTGTTGACAATGTCCCTGTATTGCCTTTCTGTCTTAGCTTGAGAAGAATATACATCATCATTAACCCATTTCTGGTACAGTTTAAACATTCGACTGATAGTAAGCCTACCATCCAAATACAGTTTAGTAGAATCCTGTTTAATAGAATGCGACTCAACAGGAACGAGTGAATTCACGTGATCACATACACTTTTAACCATGACTTCGTTTATAACAATTTTACGATTCGCATGTCTTCCTCGATTGTCTGGCTCAAAATTCGCAATCCCGTCGTACTTTAGAAAAGCTGTCTTTACAATTTGTTCGCTTATAGCCAACGTGTTCAAGAACATTGTAAGGCAAGTGTCAACACTAGTACATTGAGAATCAGTCGACTGTGATATCAGTGGTAAGGAGTATTTATATGTAAATTGCCTTCTACTGGGAGAGCAGTTTAGGCACTTTTTTTTGTTTTCTTTTCGTACGTACTTAACAATAAATGCCCATTGTTTTTGTTTATTACCTAAGTTCCAAAACCTAGTAAAACATTCCAGCCTGTCATTCTCGCTTATTTTTTCACTACATTTGTTCTTCTTACAACGGCAATTTTTACCCATAACTTTACTGTTAACTAATTTACCTTTTCTTGAGACGTAACTCTTCCCAAGATTTGTCAAACGTTTGCGTTTAACATCGGACCCCTCCAACATTTGCCGTGAACGCTTCTTTGAGCGTTTATTGGTAGTACTGCCATTAGATCTAATACTTGATACATCAGCATCTTCATGCGATTGCAGTGACTGTACTGAATCTAACCACGTAGCATTATGAATAGAACAAAATTCATCGTTACAAGGCTTATGTGCGTTAAGCGGTGAGGGTATCGGCGTCGATAAGGACAAATGTGACGTTTCCGGAGTTGGATCTAGAGGGTCTTCTAATTCTTCAACGAGTACATCTGCAGAGTTGTTGTAACTTGATGGTGCCTCAATAAATGGAGTAAGATCTTCAAGTAACGATGATAATGTTTGATTTTGAGTAGAAGTGTTTTCTTCGGTCGTGAAATCTTCAAGTTTAACGTGTATATTTTCTGCACCATCTGGCAAATGACAGGGGGACCGCTGTTCTCGTGGATAAGGCTCGTCATCTAAAATAAAATGCAATTTCAATCAGTATTACAGTGAGATCCATTTGTATCAAATAAAAGTAACCGCAAAAAAACCATTTATGTAAAAAGGACAATATAAAAAATGTAAGAGATAAAACGGTGAATATGATTGTGTCTGCTCATACGACACATATTTTAAAGCAGCTACGATCATAGCATTTCGGTACAACCAAGGTTATCCTAAACGGTCCTTGGAGACAATTCAACAAAACCAGGATACTTTTTAACTCGTGAATTTAGTTTTTTTCCGTATGGAGATAGCTGACTTAATTCAAGACTAATAACATTAATTTTGTCACAGTTTCTGCGGAAAAGGCATTATTTATGCAATCTACGGATTTCCTAATTCTTATTGAAATTTATTTAAATAGGCAATTGACGTCAGGGGTGATATACTTACTTAAAAATAAATAAAAACAGAAACATAAACCCATTTTATCGGTCTAGAAATTTGAGGAAGAAAACAATTCATAGCTTATTTTACAACATACTCAACTGCTTTTTGCAAAACTTTCGAAATCAAAAAGTTCAATATCACGTACCTTTGCACTGGGGGCAACTCGGGGGGGCCTTTTGGACTAGCTTAGGCTTAAGTTTATTTTTATTTTTTTATTTTTTTGTATTTGACTTATTTGATTTTTTGTACTTATTTAATTTTTTGTAATTGACATATTTATATTTAATAAAATGTTATCTATTCACAAAATTGGTTAGACAATGTTGCCACAATATTACCAAACATTACAAGATTTTACATTATTTACTCAGGTTTATGTAGCCAAAGGGTTATCATTATCGCAATGACAGATTAGTCGTACATGTTTTAACATAAATTGTGAGTATCAATTCTCGTCTTAAAATGAAATGAGCATACCCGGTGGATATGTCGCAGGCGGATTGAATAAACCGCCGTTTTACATAACGGCTAGGCGTTTTGCAAATCAGCGCCGTTTTGTAATGCGGCGATTCGACGTTCAGCCGGATTGTTATTGCGATACGTTCTTCAATAAGGCGGCCCACGTTTAGCCGCATTGTACTACTACTGAAATTGTAGGGTAACTAAACTTACAAAATAAAGAATGCTAAATAAAATAAATATAAATAATATATTCTAACCTAACCTAACCTAATCTAATGTAATCTAACCTAATCTAACCTATTATTACCTCTAAATCCTCTAATGTTTATGTAAGGTAGCGCCACGAGTGATAAAAATCTGAACTAAAAACGACAAAGCGGCGGCTAATCTCTCGCCGTATTACATTATGCCTAGCCGTAATGAATAACGTTTAGCGCCGAATTAATTCCGGCGGCTTTTTATTCAGCCGCATTCAATCCGGCTAAACGTTGAGCCGACGGTTTACAAAACGGCGCTGTTTTGCAAAACGGCTAGGCGTAATGTAAAACGGCGGATTTTACAATCCGCATTCGACAGATATAATTATATTCTGTTTAAGTGATTGTTATCTACCTTGATCAATAAATGTATTTTAATAACTTTGTCGATTACATTATTTCCATATTTTTTTGGACTATAAAAGAAAAATTAGGAACCAACAAAGAGTTGAAAATAAAGAAGCTCTTCATTAGTTTTCTTCTCAGAAAAGGTAAGCTAAGAGGTGTTGTGATAATTGCATGTGATGCATGACACAAATCGCACTAGTCTTTTTTTGGTACATGAAAGCCTAAATTAAAATTTTTGTTGACAATGTTCCTGTATTGACTTTCTGTCTTAGCTTGAGAAGAATACATATCCTCATTAACCCATTCCTGGTACAGTTTAAACATTCGACTGATATTAAGCCTACCATCCAAATACAGTTTAGAAGAATCCTGTTTAATAGAATGCGACTCAACAGGAACGAATGAATTCACGTGATCACATACACTTTTCACCATGACTTCGTTAATAACACTTTTACGATTAGCATGTCTTCCTCGATTGTCTGGCTTACAATTCGCAATCCCGTCGTACTTTTGAAAAGCTGTCTTTACAGTTTTTTCGCTTATAGCCAACGTGTTCAAGAACATTGTTAGGCAAGTGTCAACACTAGTACATTGAGAATCCGTCGACTGTGATATCAGTGGTAAGGAGTATTTAAATGTAAATTGCCTTTTATTGGGAGAGCAGTTTAAGCACTTCTTTTTGTTTTCTTTTCGTACGTACTTAACAATAAATGACCATTGTTTTTGTTTATTACCTAAGTTCCAAAACCTAGTAAAACATTCCAGCCTGTCATTCTCGCTTATTTTTTCACTACATTTGTACTTCTTACAACGGCATTTTTTACCCATAACTTTACTGTTAACTAATTTACCTTTTCTTGAGACGTAAGTCTTCCCAAGATTTGTCAAATGTTTGCGTTTAACATCGGACCACTCCAACATACGCCGTGAACGCTTCTTTGAGCGTTTATTGGTAGTGCTGGCATTATGTCTAGGACTAACTACATTAGCATCTTCATGCGATTGCAGTGACTGTACTGAATCTAACCACGTGGCATTATGAATAGAACAAAATTCATCATTACAAGGTTTATGTGCGTTAAGCGGTGAGGGCATCGGTGTTGATAAGATCAAGTGTGACGTTTCCGGAGTTGAATCTAGAGGGTCTTCAAATTCTTCAGCAAGTACATCTGCAGAGTTGTTGTAACTTGATGGTACCTCAATAAATGGAGTAAGATCTTCAAGTAACGATGATAATGTTGGATTTTGAGTAGAAGTATTTTCTTCGGTCGTGAAATCTTCAAGTTTAACGTGTATATTTTCTGCACCATCTGGCAAATGACAGGGGGACCGCTGTTCTCGTGGATAATCCTCATCATCTAAAATAAAATGCAATTGTAATCAGTATTACAGAGATATCTATTTAAATCATATAAAAATAATTACAAAAAACCATTTATATAAAAAGGACAATATATAAAATGTAAGAGATAAAACGGTGAATATGATTGTAACTGCTCATACGTATGTATCATATGTACAAAGTATGCTTAGCTGGTTTGGTCATATAGAGAGGACGGATAAAAGAAGATTGACTAAACAGATTTATACGGGAAGTGTGGATGGGTGTGTTGGGAGGGAAGACCTAGACGGACTTTCCGTGACCAAATCGCGGATGTTTTAGAAACAGGTCAGGTCAAGAGTACCCGAAATCGACGAGCATGTATGAATAGACTAATGAATGTGGATGAAGCAAAAGAAGTATGCCAGGATCGTAACAAGTGGAACAAAGTGGTCTCTGCCTACCCCTGTGGGAAAGAGGCGTGACTGTATGTATGTATGTATGTATGCTCATACGACACATATTTTAAAGCAGCTGCGATCGTAGCATTTCGGTACAACCAAGGTTATCCTAAACGGTCCTTGGAGATAATTCAACAAAACCAGGATACTTTTTAACTCGTGAATTTAGTTTTTTTTCGTATGAAGAAAGCTGACTTAATTCAAGGCTAATAACATTAATTTTGTCACAGTTTCTGCGGAATAGTATTACTTATTCAATCTATGGATTTCATATATATTCATATCGTGATTTATTTAAATAGGTAATAAAAGTCAGGGGTAACATTATACTTAAAAAAAAACGAAACGTAAACCCATTTTATCGGTCTAGACATATAAGAAAGAGAACAAAAAATAGCTTATTTTGCAACATCATAAACATAATAATTATGAAAAAAACTGTTTTTTGCAAAACTTTTGACATCAAAAAGTTCTACATCACCAATTCAGAAATAAAGTAATAATTAAACAATCACAGTACACTTTTTTCAAATACTTTTATTCACATAATTAGTTAGACAAAATTGCCAAAATATTACCAATCATTACAAGATTTTACAATGTTTACACCTTTTATTGGCGGTAAAAATCATTCGAATCTAGCCACAGGGTTGTCGTTATCACAATAACAGATTAGTCGTACAGTCGCGTGCAATAATATGTAAACGTTTCCTAATTTCCAAAAATATGTATCCACATAAGGTATCTTAATTAAGTATACAA
>BHDV01005067.1:218349-266589 GCA_005406045.1 Adoxophyes honmai
TGTACACTTAATTAAGATACCTTGTGTGGATACATATTTTTGGAAATTAGGAAACGTTTACATATTATTGCACGCGACTGTACATGTTAAGAATATAATTTGTCAGTATCAATTCTTGTCTTGAAATGAAATCATCATACCCGGTGGGTATGACAATATACTATTTGAATGATTGTTATCTACTTTGATAAATAGTATCAGTACATGTATACTAATAACTTTGTCGATTACCTTATTTCCAGTTATTTTTAAATAATAGATAAAAGGAAAATTAGGAACCTCAACAAGGAGTTGAAAAGAAAATAAGCAGGAGAGCTTATAGAGATAATAAGCTATCTTCTCAGAATCGGTACGCTGAGAGGTGTTAGGATAATCATGACACAAATGGCACTAGTCTTTTTTCGCTACATGAAAGCCTAAATTAAAGTTTTTGTTGACAATGTCTCTGTATTGCCTTAGTGTCTTGGCTTGAGAAGAATATATATTATCACTCAACCATTCCTGGTACAGTTTGAACATTCGGCTGATATTGAGACTACCATCCAAATACAGTTTAGTACAATCCTGTCTACTAAAATGTGACTCAACAGGAACGAATGAATTCACGTGATCACATACACTTTTCACCATGACTTCGTTTATAACAATTTTATGATTCGCATGTCTTCCACGATTGTCTGGCTCAAAATTCGCAATCCCGTCGTACTTTCGAAAAGCTGTCTTTACTGTTTTTCCACTTACAGCCAACGTGTTCAAAAACATTGTTTGGCAAGTGTCAACCCTAATGCTCTGAAAATAAGTCGACTGTGATTTCAATGGTAAAGAGTATTTGTATGTAAATTGCCTTCTGTTAGGAGAGCTGTTTAGGCACCTCTTTTTCTTTTCTTTTTGTACGTATTTAACAATAAATGACCATTGTTTTTGTTTATTACCTAAGTTCCAAAACCTAGTAAAACAGTCCAGCCTGTCATTCTCACTTATTTTTTCACCACATTTATTCTTACAACTGCAAATTTTACCCATAACTTTACTGTCAACTACTTTACCATTTCTTGAGACGTAACTCTTCCCAAGATTTGTCAAATGTTTGCGTTTAACATCGGACCACTCCATCATACCCCGTGAACGCTTCTTTGAGCGTTTATTGGTAGTGCTGGCATTAGATCTAAGACTAAATACATCGGCATCTTCATGCGATTGCAGTGACTGTACTGAATCTAAACACGTTGCATTATGAATAGAACAAAATTCATCATTACAAGGCTTATGTGCGTTAAGCGGTGAGGGTATCGGCGTTGATAAGGTCAAGTGTGACGTTTCCAGAGTTGAATCTAGAGGGTCTTCAAATTCTTCAACGAGTACATCTGCAGAGTTGTTGTAACTTGGTGGTACCTCAATAAATGAAGTAAGATTCTCAAGTAGCGATAATAATGTTGGATTAGGAGTAGAGGTAGTTTCTTCAGTCGTGACATCTTCAAGCTTAACGTGTATATTTTCTGCACCATCTGACAAGGGATAGGGGGACCGCTGTTCTCGTGGATAATCCTCATCATCTAAAAGAAAATGCAATTTAAATTAGTATTACAGAGTAATTGTACAGTAACTGCAAAAAAAAATAATGTAAAAAGGACAATATTTATGTGTAAGAGATAAAACGGTGAATATGGTTCTTTGTTTGTTTGTAAGAACGGAACATATTTTAAAGTAGCTACGACCATAGTGTTAACGCCAGTAGATGATTCAAATATTTTACTAGTAACCCCATCTAGTACGCGTACTGCTATTGGGCAGTTAAATTAAAAATATGTTAATTCCTTCTTCCGTTTCCTCTTGATTTGTCTCCGTCCTGCACAACCTCATCGCCTATGGAAGAAAGAAACGGGAGAAGATATGACACTGGAGTTACTTCTGAAGAAACCTGGCTGCTGGTATCACTGTGTTGTAGTAGTCTTCGCCCGCCCGCAGCCATGACAGCGTTGCTCATCGCGCTTAACATTAAAAAAATAGTACAAATTGGTTTACGATTAGGAAGACCTGTGAACTGTTGACTGTTCGATAGACCAGATGGAGTTCCCTTATTTTTTGTGTTCTGTTCGTGATGTACAGTCAAGGAAATTGATAACTGTGCCACTTTGTACAATTTCACAAAAAATGTCACTGTGGTGACGTAGGTACCATAATTTCTACTAATCAAAGCATTATGAAACTCACTATGAAAAGGTTCAAAGTGGCACAGGTATCAATTGCCTTGACTGTACACTAGTAGAAGACCAGAACCGGACCCCTGGACAGTGGACACGTGCCGCCACGCGTCTAGCAAACGGCCGTGGCGGATTCCATCACAGGATCACAGGAACATATACAAGGATTGTCGAGGTATTGTGTTTTCCCATTTCTTAGTTTCCAATACGATTCCAGCTCAAAAATTCAGTATACTCTTTAAATTATCTCCATCCCGCATCCCGCTTTAGCAATGGTTTCACCACATAGCGTTCTAGTACATCCAAAGTTATCCTAAACAGTCCTTGGAGACAATTCAACAAAGCTAGGATATTTTTATATCTCGTGAATATAGTTTTTTTTTCGTCTGAAGATAGCTGGTGAATTAATTCAAGACTAATTCACCTACTTGTATACTCGTTTGTTTTAATATATAACCCGAGTTGTTGATATTGATATTTTCATCCCCTTAAATGTCACAGTTTACGCGGAATAGGATTACTTACTGGAATCTAATGTTACAATCTACGAATTTTATTTATCCATACCGTAATTACCCCGTGTGGTGCCGGGTTAGAATAGCACCTCCCCCTTTCTGCCCGTGGGTGTCGTAAAAGTCGACTCTGGGAAAGGGTTAGTGTACTGTGGGCGATGGGCTAGCAACCTGTCACTGCAATATCACGTTTAACCAGCTGTTTACCCTGAAATTGCTAAACGTGGCACTGGATTTTTGAATTCATGTGCTCTGCCTACCCCTCTTGGGAATACAGGCGTGAGAATATGTATGTATGTATACCGTAATTTATTTAAAACAAAAGGACAGAGGATCCTGGCGCCGTATAACGAGGAGAGCCGACCCCAAATGATGGGATATGGCAAAGGCGAAGAAAAAGAGACCGTAATTTATTTAAATACATACATACATGCATACATACATACATATTCTCACGCCTGTATTCCCAAGAGGGGTAGGGAGAGCATATGAATTCAAAAATTCAGTGTCACGTCTAGTAATTTCAGGATATCCAGATGGTTAAACGTGATATTGTAGTGACAGGTTGCTAGCCCATCTCCCACAATACACTAACCCTTTCCCAGAGTCGACTCTTACGACACCCACGGGAAGAAAGGGGGAGGTGCTATTCTAACCCGGCATCACACGGATTTATTTAAATAGGTATTAAAATAGGTGAATAAAACTCAGGCAGGGGTGATATTTTTTACTTAAAAATAAAACAATAAACAAAAACGTTTTTAATCGGTTTCGAAACTTGAGAAATAGAACAAAACTTAGCTTTTTTACAACGTAAACATTTATAATAATAATAAAAAAAATTGAAACAATTTCTGCTTTTTGCAAAACTTAAGAAAAAAAAATTAAATCACTAAAAATTGTAAATAAGACAAAGTTGCCAAAATTTTGACATTCATTACAAAGAATTTAGAATGTTTACACCTTTATTAGCGGTACATGAAAGCCTAAATTAAAGTTTTTGTTAACAATGTATTGCGTTTCTGTTTTAGCTTGAGAAGAATATACCTATATCATCATTAAACCATTCCTGGTACAGTTTAAACATTCGGCTGATAGTAAGACTACGATCCAAACACAGTTTATTAGAATCCTGCGTAATAAGATGAAACTCAACAGGAACGAATGAATTCACGTGATCACACACTTTTCACGATGACTTCGTTTATAACAATTTTACGATTCACATGTCTTTCTCGATTGTCTGGCTCAAAATTTCGCAATCCCGTCGTACTTTTGAAAAGCAGTCTTTACAGTTCTTTCACTTACAGCCAACGTGTTCAAGAACATTATTTTGCAAATGGAAACCCTAGTACACTGAAAATCAGTCGCCTGTGATTTCAATGGTAAGGAGTATTTATATGTAAATTGCCTTCTGTTAGGAGAGCTGTTTAGGCAACTCTTTTTCTTTCCTTTTTGTATGTACTTAACAATAAATGACCATCGCTTTTGTTTAGTACCCAAGTTCCAAAACCTAGTAAAACATTCTAGCCTGTCATTCTCGCTTATTTTTTCACCACATTTGTTTTTACAGCAGCAAATTTTACCCATAACTTTACTGTCAACTAATTTACCTTTTTTTGAGACGTAACTTTTCCCAAGATTTGTCAAATATTTGCGTTTAACATCGGACCACTCCAACATACGCCGTAAACGCTTCTTGGAGCGCTTATTGGTAGTGCTGATATTAGATCTAAGACTAAATACATCAGCATTTTTATGCGATTGCATTGACTGTACTGAATCTAAACACGTAGCATTATGAATAGAACAAAATTCATCATTACAAGGCTTATGTGCGTTAAGAGGTGAGGGTATCGGCGTTGATAAGGTCAAGTGTGACGTTTCCGGAGTTGAATCTGGAGGATCTACAAATTCTTCACCGAGTACATCTGCAGAGTTGTTGTAACTTGATGGTACCTCAATAAATGGAGCGAGATCCTCAAGTAGCGATGATAATGCTGGATGTCGAGTAGAAGTAGTTTCTTCGGTCGTGACATCTTCAAGCTTAACGTGTATATTCTCAGCACAATCTGACAAGCGAGAAGGGGACCGCTGATCTCGAGGATAATCCTCATCATCTAAAATAAAATGCCATTGCAATTAGTATAAAGTAACCGCAAAATAACCATTAATTAAAAAAAGACAATAAATAATATGTTCATACATACATATCCTCGCGCCTATATTCCCAAGAGGGGTAGGCAGAGCACATGAATTCAAAAATCCAGTGCCGCATTTAGTAATATCAGGGTAACCAGATGGTTAAACGTGATTTTACAGTGACGAGTTGCTAGCCCATCGCCTACAATACACTAACCCTTTCCCAGAGTCGACTGTTACGACACCCACGGGAAGAAAGGGGGAGATGCTATTCTAACCCGACACCACACGGTATAAATATTTTGTGTAAGAGATAAAACGGTGAATATGATTGTGTTTGCTCATACGACACATAGTTTAAAAAAGGTAGTATAGTAGTGACAGGTTGCTAGCCTGTCGTCTAAAGAGTACCTAAACCCATTTCTTTAGTCGCCTCCTACGACAACCACGGAAGAAATGGAGAGGTGCTATTCTAGACCCGACACCACACGGGGGATTTATTTATATAGATTATAAAAACTCAGACAGGGGTGATATTTTTTACTTAAAAAAAACAAGAAACAGAAACGTAAACCTTTTTAATCGGTTTCGAAACTTGAGAAATAGAACAAAACTTAGCTTCTTTTACAAAACCTTGTGATATTAGTTACAAAATTAAAAACTGTAATAATTTCTGTTTTTTGCAAAACTTTCAAAATCAAAACATATAAATCATTACTTATAAAGTAGTAACTGAACAATCACAATATACTTATTGCAAATACTTTTGAAATGATTCTTGATTCATAAATAATGAGTTAGACAAAGTAGCCAAAATTTTACAAATCAATACAATGAATTTGTGGTGGTGAGCTGAGAGGTATTACGATAAGTATAACACAGACGGCACTAGTCTTTTTTTGCTACGTGAAAGCCTAAATTAAAGTTCATGTTGATTATTTCCCTGTATTTCTTTTCTGTCTTAGCTTGAGAAGAATATATAATTATCATCATTAAACTATTCCTGGTACAGTTTAAACATTCGGCTGATAGAGAGACTACCATTCAAATACAGTTTAATAGAATCCTGTAAAATAAGATGCGACTCAATAGGAACGAATAAGTTCACGCGTGATCACATACACTGTTAACCATGACTTTATTTCTAAAAAAAATTACGATAGGTACGTATGTTTTTCTCAATTGTCTGGCTCAAAATTTCGCAATCTCGTCGTACTTCTGAAAAGCTGTCTTTACTGTTTTTCCACTTACAGCCAACGTGTTTAAGAACATTGTTTTGCAAATGTCAACCCTAGTACAGTATGTGCCCCCACTTACCTATCCAGGCAATTCGGTGTTTTGAACGCGCACCACTACTAATACAAAGTTTGTCTAACTATTTTTAGCAAAATCAAAATGAGGTAGTTCATGATATTAATATTTCGCTAAAAATAGTTAGACAAACTTTGTATTAGTAGTGGTGCGCGTTCAAAACACCGAATTGCCTGGATAGGTAAGTGGGGGCACATACTGTACATTGAAAATCAGTAGACTGTGATTTCAATGGTAAGGAGTATTTATACGTAAATTGCCTTCTGTTAGGTGAGTTGTTTAGGCGCCTCTTTTTGTTTTCTTTTCGTATGTATTTAACAATAAATGACCATCGTTTTTGTTTATTACCTAAGTTCCAAAACCTAGTAAAACATTCTAACCTGTCGTTCTCGCTTAATTTTTCACCACATTTGTTCTTACAACAGCAAATTTTGCCCATAACTTTACTGTCAACTAATTTACCTCTTGTTGAGACGTAACTCCTCCCAAGATTTGTCAAATGTTTGCGTTTAACATCGGACCACTCCATCATACCCCGTGAACGCTTCTTTGAGCGTTTATTGGTAGTGCTGGCATTAGATCTAAGACTAAATACATCAGCATCTTCATGAGATTGCAGTGACTGTACTGAATCTAACAACGTAGCATTATGAATAGAACAAAATTCATCATTACAAGGCTTATGTGCGTTAAGCGGCGAGGGTATCTGCGTTGATAAGGTCAAGTGTGACGTTTCCGGAGTTGGATCTAGAGGGTCTTCTAATTCATCAACAAGTATATCTGCAGAGTTGTTGTAACTTGATGGTCCCTCAATAAATGGAGTAAGATCCTTAAGTAGTGATGATAATGTTGGATTTTGAGTAAAAGTAGTTTCTTCGATCGTGAAATCTTCAATTTTAACGTGTATATTTTCTGCACCATCTGACAAGGAATAAGGGAACCGCTGTTCTCGTAGATAAGACTCCTCATCTAAAAAATTTATTAAATAAAAGTAACCGCAAAAAAACCATTTATGTAAAAAGGACAATATATAAATGTAAGAGATAAAACGGTCAATGTGATTATACCTGCTCATACGACACATATTTTTAAGCAGCTGCGATCATAGTATTTCGGTACAGCCAAGGTTACCCTAACTAAACGGTCCTTGGAGACAATTCAACAAAATTAGGATATTTTTTTAACTCGTCAATATAGTTTTTTTTTCGCATGATGAACCCTGGTGACTTAATTCAAGACTAATTTACATTAATTATGTCACAGTTACACTTATTCAATCTACGGATTTCATTATATATTCATATCGTTATTTATTTAAATAGGTAATAAAAGTCAGAGGGTAATATTTGTACTTTTAAAAAAAAACCGAAAATTTAACCCATTTTATCGGTCTAGACATTTGAGAAAGCGAACAAAACATAGTTTATTTTACAACATAATAAACCTTTAAAATAATTATTAAAAAAAAACAGCTTTTTGCAAAACTTTCAAAACCAAAAAGTTGTAAATGACCAATTGAGAAACAAAATATTAATTGAACAATCACAGTACATTTATTTCAAATACTTTGATTCACACAGTTAGTTAGACAAAGTTGCCAAAATTTTACCCTTTATTAGCGGTAAAAAGTCATTGAAATCTAGCCACTGAGTTGTCGTTATTACAATGACAGATTAGTCGTACTTGTTAAGAATATAAATTGTCAGTATTAATTCTTGCCTTGAAATGAAATGAAAATACCTACCCGGTGGGTATGATAATATTCCATTTGTCATCACGTTGAACAATAAATGTATTTTAATAACTTTGTTTCCATTTCTTTTTAAACTACAAAAGGAAAATTAGGAACCTCAACAAAGAGTTGAAAATAACATAAGCTCTTCATAAGCTATCTTCTTAGAATCGGTATGCTGAGAGGTGTTGCGATAAGCATGACACAAATTGCACTAGTCTTTTTATGCTACATGAGAGCCTAAATTACATTACAATTACTAAGCCTAAATTTTTGTTGACAATGTCCCTGAATTGCCTTTCTGTCTTAGCTTAAGAAGAATAAATATCATCTTTAAACCATTCCTAGTGCAGATTGAACATTTGGCTGATAGTGAGACTACCATCCAAATACAGTTAGAATCCTGTCTAATAAGATGCGAATCAACAGCAATGAATGAATTCACGTGATCACGTACAACTTTCACCATGACTTCGTTTATAACAATTTTACAATTCGCATGTCTTCCTCGATTGTCTGGCTCAAAATTTCGCATTCCCATCGTACTTCTGAAAAGCTGTCTTTACAATTCTTTCACTTATAGCCAATGTGTTCACGAACATTATTTTGCAAATGTCAACCCTAGTACACTGAAAATCAGTCGACTGTGATTTCAATGGTAAGGAGTATTTGTATGTGAATTGCCTTCTGTTAGGAGAGCTGTTTAGGCACCTCTTTTTCTTTTCTTTTCGTACGTACTTAAGAATAAATGACCATCGTTTTTGTTTATTACCTAAGTTCCAAAACCTAGTAAAACATTCTAGCCTGTCATTCTCGCTTATTTTTTCACCACATTTGTACTTACAACAGCAAATTTTGCCCATTACTTTACTGTCAACTAATTTACCTCTTCCTGAGACGTAACTCTTCCCAAGATTTGTCAAATGTTTGCGTTTAACATGAGACCACTCCAACATACGCCGTGAACGCTTCTTTGAGCGTTTATTGGTAGTGCTGGGATTAGATCTACTAAATACATTAGCATCTTCTTGTGATTGCAGTTGTACTGAATCTAAACACGTAGCATTATGAATAGAACAAAATTCATCATTACAAGGCTTATGTGCGTTAAGCGGTGAGGGTATCGGTGTTGATAAGGTCAAGTGCGACGTTTCCGGAGTTGGATCTAGAGGGTCTTCTAATTCTTCAACGAGTACAACTGCAGAGTTGTTGTAACTTGATGGTCTCTCAATAAATAGAGTAAGATCCTTAAGTAGCGATAATAATGTTGGATTCTGAGTAGAGGTAGTTTCTTCGGTCGTGGCATCTTCAAGTTTAACGTGTATATTTTCTGCACCAATTGACGAAGTAGATGGGGACCGCTGTTCTCGCGGATGAGACTCATCATCTAAAATAAAATGCAATTTCAATCAGTATTACAAAGATATTTAAATTATATAAAAGTAACAGCAAAAAAAAACTATTTTATGTATAAAGGACAATAGGTATAATATAAATGTCATAGATTAAACGGTGTATATTATTGTTGCTGCTCATAACGACACGTATTTGAAAGTAGCTACGATCATAGTGTTTCAGTACATCGAGGGTTCTCCGAAATAGTCTTTGGAAAAATTTCAACAAAGCTAGGGTATTTTTTATCTCGTGACCATAGTTTTTTTTACTTTATTCAAGACTTATTTGACCTAAGTACTTGTATTTTCGTTTGTTTTATTATATCAACCCGAGAAGTTGATATTGATATTTTCATCCTTTTAAATGTCACAGTTTCCGCGAAATATCTCATCTTACTTTAATCTAATGTTTGTCTTTAATTTATTTTAAATAGGTATTAAAAATCGGGCAATGGTGATA
Organism: Adoxophyes honmai; assembly: GCA_005406045.1. NCBI lineage: Eukaryota > Metazoa > Arthropoda > Insecta > Lepidoptera > Tortricidae > Adoxophyes > Adoxophyes honmai. The sequence continues at coordinate 228,102 of BHDV01005067.1, forward strand.
TTTTTTATAAAAAAAAACAAGAAACTGAAACGTAAACCTTCTTTATCAGTCTCGAAACCTGAGAAATAGAACAAAACTTAGCTTCTTTAACAACATAAACCTTGTGATATTAAGTAAAAAATAAAAACTGAAACAATTTCTGGATTTTGCTAAACTTTCCAAATAGAAAAAGGTATAAATTACTAATTTTAAAGTAATAATTGAACAATCACAATAATACTTATTTCAAATACTTTGATCCATATATAATTAGTTACACAAAGTTGCTAAAATTTTACCAATCATCACAAGATTTTACAATGTATATACCCTTTGTTAACGGGTAAAAAGTCATTCAAATCTAGCCACTGAGTTGTTATTATCACAATGACAGATTAGTCGTACATGTTAAGAATATAAATTGTCAGTATCAATTCTTGCCTTGAAATGAAATGAGAATACCGGTTGGTATGATGATAATATTCTATTTGTGATTGTTATCTACCACAAACATACATACATAATTCTCACGCCTGTATTTCCAAGAGGGGTAGGCAGAGCACATGAATCCAAAAATCCCTATTGTTATCTACCCTGAACAATACATGTATTTTGATAACTTTGTCGATAACTTTGTTGCCATTTCTTTTAAAAAACTACAAAAGGAAAATTAGGAACCTCAACAAAGAGTTGAAAATAAAATAAGCTCTTCATAAGCTATCTTCTTAGAATCGGTATGCCTAGAGGTGTTGCGAAAAGCATGACACAAATTGCACTAGTCTTTTTTTGCTACATGAAAGCCTAAATTAAAGTTTTTGTTGACAATTTTCCTGTATTGACTTTCAGTCTTAGCTTGAGAAGAATATATATCATCATTAAACCATTTCTGGTACAGTTTGAACATTCGGCTGATAGTGAGCCTACCATCCAAATACAGTTTAGTAGAATCCTGTCTTATAGAAGGCGACTCAACAGGAACAAATGAATTCACGTGATCACATACACTTTTCACCATGGCTTCGTTTAAAACAATTTTACGATTCGCATGTTTTCCTCGATTGTCTGGCTCAAAATTCGCAATCCCGTCGTACTTCTGAAAAGCTGTACTTACAGTTGATTGACCTACAGCCAAAGTGTTCAAGAACATTGTTTTGCAAGTCTTAACACTAGTACATTGAAAATCAGTGGACTGTGATATCAATGGTAAGGAGTATTTATATGTAAATTGCCTTCTGTTAGTAGAGCTGTTTAGGCAACTCTTTTTCTTTTCTTTTCGTACGTACTTAACAATAAATGACCATTGTTTTTGTTTATCACCGAAGTTCCAAAACCTAGTAAAACATTCTAGCCTGTCATTCTCGCTTATTTTTTCACCACATTTGTTCTGACAACCGCAAATTTTACCCATAACTTTACCGTCAACTAATTTACCTTTTTTTGAGACGTAACTTTTCCCACGATTTGCCAAATATTTGCGTTTAACATCGGACCACTCCAACATACGCAGGGAACGCTTCTTGGAGCGTTTATTGGTAGTGCTGGCATTAGATCTAAGACTTAATACATCAGCATCTTCGTGCGATTGCAGTGACTGTACTGAATCTAACCACGTAGCATTATGAATAGAACAAAATTCATCATTACAAGGTCTATGTGCGTTAAGAGGTGAGGGCATCGGTGTTGATAAGATCAAGTGTGACGTTTCCGGAGTTGAATCTAGAGGGTCTTCAAATTCTTCAGCAAGTACATCTGCAGAGTTGTTGTAACTTGATGGTACCTCAATAAATGGAGTAAGATCTTCAAGTAGCGACAATAATGTTGGATTTTGAGTAGAGGTTGTTTCTTCGGTCGTCACATCTTCAAGCTTAACGTGTATATTTTCTTCACCATCTGACAAGGGAGAGGGAGACCGCTGTACTCGAGAATAATCCTCATCATCTAAAATAAAATATAATTTCAATCAGTATTACAGAAAGATCTATTTCAATCGCATAAAAGTGACCGCAAAATAACCATTTATGTAGAAAGGACAAAATCAAATATTATAAAGCTAAAGTGTTTGTTGTTGTTGGCAATGGTGTTGGATAGACCATTTATCGCATCACGCTGCGACAAATAGATAGGACCGAAAGAAACATTGAACAATGTGGAAAAAAACCGGGAAACTTAGTTCATTAGACATTGATCCTAAGAAGAGATCTTCGTATCTTGTATTAGTTTCGGACTTCCTCATTCTGACCGTTTTAAATGGGCCACCCTGTATAAAACCGTGAATATGATTGTGTCTGCTCATACGACACATATTTTTTAATTGAATTCTGTAAAACAAAGTTGTTTCTGCATATACGACCGTAATTTGACAGTCAAACATCGAGAAACTTAAAGGTGATCATCTAACTTTTTGGTCTGGGGGCTTGTGACGTCATACCTTGGTAAAAATTATGACCACGTAATGACGTCACTCGAGCTTCAGGAATTCAGAGCGCCATATGCTTGCCATTTTTTGATTGTTAAATAAAATAAAAAATACGTATACAATAATTTTTGGTAAACCAATTACAATTGTTGGCCATACCAATCCCTGTGTCACAAGAGGTTAAATATAAAAAATAAAACAGCCGCATATTGTAACAAAATATATTGGATCGCTTTTATACAATCACTTTTTCGACCGCTTACGGCGGCTACCCTTCCCTACCTTCCTCATCGGAGGGTGGTTGTGGTCGTCGTTCATACGCACGATGTCGTCGCCGCGAGTAAGGACAAACGCCAGACAGCCAATCCCACGGGTGTTACACCTCCATCTTATCAAATGCTTACTAGCCGAGTGTTGGCCGTAAGTGTAACTGTTGTATTGCAGGAGTGCCTTCCCTCGCTGCGACTTGATAAATAACGCTAAAAATTAACAAATCCGTCAAAAAAGTTGAAAATATAAACTTTTTAGGGAAATTTTGGTACCTATACGGGATGAAATCAAAATAGTGAATACAAAAAAGTGAGTGAAAATAGCGTTTCTTACTCAGCAATGCACTAACTCATTTGTTTTAATTGGCCCTTCAAGGTGTTCATACATTGAGGTCGGAATTTCATTTCACCTTATTACGAATATCCAAAATTTTATTAGACTGATTTTAACAAATGTACTAATGCATTAAGTTGAGTACCTAAGAAGTAAAAATTTTGTATCACCAATTTGAATTCACCCTGTATTGACATCATTTCTTCATTTCTACATTGGATGACGTAAGTAAGAGGTAACTATGAAAATAGGTTCAAGGGTCAATATCAGATTTCGTCCCGAATTCTCTAATTTCTATGGCGCAATTTTTTTCTTCAATATTTGCAATAAATGAAATGACATACCTTGTAAACGACTGAATTTCAGCACAATAACATAGTTATATAAGAAATTCAGTCGTTTACAAGGTATGTCATTGCGCCATAGAAATTAGAAAATTCGGGACGAAATCTGATATTGACCCTCAATCGGCTCAGTATGGCAAGGCGCGAGTTGAGTCACGCGTATCTGTCAATGCCTAACTAGAAACGTTAGAGAATGACAGGTAGTCAAACTCGCGCGCGCGTCTTGCCGTGCTAAGCGTACAGGTAGCTAGGCGACGGGCTAGAAATCTGTCGATATTAATCCAGATTTTTCTGAATTTTTCGTAGGTGCATAGTGAATGGTATACATTTTAATTTGTTACCTTTTACGAGGAAAAAAAACAACCAAAAAGAACAAAATCCCTATTCCAGATTTTTTTTAAATAAAAACAGGCATAACAAAAAAAGAAATCATAACTGGGGCGGGTGGTGAGTGTGGCCGTGTTTAACAGACACAACTTGATCGCCGTAAGTCGCGACGCCTGCGCGACATCCGCGAGTGCAGTGTGTAGAGCAGCGCCACCGCGCTGTTTTACCATTTTCGCTCTTGAGACAAAACGTGTAGCCGTCTAGTTTGAGAAGCCGCTTGCCACGCTGAGATGTTAAGAATATCACTAAAAATTACAATAAAGACTTTTACAAAATTACAATAAAGCTTTGTACCCAGAGGAAACATAGACGCTCCTTTTTTCATGAGGCGTGAGGGTTTACAAACATTGAATGTTATTATTCAAAACTACTTTTTTTTCAATCGTTGAGTTTTGTAACATAGAGTACTAACCTGAAAAAAATTGCCTTTGCTGTCGTAATTTAGGCGTCCATAATTCACTCAGACTAAGTAAGGAGCAATTATTGTATATGAAGTAGTTTACAATAAAAATAAAGAGGATACAATAAAAGTCAGTCATCTTTCTTTTTGGAAATTCCAATTTATAATCATCGTCAAAATTTAAAACCGCGGTTCATGGTTGTGCTCATTTCTCATGCACGCAATGATTGACGAGATGACTGAATGTGTTACATATAACAATTGGAAATGAAAGGTTAGAACAAGTGCGAGAGTTTGGGTATTTGGGATGCATGTACAACGAGGATATTGAAAGTAGAGTAAAAGCGAGAAATCACATGAATGGAGCACTTCACTCCGTCGTGAGCCGTCAGAACATATCTAAGAAAGCTCGTCAGGCTATTCTCAACAGGGCATAAGGCATGACGGTTATGTATGTATGCGATATGATTTTCGAATATGATCACAGATGCGCGACAGTCTACTGTAGTGTGTGGAACAACCCCATCTAACTTTTTTCCTGTAAGCTCGATCAACATAAAACGTGTAACCTTCCAATTTGAGCAGTCTTCAGTCAGACCAAGTATGAAACAATGTTGTACATTATATTAATAATTAGAATAAGGAACATACAATAAAAGTCAGTCATCTTTATCTTTGGAAATTGCAATTTTAAAAACGCGGTTCATGGTTGTGCGCATTTCTCACGCACGCGATTTGATTTTCGAATGTGATCACAGATGCGCGACAGCCTACTTTACAGTGTGTGGAACAACGCCACCTAACTTTTTCTCTGTAAGCTCGATCAACATAAAACGTGTAGCCTTCAAATTTGAGCAGTCTTTTGCCTCTTTGGGATGTAATAAACTCTGCTGCTGGAAACAAATGAAAAGGTATTAGTTACAGTTCAACGTCAGTAAGGATCATGCTCAAAAATAATAAGCGGAAAAAATGTTTCACAAATTGAATTCTATTAAGCACGATGTGAAGTGGGTGTTAGTTTTTCAGCTTTTCGTAGTCACTTTCACTGGCGAGGATATTTATAGAAAAAAATAAAATTACAACTAAAATAAATTAGTAAAATTCACCTGCGTCGACACAAAAACGCCGGCAGCAAGCTGCTTAACATTACGGCAAAGATGATATGAGAGATTCTTTTGGATAAAGGAGATTTCAGTAAAAGTCCCATAATTTTGAGCGAAGGCTTATCATTAATTCTCCAGTCACTCATATTTTCAAATAAATATTTGACGAGACAATACAGGAACCAAAATAAACACGACCAAAGCCAAAAAGAAAGCAAAATAGATTAAGATTAAACAAGAACAGCTTATATAAAAAAGGTCGCTTAAAAGACGGCGTAAATATTTACATTCCAACACCACAAAATAAAAAATGAAAATACAAACCATAAAACTTACATTTATTTCACACATTTTTAGCAATTAAACACAAAATAGACTTATAAAAACCGAGCCTCATGGTTGTGAACGTTTTTTACAGATAACATTTCGTTTTCAAATGTAATGAGTGACGCTCGACATCCAGCGTGGCTGTGTGTCGAACAACGCCAGCTAGTTGTGGCGCTGCTCGTCCGATGCTTGCAAAACGTGAAGCCAGCCAATTTAATTAACTTCTTGCCCCGTTGAGAAGTGATGAATTCCACTGGGAAATCATAATAAGAATAATTAGTAATCGGCCTAAATACGGGATGTTCGGCACAGGCTTCCTCTGAGTATGAAAGGGCTCGGGCTATAGTTCGCACTCAGACGCAGTGCGAATTCACGCACAAAACTTTTTCGTTGTGTATAGGCTATAATTTTATCGCCCTATAATTTTAAGAAATTTCTTTACATTTAGAAATAAATTCTTCACTGAAGTTGTTAAGATTTACGAGTGCTGATTTATCAAAAGAAGAAGTTTATAGTGTTACGAATCATGCAACGATGTAAGATTTTCAAACAGGAATAGGTACAAATAAAAAAATCCCAAAATTATGTATTTAATTAAACCAAAAAATCAAAAATGAGACCGTGGTTCATGTGTGTGCTCATTCTTTTCGGACACGATCACGTCCTCAATAGTGGTCAGGGTCGCCTTGCATCCCATAACGCTGTGTGTCGAACACCGCCATCTACATTTTACATTGTTCTTACGGTCCACATTATACGTATAACCTCTAAACTTGATCAATCTCTTGCCGCGCTGAGATGTGATAAATTCAGCTGGAAACAAAAGAAAAAAATTGTGTAAAATTCTTGATTGTGCAAAACACGTAAGGTAAAAGTACCAATGCTCGACGCCTCAACGCCCAGTAGATGACCCCCATCTGTGTCACCTGTCTTACTATGACATAAGGTTGCAAGTGCCCCAAGTATTGGGTCAGTGTCGAGCTCAGGGACATTTACCTTAAACATAGCAAGTACAGAATAACTTAAAGGGACAGCGGCAAACATACTCGAAGTATGTATGGGATGTATGGGATTTCTTCCGCTAGGTAGTTTCCATTATCCAACCTATCCTAAAATTCTACATAAATTTAGGTGGGAACCCCTTCCGCTGACTTTCGAGCGATGGACAAAACAAATGAAATAAGCATTGCACACAAAAAAGTAGTACTAAGTAGTATCATTACGAGCACTTTCTGCTTTAACATAATTATCATCATAGTATGTTACTCGTAATATACCGACTGGTCAGAAATTGACCGTACTTATACGATTAAAGCAAGTCCATAACAAATCCGAAAGAGGAATTTTAGCATGAGAATGAAATAAGCCGACAATTTTCTAACTATGTTTATTACAATTCAATTATTACTTTAATTATAAATGTTTAGTTGATACTTTCACATTGGATGACTTACCTGACTTTGGTTGTTACTCATTAATTGTTTGTACGTAAACAAATCATAAACTTTAGACATTATTTTTTACATGATATCGCATGTGTCACATTTGGCATTATTTTCCTAAAATTTTTGTCCAGTTTCGAAATTAAAAAAAAACAACAAACACTTTCTAATCTTATTCTTACAACTTGATTGAAGATTCAACCACAACAATTGAAACTAATTCTGAGGAAAGGCATAATTACAATCAATTTACCTAACCACTATTATAATTCTAAATCATCATTTATCTAATACGAGTAATGATGTTATTAAACATGCGTTTTCTCTTACAGGTTATACAGGGTGTCCCATAAATCGCGACCAAGCCTGACACCGGAGGTAGGTCGATCCAAGAGCTATCGAACCAACCTAACATGACCTCAGTAAAAGTTGGACGGTTTTCGAGATATTGGCAAATTAGTATTTTTTTCGAACTTCGCCCGTTTTTCACCTCTCAAGAGCCATAATTTTTTAGATAGCTCTTTATCCTCATTTTTTTTATTGTTACATAATCACAAATAGTTAAATTTAATAATAGCAGTGTTGTTTTGTTAAAAACGCGTGAGAGATATGAATGAAACGTGATTGATTGTCATAAGAAATGATCAACCAAAACAATAAGTTGGCCTTTGATCACCTGCCCTGAAAAAAAAATACCAGACTTAAATAGATACTTTAAAAACTTGCGTATGTTATGCCAATTTCAAAAAGGTATGGTACTTGATGGTTAAGCTGGTAAATTGAGAGATTTTGGAAGATCTTGCCAACGTGCCATTAAGTTAATTGAATGTTAACTATCGCTAATTGTTTCAAATAGGTACCGTGCATTGTTAATTATTATCTGTAACATGATATTTTTAGGATTTCGTAACCAAAGGGTGAGGGAACCCTATTACTGAGACTTCATTGTCTGTCTGTCTGTCTGTCCGTCTGTCCGTCTGTCACCAGGCTGTATCTAAAGAACCGTAAGAGCTAGGCAATTGAAAATTTCAGAGATGACGTATTTTTACTGCCGCTATAACACCAAATACTAAAATCAAAATAATAATAATAATTGATATGATATTGATATGTTGGCTTGATATTTTGACTTTTTTTGGCTGTTTTTAGTTGTCGCCATTCTGCGAGCTGTATCTCAAAAAGCTAGGCCATTGAAATTTTCACAGAATATGTGTTTGTATTGTCACTACAACTACAAAAATACTAATGCTTAAAACGATACGAGTAGACAATATCAAAGTGCCATTAAACTTGATAAAATGTAGAACCACGTTAGCCGTCGCTTCTTAGTGGTAATAATGTCGTAAGCAGTTGACTCTGGTTCACCTGTTTAAGAAATAACAAGGTGTAACATTAATAACTGATTTGCTTTTAAAACTTAGGACAATGGTAATTTGCTGACTAAAATCTAAAAATAACAAAAGCAGTAACTTTCATTGATTTATTTTAAAATTAGAAATATTTTACGACAAATGTTCAAATTGGCATCCTCTGACCCGAATACACCATTCAATCCATCTTTGAGAAACGCCGGACTCGCGCACGAAGGGATCCGTACCAAAAACAGCCAAAATATCACGTTTTTTCTATGGGAGCCTCCCTTAATTATTATTATTATTTTGATTTTAGTATTTGGTGGTATAGCGGCAGAAGAAATACGTCATCTCTGAAATTTTCAATTGCCTAGCTCTTACGGTTCTTTAGATACAGCCTGGTGACAGACGGACAGACGGACAGACAGACAGACAGACAATGAAGTCTCAGTAATAGGGTCCCGTCACCCTTTGGTTACGAAATCCTAAAAATATCATGTTACAGATAATAATTAACAATGCACGGTACCTATTTGAAACAATTAGCGATAGTTAACATTCAATTAACTTAATGGCACGTTGGCAAGATCTTCCAAAATCTCTCAATTTACCAGCTTAACCATCAAGTACCATACCTTTTTGGAATTGGCATAACATACGCAAGTTTTTAAAGTGATAATCTCTTGCACGGTCTGGTATTTTTTTTTCAGGGCAGGTGATCAAAGGCCAACTTATTGTTTTGGTTGATCATTTCTTATGACAATCAATCACGTTTCATTCATATCTCTCACGCGTTTTTAACAAAACAACACTGCTATTATTAAATTTAACTATTTGTGATTATGTAACAATAAAAAAAATGAGGATAAAGAGCTATCTAAAAAAATTATGGCTCTTGAGAGGTGAAAAACGGGCGAAGTTCGAAAAAAATACTAAATTGCCAATATCTCGAAAACCGTCCAACTTTTACTGAGGTCATGTTAGGTTGGTTCGATAGCTCTTGGATCGACCTACCTCCGGTGTCAGGCTTGGTCGCGATTTATGGGACACCCTGTATATAACACCATATCCAGCCTGAGTAAACGTCTCCCAAAATTTTGCGTGTGCTTAACTCTAATCACCTGTTCAATATTGGCATTATCTTTCTTGCATTCGAATAGACATAATACATATGTACAGTTTTGTCACAAATTTCATCGAAGTGAATAAAAAAGTCATTAAACACTAAGCACGTGGATCATGCGTATGTTCATTTTTTATGTATACGATAGCATCGTCAAGAGTGTGGAGCGCCGCTTTGCATCCTTGAAAGCCGTGTGTCGAACAGCGCCATCTACATTTGAAATCAATCTTGCTCAGGCGGTCTGCGTAAAAAGTGTAACCTTGAAATTTTATTAGTCTCTTTCCTCGGCGGGAAGTGATGAATTCAGCTGGAAATAGAAAAATCGTTCAAGCAAATGTTACAAGGGAATTTAGTACCTAACGAAATGTGAAGACAATAGTGACCATAGGGTGTGTGGTCTTAGCGGAGATAAATGAAAGACGCGTCATGTAAACACTGTTTATATTATGTTTATGTTCCTTATTAGTAATATTTATATTTATTTAATAACATAATCCCACGACCATAAGATGAGAGGGTCTCGGCATGAGAGGCCACAGCTCAAACGACTACTACCATGGTTAATGTCAAAATACTTACGTATTGACAAAACATTAAGTCTACCGTGGTGGATGGTGGTGATCACCATTCACGAATAAAACAACACCACTGCTGCTGGTGATGAGAGTCACTCGACAGCCGCCAGAAAAGGAGGAACATCGCCATCTCTTTTCTGTCTTGTTGGTGCTGTACAGGGAGTACTTGTAGCCGTTGTACTGGGCCAGAGTGCACCCACGCTGAGAAGTCGTGAATTTCACTGTAAAAAAGTAAAACAGGTAATAAACAGGCTTTAATTGGGTTAACCCCTTGGCCAAAGCTGTTTCGTACCATTTGTATAAGTGGGATACATTAAGGGATATGTTCGCTTTTATACTTGTGCTTTGTTTTGTGCTTGTTATTTTGTCATATTTGTTTTGTACAATAAAGAGTTACATATAATACCAACACGCTATGCTTCCGCTGTCAGTGCGGTGATGTATGTAACTCTTTATTGTACAGAACAAAACACAAGTACAAAGGCGAACATATTCCTTTAAGGAATCTCTTCCTGCTGACCTTGATTTTATGTCTTCATTTTTTTCACAGAGTATTATTAAAAACCCCTAATAAGTATATTTCAAGTAGTTTAGCTATCAAATAAATAAACTTACGGTACGTTCACACATTTATTCACAATTAAATTATTAGCAATAAATAATTTGCGGAATCCATCTCATGGGCAATTTATACGTAACATTTTTTTTTAATAATACTCTACTTTATTTATTTAGCTGCTTAAACTTAACAACCTTATGTGGGACTTATATGGGAGGAGGGTGATTGTGAACGTTCCTCGCGGAGATGACTTCGTTCCTCGAAGTGCAGACGGCCGCACGACACCCCTTATTGGCGCCGGTGGAACACCGCCATCGCTCCACGATCCCGTTGCTGCGGTACATTCTGTACCTGTACCCGTTGTACTCGATCAGCGCGTTACCATGCCGGGAAGTCACCATTATGGCTGTGGCAGATAAAGTGTTATATTAAAGGCTGACTCCTAGTTTGGATTAGACTGGTGGGTCGAAAGCGAATAAGTGGGTTCAGCCGAGAAGACACCAAATGACTGAGCCAAGGGTTAGTGAATGAAGCTACGAAAGTCCTCCCCGAGGCCACATTCTCTAAATGGTGAACATTAAAACTAAATACCGAAACAAATAGGACTTATCAAACTCACTGCGGTAAAAATAATTCATGTTGAAGTTGATGTCAAAACTGTGATGCCGGAACAGGAAACAATTTCATGCTTCCCGTCGAAATATCTTTTTTGATGTAGGACCTACAACCTATAGGTACATTGTAGGTAGCATTTTAATAAAATTAAGAAATAAAATACTAAAAACTAAATTAAATTTCTTTCTTTTGTCTTTATTGCTCTGTTCACTTCTATTTGTTCTCCCTTTGCTTTCGTTTTTGTTCCCTCCAGTATTTTCTTTTTTTAGCTTTTTCTTTGTCCGTGAGATATTGAACTTTTAGTTGGTATTTTTGAACCCTTATAATCTCTTTTTTCTTATGTTGCTCATATCTTATAGGATCCTCTTTTATTTTTTGCCTATATTGCTTTGACCGCCTTGCGCACTCAGTGAACGCCCAGCCAGATACTGAAAAAAAAAAAACAATTTACTTCCTAAATGCGTATACATAATTTAAGTAAATTACCCAATGTGGGATAGCTTATTTCCAATGACCGACGGTATGTTTACCTCTATTGGCATTGAATTAGTGTTGAAAAATAAATACTGACGCAGCGTCGGGTCTGGGTCTTTTACTGTACTTTCATCAAAAACTTGTCGCTGGTCAATTCTACTAAAATTAAAAGTATAATTCGAAAATGATACGCATAATGAGAATTGATTTAAAATAAATAATTCATGGATACGTAGAGACTGAGACCTCATTCTATTGACATAAAATGGCATATGACTTATTTGGGAAACGCTACGCTACTTATGCCTATGCTTTGTTACTTTTGACTGTACACTTTACACACTGTACACACTGTATACATTACTGAACACATAAAACACTGAAAATTTGTGAAAAGATACGATATTCAACATCATAGGTTTGCATTTTGCGTTAGTTTTGTGTTTTCCGCATAGTACCGATATCATTTCTTTTGTTTTTTAATTAAACACGTTTGCTACATTACTTACCACACTGACTTGATTTCGTGTAAAATTCGACCCATTTTATGCTTGTTTTGTTTTTTGATTCAATGAAACAAAAAATACATAAGTTTCCGAAATTTTATAAAAAATCAGCACTATTTTTAACTTCAGTAACATTCTTATCAGAATCTTCTCCACGTTTCACAATCGACATCGTGCGCTCTGGAGCACTTTATTACCTCTTTTCTGACATTTAAAGTCAGATTTCCTGTGCACCCTTTGTTATAACACCTGTAAAATGTCTCTCCGTTCGTATAAGTCTTCCTTTTATGGTAACGACGGCCATTGCAGAGTAAAGATTCACCTCCTCTCTTCGTTGTAATAAATTCAACTGACCAATTAGGGTAGTCAGTAAGTGTTGGCATAGGTTGGCAAACTAGAAGTAAAAATGGGTGGTCAATTAATACAAAATACTAAAATAAGACGGTAAAACTAGATGCCAGCAAGAACAACATTGAAGTCTTAATAGTGTTTATTTCATTCAATTTAATTTATTTATTTCCCCAAATATACAAACTATATAAACTATGGTAACTATACAAAAACTAAATCAAATATTTACTGTAATGAAATCTAAAGTCTTATTAAAGATAAAAAAAAGAAACTACTTAAGTAAAACTAAACTAAAATCTCCACCTTGCATCGTATCCGGCTCAGAGGTCTCCATAATACCAGCAGCATTACCCCGCTGAATTGCAATGGTGACCTTTTGAACCAGGTACGAACCAGAAAAGGATCGCTGCCCCTATCTCGCATCCGACAGCCTAACTCCCTAAAGAGCTCATGGGCGTCAGATGCCCAGAATCCAGTTGTCTCAACCGCAACCGGCGCAAAGCGGCAAAACGGAGTATTTGGTATGCAACACTCTCCACCACGAAGCCCGTATACCTCATGGTCTGTCCCAAATGAGATGTAAAAAACGTTCTGACACCATTTGCGTTCCAAAGGACACCAAAGGACAACCCCTCCGCCAGGAAAACAACGTCAGACCATCCAGCCGTTTACCATTATGTACTGCTCAATCCTGGGGACTCCAAAATGCACGGTACAAAACGGGACAGCAAACACGTTCTACAAACGTCTTTGGGATGCTATTTAGGCAGTTTCTTGTTCTCCTCAGCAGAGAGACTGCCGCAAACGCCAGGCGCGTGAACACTTCACATTAATCGTGAATACAATTACTAATTTGCATATTTTTTATTTCAGACTAGCTGGCCCGGCGAACATCGTGCTCTTTGGCAAGTTTTTTTTTTTGCATGATTTCCAAATTTCCTCACCGTTCAAACCTTTCCTATACTTCCACAAATATTTCAAGACTACAATTAGACAAATCTGTTAACCCGTTCTCGTATTTTAGTGAGACGAACGAACAGCAGTTTATTTTTATTTATACAAATATTTATCATGACGCACGTAGCTTAAAAATGCCATTATTCAATTTAAAGTACAATTAAATTTACAACAAACAAAAATCCTCAATTACTGAAAATGCGGATAACTCACGTCTCATATCGAGTTAGTTTGACTAGTTCTAGTGTGTTGGTTTGAAATGTCGGTATAATCTGTAGCCCTTCATCTAGAAGCCGTGGCGGCTGCATCCAAACGCGCACCGAGCGCCATTGCTAGTGCTCGACGAAACTAATACCGGCGCAAGACAACACTCGTTAAAATACTCGTCAGTAATATTATTTTCACAAAGCCCAAACGTCAAGCTAAACTCGGATTAAGACTTGAGTCATCCTTATTGTTCAAGATCAGTCTAATGTTAGTTTCACGTTCAAAGGCCATGTTTCCATTCTATATATCTGGCGGTGGGTGTGGGTGGTCGTTTTTCTCGCAAATCACGGTATCTTCTACGGTATAGACTGTGGCTAAACATCCGGAGGCAGATCGCGTGGAACAACACCACCGTATCTTGATGCCAGAGCCAGGCCGCGCGTAGTACTTGTAACCTTTGTAGACCAGCAGACGGTTACCTCGTCTCGACGTGGTGAAGTAAACTGTAAACACATGGGATTTTATGAAAATGGAGGGATGAGAACAATCACAAAGCACACGCCATGACGTCCATCAGGGACTCATTCGGTCTCTCTACTATTCCATTGGTTTCAAGTTGGCAATCGTAGGTCACCGATAAATAAATGGCGTTAACACAATTTCGTCTTTATGTCACATTTTTCAATTATTTTTTTCTGTCAGAAATATGAATTAGATACATGTTGCAATCTTATAGAATCTGAATCTGTTAGTTACGTTCAATTTTCCAAGGTATACCTACGCTTCAATATTATCAGAGACTAATCCGAGAGCATTATGTTGGGAAAAAGGGTTTAAGAAAACTTCTTTTCGCATTATTTTATTGTGTATTGCATGAAAAATTGTTTCACAGATAAAAGCAAAAAAACTGCAATAGATAAAGGCAGCAAGGAGCATTTAATGACCTTGTTTCAAATAATGGACGCGATCAAAGAAAATGGATTGCTTTCTTTACCATGTTCTCTGAACCCTGAATAACAGATAAACACTCGTCCATCTTCTTCGTTAATCCCAGTTTGGTATTTTTGGCGGCGGATGAGGGTGGTAGTCTTTTACTGTGATCACCTCGTCATCTATGGTGTAAATAGTGGCTCGGCAGTTATGGAAGGAGGATGTTGAGCATGACCATCGCGTTTTAATGCCGCGCTGAGGCCTTGCGTAAAACGCGTACCCGTTGAACACCAGTAAGCGTTTCCCTCTCTTTGATTGTGCGAAATAAACTGTAAGAAATATGTAGTTGTGTAATGTAATACAGATGTTTTAAGAGAATATAAATATGTAAGTATAGGAAAGAAGACACCGGTGGCGTCGCCTTTTCCTCATTTAATAATTGATTTGGTGACTGCAGGCTTGGTCCTCCGTATGTTGTCAAAACAAACCCTTGAGTTAAACCATTGATAACAAGACATAATTAGAATTATTGCTTACTGTATAAAAATAAAATGTTACAGGGGCATTAATAAAATGTACATAATAAAAGATTTAAAAAAAAAACAATAATATTACAGACAGGAATGTATTTTATAGAAAGAATAATACTATCTGTGACAATGTGACACATTGTATCAATTGTAGGTAGTGTAGGTTGGCAGTGCGTATTTGTACATTGGTAGAATCCTGTGCTGGTTAGAATACTACGTTTTAAAAATATTCTGAAATGCAGATTTGCTTAGAATGTGATGCCATGTAACTTTTCAATGGGCCTTAGTTCCAGCATCATGGTTTAGCAAAGATCTAGTTCTCACTAGTGTTAAGTTTCCTGTAATAATAATAATGGCGTAGAGCCGATAATTTAGACTTATCTGTGACTATTAGATTAGTATTGTTGTATCATGGCATCAGTTTAGAATCACGTGTACGACCCAGGGGTACAGGTACCGAGATAAAATATCTTTGAGCTCCTTTCTTACAGTGTCTATTATTTTAAAAGACAGCCGCTATTATTCGTCGAATTTTTTTCGCCATAAACTAACCTAAGTTTGTAGCTCTACATAGAAATTTCTGGGGGTGGATGTTCATGGTGGTTCTTTGCATAAATGAAAATGTCGTCTATGGTATAGACGGTAGCATTGCAGTTCGGCTGAGTGGAACAGCACCATCTCATCTTGACGGAAGAAGATTGTCGGCAATAGTACGTGTACCCTTCGTACACTAATAGCCGTTTGCCTTTCCTCGATGTCGTAAAATAAACTGTAACAATATACGCAGCTTACACGAAAAATAATGCAAATTCCGTTTGTGCAGTAAACACTAAAATAAGTTGTAAACGCGGCAAAGGATTGAAATAATAGGGTAAAAGCGGATTTGATGTGCTTAAAAAATGTGAATATAATCATTCAGATTGAATAACATTTCAAATACATTACAAATAAGGTAAACGTCCCTGTGTTCGACACTGATCCAATGCTTGGTACTTGCAACATATGTCATAGTAAGACAGGTGACAGATAGGTGTCATCTACTGGGAGTTGAGGCGTCGAGCATTGGTACTTTTACCTTACTATGACAACTGAAATCTAGGAAATGTGTACACCGAAAAGAGGTAAGTGTACTTATGTTACACTTATACTTATCTACTAAAATTGAGTTTGCTGAAAAAAATATTAATCTTACAAACTACAGCTCTTTTAGCAATGATTACAGCTCTTATCATATTACGACTATAAACCAACCAACTGTCTTCTTACAATTTGAGCAAATTTAATAAAACAATAGTCATACCATCAGAACACACTAACTAAACCATCAGAATTCCGTTCTCTATTCTTTATCCACAGTCCCTTTTGACGACTGACTGACATTCCTCACTTCTTTACCAGCAGATCCTATTATCGGAGGTGCATGCTCATGGCAATTCCTTTCAGATTCCACTTCATCATTGAAGGTGCAGACTGTGGCTCGGCAGCCGACGTGAGAGGAACAGTACCAGCGCATCTTGGCGCTTCTCCCGGGCCTATGGTAGTATGTATACCCTCGGTACACCAGCAGGGGCTTGCCTTTCCTTGATTTCATGTATGTCACTGTAACAATATAAGACTCTGTTAGCATCTGTAGATAAAATTCATAGAAATATATCACGCCCGTGGCCGGTTTCGGACCGATCCAAGAAAACGGGAATAAAATTTAATTTCGGTATAAACATTCTTTTCACAAAAAAAGTAAGTATGAGTGACTTCTTCTGAGACTAAAATTATATCATGTTTAAATAGGTTTACTTAGGAGTGTTTTAAGAGACAGACCGGCAACCTCTTACTGTTACACTTTTTTCATCTGTTTTCAAAACTAAAACATGTGGCAACGAACGTGAAACAGTCATGGTTTTGTCTACGTAACATTTTCGTGTTCTGCCTGCCTTGGGAATTGGTATAGGCGTGTAAGTATGTTCCCAAGTAGGACAAACAGGGCATACGGAATGTCGCATAGACAAAAAATCAATTGCAGGCAACAGGCAGTCCACCAGTATTTCCCTACAGTTTAATTAGCAAGCGACTTTGTTTGGTAATGACCAACAACCTCGTGCGCGACCGTCCATAGGAATGAGGCGCGGTGGCGGGGACGAGGTAGCACGTCACAGTTTCGTACAAATGAAGGAAATTAACAATTAATTAAAGAACATTTTTTTCATATTATTGTATCTGAATGTATAAATAAATACTCTGTATTGTATAAAGGGTTTATTTCAAAATATAACCCATAAAAATAAATTTAGCATATCATTCAAAAATAATTCACAATCACAAGGTTATCTAAAATATTATTTCTAAGGAGAACTCTACTTTTTTCTTAGAGTTATAACAAGTACTGTCGTTTTAACCCCTTCGTACACGGCTTCGTAACGTAAGCGTATCGTAATACGCGCGTACGAAGAGAGCAATACGGGCGCGAACATGACATGTCATAAGAGATTACATGTCATGTTCGCGTCGCATGCTTGCATGCTTGCGTCGTACGCGCGTATTAAAATACGCTTACGCTACGACCTGTGTGCGAAGGGGCTTAAGCTCACATTAAAAAAATATCACATATTTATTAATAAAAATGAGTTGATAAAAACCTAGTTGCATTTTTCTTTAGCTGCATTTTACACATTATTTTCTTTGGCATCACGTTAAAGAGATCTGATACTTGAAGCAGAATTGGTTATAAAATGCTGTTAGAAAATTTGGTACGGACATTTTCTAGGTAACTAAGAATGAATTAAAAACATAAATTACTTAAATATGCTATGGTATGTTGTTGCATACAGTAAAATACTGTCGAAAATTGGGTGTCTCTCGAGATCCCTAACATCGTTTGTCATAAAATCATTTGCCCGAACTGTTTTGTCCTAATGGGCATTAGCCCTAGCGATCACTTGCCATAATAATCATTTTCCATAATTCTAAAATAGTCAGGAATCAATTAGGCAGAGTTGAAATCAAATAGGTTAGGTTATGTTTATTTTACGACCATAAATAGCGAGCGAAGCGAGCGGAGCGCCAAAACAATCGTTTTTGAAATAAAATGTTTAGGGAAACTAAAAATATGGCATATGAGTTTTATAGCAAATGATCATTATGACATAAAACGTTAGGGAATATAAAAAATAGGTGAAAAAACTTTAGGGATCCAGATATAGATCCTCGAAAATTGATAATCCTTCAACCACCCAATTCTAATTTTTGATAAATGCTTTAATGAAGTGAGTCTTTTCCATAAACAAATTATAAGTGTATCCTTTTCTTTTAATTGGAAATTTGATGTGTTTTTACTCACAATTGCGAGCTCTGTCGGTCCAAAAGGTTAAAAATTCCATACCTACTCCCGAGCAAATTGTACGCCTTCATTACGTTGCAACAAAAAAAAACGTAATATAAATTCTAGTATAAAGTGGAACACGCGTACCAACACACCCAAGACTTAACAGCCTGATTGCTGCGTTCAAAGACCTCACTATCTACGGCAAGCATCGATTCCTTCTACTAGGCTGATGGTTGTGTTGGTTCCTGAAGAAGACTGACTCGTCGATGGTGTACGCAGTGGCATTGCAGCTACGGAGTGTGCAGCGGTACCGCGTCTTGTCACCAACGATGATGTGCCGAGTGTAGATGTACCCGCTGGCCATGATAGCTGGCGTCCCCCGTTTCGTTATTAGGAACTCCACTGCAAACATATATTCGTTAGTCTCTTATTTGTATGACCATGGAAATTTGTCACGATTGTTATAACTATCGCGGTAGAAAGCGGGCAACGGAGGTTCGCAAGTTTTATACAATAATGAAGGCACATGAGCAAATGGTAAGCGGTCATCACATGATTAAAATAATTACTTAGACCTTTATAGCTTCCAAGGGTCGATTCAATATACTTAAATTAAACTTACAAACAAGCATTGGTATAAAATGCCAATGCAGTCATTATAATTTCTACCTGGCTGGCTTACTTACCACATGCAGTGACCCGATAATATCTACAAATAATGAAATAAAATTCAAAATAACTCAATAAACTTTTATTAAAACTGTTGGACAACACGATTCAAATCACTCACATTAACAAGATAAAATCTCTTAATTGGTTGAACAATATATTATTATTATGTATTAAACAGTTTTACAGGCTTTTCAATTTATTGCTCCCTGAAAACTTGATATGATAAAAAAGTCTCACGTGTTTCGTAGTCACTTCACATTTTTAATTACTTAATTTTAATTTCAACAAAACAAACTATAACGTACCTCTTATTATTTGATAACTCGAAAATTAACTTACTTACACTTTTAATTATTCGATTTAAATTCAACAAAATAAAATAAAACTTTCTTCATCTGTGATATCTAGAAATTTAAATTAATATCTAAATTACACCCGGCATTTTGAGTTAGATTCCGGGGACTCCACTTGTTCGCTTTTCAAAACTATTACTCAACGTTTAACATCAACAACCATAAGAATCAGCTGTCAACCTCAGCTGCCTTTAGTGATCACACTCTCTTGAACTTACTATTCTCCCTGGCACCACCTAAATAGTATGGCTGTGTTCATTCTTGATCACCATGACCACGTCATCCAGAGTGTGTATGACTGTCCGACACCGATATTTCTTGTGCATACTGCAGCGCCATCTAGTCTTGATGCCCGCGACTTTATGTTTGTGGAACGTGTACCCGTCGTACAGCAGCCACTGTATTCCTTTTTTACTAATTACAATTCGCGCTGAAAAAAGTAGAAAACAGATTAAAATCACGAAAAGTTGTAAGCTAACATAGCAAATTTGCTCTGAATTCTGAATGGCAAAAAAAATGTTCAAAGATACATCAAAATCGCAATCAATTTGAGATCAAGTACTGTTTTTTCTTTTTTTTCTGTAATTACAAGAAAATAAAATTAAAATTAAAAGTGGGTGTCAATTTGATACCTACAAGCCCTATAAGAAACCTACAATCTCTAACATCAACAATTGCCGGTTATCTTTCTGGCAGCGAGTAAAATGAAAATAATTATTTAGTTTTTAATACTGCGTTTACTTGGTTAAAAGTTAACTACTGTGACCAATATTTCCAATACATTATGGACGTCTTTGTAACGGAGACGCTTTTCTTGCTTCTGCTCGTCCTCCAATTCCGAGTAAAAGATGCGATTTTCCATCAAAGTACCACCAAAGTTTCCGTCACATTTGTATGATTATCAAAATAGTGACGTAGCTAGATCGAACTTTCAAATGTCAAATGATTTCAGCCAAATTTCGATCAAAAAAAAGGTTCCTTTCGGTATCACTACCATCCCACTGAAGCTCTTACACAGAATTCCAGAGGTTTTACGTTGCGATCCAACCAGTTGAAGATGATGGGTTACCCTATGAACAATAATGTGCCTTTAATCTGGTTTCTATTTGCGCTGCCAGCTTACTGACTATACCATTCTTATTGTTCACCAAAACACATATTTGAAAAACCTGTGGTCTTGGCCAAAACTCAATTTTGGCTTCAAAATCTAGGTGTGTTCATACACTAAGTGCCGCTTTATTTTAATAGGCACCATCTTCAGGCGCAGGATGAAGATGACTGTTCTTCAGAGCTATGACCGTATCTCCCACTGTGTGTAATCTTGCATGGCATCCTCTGCTGGCGTGGGTGGAGCAAACCCAGTGTATTTTAGGCCCGTACTGCCGGTACTTGCAGAAGGTGAACCCTCCGTAGATCAGGAGACGGGTGCCTCGGCGGGACGTGGTGTAATAGACTGAAAAATAAGAACAAGTTCGATTGTGGCAATAGAAGAACATGATAATTTGCTCACCTGCGCGAAAGTGTAACGTACCAAAACACTCAGTAATAATTATATGTCACTGAGAACCCCAAGCTGTGGATTTTTCTTTCTCTTCAATAAGGTGTTCTTGTTTTTTTGGTAAATAAAAGAAAAAACTGAGTATGTTTAAAAATATATATTGCTATTAAGGAAAGTTAAAATCACAGAATACAATTTTAAATTCAATTTATATAATACTTATTATTCGATATTAGATCTTATAAATCAGTTTTAAGATTCATAACAAAGTACAATACAAGTTAGGCAATCCACATTGCTCTGCAAAGACACGATGATGAAAATAATTTACTAAATCTAGAACATAGAAAAAATGATTACTAGGCATACATTAAATTAACAAGACTACATTTCATTCAAAGCCGCCTTGGCACGTGTCGCCCTCGGAAAATGCCACTGCTTAGACACACGAGGGCGAGTGTTGCGTACACGCTCATGTAATACTGGATCTATTGTAACACAGGTGATGATCCCGAAACTTCAAGCGATTAAAGCCAAAGATACATTAGGCGACATGTCGAGCGATGTAGCGCGACGTCGGCGGACATCGCTCGACATGTCGCGCGACTTATATCCGCGTATATACACTATACACGTGTCACGCGACATGTCGAGCGATGTCCGGCGACGTCGCGCTACATCGCTCGACACGTCGCACGACAAATGTCGCCTAATGTATCTTTGGCTTAAGAAGAGCGTGTACATGACCTACCTTACTTTTACGGGACTTTTACTTTTAAGGGACGCCAACTAATGAGTCGCCGGGGGTGCCCAGTAAGGCAAACCAGTCTGTGGTCGCGGATGGGTATGGTCACACTTAGACTCGACTATCACGTCATCCATAGTTATGACTCGAGCGTTGCACCCTCTGTTGGAGTGCGTCGAACAAGTCCAGCGACGTTTATCATTTTTGTACTTATGATGCATGTAGTATTTAAACCCGTCGTAAAGCAGCAGGCGGGTGCCACGTCGAGATGTCACGTACTGCGCTTCCGGAGCTGTAAAATAACTGTTGTTTAGAATGATTCAAGTATGTTATGTACACGTACACGTGTACGCATTGAACCAAGCAGGCATAATGGGGTAACAAGCCCTAGACTAAGTTGACCATCGAAAACAACATGCAAAAACTGCTCATGATGTGTTTAATGAACAGTGATCGTACTTTTTAGCACTTTCTGTGCTACATTTTTCCGTTGAAAGCATTCTAGCTGGATTAGCTAATCAGAGAAAGAGTATTTAACCAAACGAGGGCGTAAATTAGTCTTAGAAAAATAAGTTTTAAAATATAATCTTAATTAAACTTTTCCCCAGAAAATATTTGGAGAAATTCTGCACAAAAAATGCAGATTTTTTTTCGATCACTAATATTAAGTACCGTAGGCCGCATTTGGATATCTATCAGGTAGCTGTCACCATCTATGTGTAATGTTATAATATTGGGGAATACCACACTTCGACATGTTACTTATGCCTCAGTATTGATATTGCCAAAAACCAATGGTAAAAGACAGTTAAAAAAAATTAGCCACCACTACTACGTGTCGTCGGCTACAAACTTGCAACTTTGAGAATGGCAATTCTCATCAGAGTGTGAACACTCCATTGCACTTTAGCAGTTACGTCGAATCTATTGTCTTGATGTTCTTTGTAGTAGTTTTTTAACGAAAGCGTCGCAAGGACTATGTTTATAGAGGCAACATAGCAAAAAAAATCGTTTTTATAAGTGTTCCGAATTCAGGGTCATTATAATCTAGATAAAAACGTGCTTTGAGCGAATTACAATCCGTAAAACACAAAATTCTCAATATCACAAGCACCTCAATTAAGTGCTACAACAATTTATTTCAAAGTTTAACGGTAACATCACGCGGTGGTTTAAGATCGCTCGGCGAAACTAGTGGGTGTTATCGACGCATTGGGGGCAACGCGGGGAAGTGAAGTACGACTGATCTACCAACAACGTGTCGCCGCAGGCGCATATCCACTTCCCTCGCTCCTCGCGATACCGAAATAGAGCTATAAATTAATTAATGCGCATACCCCTTCTTCTTTTGCCGAGCGATCTTGACTCACCGAGTCATGCACAAATAAGTCATCTTCATCAACTCATCATCATCATTTTGTCTGTCTTCCTTACTAATATTATAAATCGGAAAGTGAGTTTTTGTTTGTTTTTTGTCTGTTTGTTCCGCTTTCACGCCGTAACTACTGAACCGATTGCTTTGAAATTTTGCAGACTTAAAGTTAGAAGTCCGGATTAAATAATAGGGTACTTTTTATCCCGGAAAAAATTGATATTCCCGAGGGAAAATATAGTTTGCTTGATGGATGGATTCGAGATGGCGCTGTGTGTCGTTTAAAACACGGTAAAATATTGCAAACTAATATATAATATGTAAATTTGTTGTGCTTTATACCGCAATATAACCGAATTCCACGCGGGCGAAGCCGCGGGCGGAAAGCTAGTTAAATATAACTGCATAGTTAGTCATTACTTACAACTACTGAAGCTTCCGCAGTTGTCCGTGCTCCTTACGATCTTTGAGTTTGTTAAAAGGGAAACAATTAACAACAAACTGATAAAATCTAAAAACTCTCACAATAACACTAGTAACTTGGCAAATTAATATCTTAAAATTATTTGTACTAACGACTGGACATAATATTGTAAGTGGATCACACGTCAAAATCGGACCCCCTTTTCTGGAGACTTTTGTTAAGAGCCCGCATGGCCCTAACAATGGCACACCTGGCTTAGGGTGCATGCAGTCAGCCGGGACAAGAAGACAAGATGGCGCCTCTGTCCGGCATTTGCAAGGGAGCGAAACTATGGTATGAGTGACGTCATTACGGCGCTAAGTCTCATAATTGTGAGGTTTTGTTAAAACATCATTACAACGCGTCGATGATTCTTAATAATGTCGTATGGTAATATAAATATTACAATTTAATTATAAGGCGCAACGCAGACGGTAGATTTTTTGTGCGATCGAGTCTGCGGCACACAAAAAGTCTGCGTGGATTGTATGTATTGTGCGAAGGACTTTTTCCGCGTCGTGTGCGTTACTGCATATCTATTTTCACAGACTAAAAATTCCGTCGCGAGTAGTCTGTCGTCTGCGCAGGGCCTAAACATGTTTGGTATTTATACAAAAAATAATAATAATGAACAGGGGTCGGATTTTTCATCGCATGATCCGAGGCAAGAAAACTATGGAGTCGATATTAAAATTATGCTTTTAATTCATATTCATACTCATACTCACTGATTTTCTTAGCCCCGTAATACTTTGCCCCTTGTGCAGGTTAACAGATTAAAAATGTTAATCGAAAATTAATGTTACTGAAAAAAATTAAAATATGGAAAAATTTGCCATTATTTACTCGTTTTACAATTGTAATTTTGAAATGGACAGTGCACATGCCATACCTTGACAAGATTTTGAGGCACTCGTGCCTGTATCTACAAGCTTTATGGATATTGGAAACTAGATGCACAAAACAAAAGTAATGTGTTATTTTACTTTATCTTTATTTACAATGTAATTTATTTCTACTCATAACGATTTATTATATTTACAATTTAATTTCATTCTTAATAAAATGAATGAGTATGAGTATGGTTTAAATAATAATTTAATTTTAATATCGACTCCATAGTTGCCTCGGATCATGCGATGAAAAATCCGACCCCTGTATATGAATATTAAAGTTCATAGTTCATAGTTAAATCATCATCATCATCATCATCATCAGCCTATATACGTCCCACTTCAGGGCACAGGCCTCCTCTCAATATGAGAGGGCTTGGGCGATAGTTCCCACGCGGGCCCAGTGCGGATTGGGAACTTCACACACAACGTAGAATTACTTCGTCGCTGTGTGTAGGTTTCCTCACGATGTTTTCCTTCACCGAATAGCTCGTGATAAATATCAAATTTGATATCGCACATAAATTCCGAAAAATTCAGAGGTGCGAGCCCGGGGTTTGAACCCACGACCCTCTGCTTGAGAGGCCACAGTTCGAATCGCTGGGCTATCACGGCTTTTTTATCATAGGGCATAGTTAAATGTTCAGCCCTAAATTGGATTTGTAGTAATAGGTTATTAAATAGCGTGTCACATAAATACCTATGTGGGGAAACACGAAAGATTCCATTTAGAGAGATAATCTCTTAATGTTACGCCTGGGGACCGAAGTCCACAGAAAAACTTGGAAATTGTGTTTATGCAACCGATTGAATAAAGAAACCTGTCACCGTTATGTAGAGAACAGTTTTTGACAGCTGATGACGTAGAAGTTCTACTACTATGTGATAGTGTTAGAACTTGCTATAAATATTTCCTTTACCGCCTCTTACGATATTTATGTAAAAGTAAGAAAAATTTACATTAGTATTGCTTATTTTATATTCTAGCCTATTTAGAAACATTTATAAACTGAACTAATACGTTAGTCAGGTCAAATACCCGGCACCACATAAATGCATGGGAGGATGGTTGTGGCCTGACTTCTGGCTAACTACAGTTCCATCTACAGTGTAGGATTTAGGGAGGCAACGTCTTGAGCCGACCAAGGAGCAATACCACTCTGTTTTGTAAGTATGAGTTCGCTTCTTAAAGTACGTGTATCCTTCATAGAGCAGCAAGCGGTGACCCCGGCGAGATATAATGTACAGCGCTGTAAAAAAAAGGAAACAATATAGACTACGCCCATCACTACAAAGTACAAAACAAAGTCGCTTCCCTAGTGAGACCTGTGTGGTGTCGGGACAGAATAACACTTTATCCAGTTTTTCCGTGGATGTCGTTATAGACGACTAATGAAATAGATTTAAGTATAGTTTAGGCGACAGGGTAGCAACCTGTCACTTTTATAGGTACCTCTTCCATCTGTTTCCAGACGTAAAATTATGCTAGAAGTGGGTGAGAAAAGTGAAACAGTCAAAAACATGGTTTTGTCTATGTCACGTTTCGTGTGCTCTACCTACCCCATTTGGGAAAAAAGGTGTGATTGTATGTATTTTTGTATGTACGTTTCGTTTCTATAAAAGTGACAGGTTTCTGTCTGTCGCCTAAAGCATACAAATATATAAGGTGCTAACAAATTAGTCACGGATATTTTTACAGCTGATAGTCCTCGATTTTAGGAGTACACTAAAGTATGAAACATCATAGGTTTTATTGTGTTTTTTTGGAGAAAACTAGGAAACAAATTTGTCACGTTAAAACACCCTGTTAATAAGATAATTAAATGAGAGCTCTTTAGACATTCTAGAACCTCTTTAAACAAACAACCTACAGTCTTCCCGCCGAGTCAAAATGACATTTACGAAAAAAAACTTTTGACGTGACATGCTAGAGTTGCCAGGTGTCCCGATTTCCGCGGAACGTCCCAATTTTCACGAGTCATAAAATGAAAAATCAGTATCATTCAAAAAAATGCATACAAATAATTCAAAATAGCACGTATTACATCATTAGCGCTAAAGGTATTGAATTTAAGTTTAAAGGTTTGTTTTAATTCAGGAATAACATTTGCTTGGAGACCGATCTCGATGCAACTACTCCTGGCGCCATCTAGTCATAGAAATTTGTGTTTTTTGTTTGTCCGGATCTACAACCTTAAATCCCAATTTATTTTACCAACTGTACCGATTTAAACAAATCGTACCTAGCAACACTAGACATGACAGACAGTGTTAATATCTGGACAGGTGCATAATAGGGTGATTATTTTAAAGAATAATTGTAAATTATTTTTTTTGTTCGGTAAATTAAAACCATAAAATTATATACAAAGGTTCCTTAATTACAGTTAAAAGTTAATTATTTTAATGTAATCTATAATCTCTTAAAATATCCGTGACTAATTTGTTAGCACCTTATACAAACCTATATACAAACATTTATAAACAAAAGCAAATGGATAGATACCGTTCGTCAGACCAAAAACCCGGCAGCATATAAATGCTTGGGTGGATGGTTGTGGGCTGACTTTTTCAAAACTACAGTTCCTTCTTTAGTATAGGCTTTAGCGTGACAACGGCGTGTACTGCCCGTGGAACAGTACCACTCTGTTCTGCCAGCGGTTGTAGTCTTTTTATAGTACGTGTGTCCTTCGTGGAGCAGCAGGGGCTGACCTCGGCGAGACAGAATGTACAGCGCTGTAAAAAAAAGAAACAATACAGATTATACCATAGTATAAACGAAGGCTCCTTACAGACTACCTGCAAGTTGTGAACAGTAGAGGCTACTTCAGCCGTCGCCACATGTCGACGGCAGCCGTCGACGTATTGACTGCCGCCGACGCGTCGACGGCTGTCGTGGACATGTGGCGACGGCTGCAGTAGCCTCTGCCGTTCATAACGTGCAGTTTGCCTGAAACAAGCCTTAGATATAAACTTTTATTTTGTTATTTCAATGATTTCTCGAATCAATCGAGTTGCTACATCTATTTCCTATGTCACCTCTTACGACATTTAAAGAAAAGTAAAAAATGTACAATTTTCTTACTTAAATATGCATGCAATCACGCCTATGTTCCCAAATGGGGTAGGCGCTCAGCACACGAAATACGACATAGGACATAGACAACACCATGATTATGGCTATTTCATGCTTCGCAGCTACTTGTTGTAGCGTGATTAGGGTTTGAAAACGGAAGACGTATACAATGATGACAGGCTGCTAGCCTGTCGCGTAAAGGATACCTAAACCTATTTTCTATTAAGTTTATGTTCTAGCCCAGCGCTTCTCAAACTAAGAGTCGTGTCGTGACTGGTGAGTCGCGAGCGAATATTAACCCATTTAGACCCCAAATATAAACAAGAAGTACAGTTTTGAAAAAACCTTTATTTTACAAATTATTGAGAGCCAATAAAATATTTTGGCAACAAAAAACTGAAAAAAAACTTCAGACGTCTGAAAAAAACACCCGTCCTCAATTGAGGCCAATGGGCCTACGTGTGATATTTTTCAAAACATCCCTTTTCAACACACATTGTTTTGGTACATTTTTTACATTGCCAACGTGCTTTCATGTGACATACGATGCAACGTAGCTGCTTTGGGAGTCTCTGGGGAAAATGTCCCACGCCATCTTGACTTAAACTTGGCACCACTGAAGACGGTTTACGACGCCTTCCGTCAGGTTTTTCAGTGTCTAGACACTGCAAATACAACCGGGCAATACTTCGGCGGCACTGAAGTTGGTCCTTTTTGTCGTCAGCAACTAGAACGTGGAGACGCCAAGCATTAGCTACAAGCTAAATCCAACATGTAGGTAAATAAAACACACCACCACTTTTGCCCCGTATAGCTACTCTGTATGCTCCGATTGACTGCACAGCTTGATCAACTCCGCCCATCCCTTTGTTATAGTTTTGTAAGACTAAAGGGATGTCCACATTTACTTTTCTTCTTTAGGTCGAGCTCCACCTTTTTACTTTCCCTAGACTCCCTAGAGGGTAAACGGAATCGTAGTTAGTACCCATCGTACAAACACTGTTGTCAAGCCATCTCACGAATAAAATTTGGTTAGCCGTATCGAGTTGATAATCAAACGCTGCCCGGTTTTTCTTTTTCTTGTCTGTAGAACGACTCACCAAATGAATTTATATTTTTTTATCTACCTCCTCCTTGCGTCAATTTCCTCAATACTGAGGGTCGTGGTCATTTTGCCGTAACAATCTCTCTCTTAGGATGTGCCGCCACCTGCTCCTATAAGTTGCTGTATGAAGAGCATCGTGCATGGTAATTTGTAGGACTTCAAAATTAATAAAGGTCTTTTTGTCAATACATTTAATTAATTTTTACTTGTGAATTATAATGTCCACCTTAACCTAGAGCTTAATTCTAACTAACTACAGCCGGCAGCAATTCAGCGTCTGGGCATTCTGTCGCATTATTGAATGCTTACATTGTAAGGGCTTATTAACTATAGTAGTTGTATTATAATCGTATATGTCTGTTATCACATATGTACGGTCGGCCAAGAAAGTGGTCTACCACTTTTGACAAAAAATTCTGTGAGATCAAATTATCACTAAAGTTGACATGACACAACGACGTGACGTAAATACAATAATGATAAGGGAGCTATTGTCACTGTCATAATATTAAGGCAAGGGGAAATCGACCTTAATGTTTCATGTGGTCCAAACGAACATCGATCTTAAGGGGGTAGACCAATTTCTTGGCCGACTGTACGTATATAACACAGCCTAGTCTGCCCAGCTTGTTGAGCTTCTACCTCTTGGTCGCTTACCTTCCGTCTTTCTAGTTATCTGTTACTGTCTTTCCTGGCGATGTGACCAACGTACTCCAGCACCCTGCGAAGCGTGGTATGCTGTCCATGATATACTTAAATACCATTTTGCTCCAGCATCACATTTAAAAGGCATCGATACGATCGCGGCCTTCTTTAGGGTCCATGTCTCTGAGCCGACAATCATTTATAAACAGATGCAATACACAGATACGTTAGTCAAACCAAATACCCGGCACCGCATAAATGCTTGGGCGGATGGGTGTGGTCTGACTTCGTGTAAATGACAGTTCCATCTGCAGTGTAGACTCTAGCGGTGCAACGTATTTTCTTGCCCGTGGAACAACACCACTCTGTTTTGACAGCGTACCTAGTCTTTTTATAGTACGTGTATCCTTCGTGAAGCAGCAGTGGAGCACCTTTGCGAGATAGAATGTATAGCGCTGTAAAAAAAAGAAACAATACAGACTGTAAAACAAAGGCACAAAAAGAAAAAAAAAGAAAAAGCCTTAAAAAGCCTTAGAATCTAAGGCTTAGATGTTAACTATTTGGTTGCTGTTCGAATGATTAGTTGAATCAATCAAAGTTGTTCGTCGGTATTATTTTATTGAAACTAACTAATTTAACTAAAATAAACAATCAAACTTCTGCATAAAAGTACTCCTTCTGTAGTTAGTTATTCGTTTATGTGTTATCACAGGCAATCCGTACCAATATATAAATGTGAAAGTGTGTTTGTTTGTTTGTTTGTTTGTTTGTCCGTCTTTCACGGCTAAACGGAGCGATGGATTGACGTGATTTTTTAGGTAGAGATAGTTTAGGGCACGGAGAGTGACATAGGCTACTTTTTATCCCGGAAAAAATTGATGTTCCCGAGGGAAAACAAAAATATAGTTTGCTTGATAGATCGATATTGATCGATATCAATCGATAACCGATCGATAGATGATAGATCGATGGCGCTGTGTGTCGTTTGAAACAAGAAGTTTTCTTATAGTTGTGCTTTATACCGCAATATAACCGAGTTCCACGCGGGCGAAGCCGCGGGCGGAAGGCTAGTATTATATGAATCAGAGAATAGTACTACGTCCAGAATGTCCACTGATGAACATGTTTAGGCGTAGCATCTCGCCGACGGAGCGAATCGAAACTGCGGAATGGACTTTTCCTGGTCTAAGTGTCTCCGCACAAGGGCCACCGACTGCAGCCACAAACGCCGCCTCGAGAAGCTAGACGCAGCTACAAAAGTAGTGGAAGCGCGCGACAGTCACTTGTTTAGTTCAGACCGCCGTTTAAGAGGAGTCGCACCGCTTCTCCATACAAACGTAGTCCCCTGTTTTCTCCGTGAATAATGACATTAGAGCAAAGAAAACAGGGTACTACGTTTGTATGGAGAAGTGGCGCGACTCCTATCCTCTTAATGACCGATGAATCGAGCAGCAACGAGCGCGGCGTCTATATTAAATGTATGAAAACTACAGGAAATATGCCGGTGGCGGCCTTTTGTGGTTATTGCCGGCTCGTGTGCCCTAGCACAGGGGCGCGTGGTTGTGATCAGTCTTCCGGCTGACAATATCTCCTTCCGCAGTGTAGACTCTAGCATTACAACGTTTTGAGCGGCTCTTAGAACAATACCACAGGGTTTTGACGTTGAAACTTCGCTTCTTATAGTATGTATAACCGTCGTGGAGTAGTAGGCAGTGACCTCGGCGAGATGTAATATATTGTGCTTTAAAAAAAAAGAAAAAACCAGTCAGTCTTCTAAAGTCATCAAAACACTGATCATGAAAAAGTCAATAAGCAACTACGGTCATTTCATGATAAGTTTTATTTTAAACCAAAGAATAAACTAGGAAAACATATAAATTTTATGTCACAAAAGGCTGTCCCTTTGGGTGTTTCATGTTTTAATCTTTATGGACACGACATTTTCGCAAGACATTGGTACTTAATTTACTACGGATAATAATAGTCTGAAATCCCAGGTCATTGAAAAAAATCAAATCAAAAGTCTTGTTCGATCGATCAACAGTCTTAAAACAACCTAAATATGAGCAACTACTAGTATTTTACGGCAATTTGTAGACATACTGTGAGCCAAAAATTGTCTTGACTATTAAGCCCGTTTACAACTGCTTTAATATCTATTCAACACAAATAGACGTCAATAAATTCGATATAATCCTATTTAGGTAAAAAAAAAAAACATTCACTGTGCCGTGATTAAATTCCGTAATAACATAAAATGAAATGCGCAAAAGAAATCAGTTACAGGTAGGTATGATTTGAACTCACGACCTAACTAACTAATATAACGGTACCACGCTCTTTCCAAACGAGCTTCCCTTAAGCCAATCATCTTTAAAGCATTTCATCAATTTGTTTTCTTTAGAAGTAGGTCTCTGAAGCACCATCAAAATCACTCACGCTCGTCAAGTGTAGCTATTCTTCAAAATCAATGAAAATTCTACGTATTATTTTCAGTGACATCATAGAATAGCGCCAAATCTTTGTAGTAACATGGTAAGTTCCTAGTGAGTGAGCTGAGCAACTCAGAGGATTGCTCAAACACGACGCGTCGGAGACCTATGCCAAAAAAAAAAATGGTTGGTCAAGGGGTAGACCGTACGGAGACCGTAGGGATACGGAATACCAAAGTCAAGGTTTCAAACCCTACCGCTTTAAAAAAAAACTTATACGTTGATATTATATAAGTAATTCGTAAAATGAATTATAAAAACAAATTCTAGATCACTTGCTTGATAATATCGTCAATTTCGCCAGGACTAAGTCCAGACTACAGGTGGGGGTGGATGGTTGTGGTCTGCATTCACAGTGACAATGGTATTCCCTGTTGTGAAGATCCTGGCCTTGCAAGACTTGCTACGCCGTGAGGAGCAGTACCAACGAGTTTTGGAGCCAAACGTTCGGTGCTTGGAGTATGTGTATTCACCGTGGCGTAACAACAGGTTGCCTTTACGAGACAGTACGTATTGCGCTGTAAAATGTACAGGTAACTAAGTCAGGTTTTGGTAAATCTAAGGTCGTTACGTTAGTCTAAGGTCTATTTTTACGGACCAGACGACGAACAATCTGAGGTTTGAGGCCATGTGATGATGACAATGATGTTGTCATTCGGCGAATAAAATAGAGCTCTATAAGTACGATTGGGTCAACGGAAAATTTCTGTCTGTATATGGCTGGTCCATAGAAGTCGTATGGATTTAATGCGTTTGGACAGTCCGATTCGAGATTCCGAAACGGAATTCCGTATGTATGTGCCCGGCCTTAACTTCGGTCGGTGTGATTCGGAATAAAGGCGAACTTCAAACAAAGGCAAAACCATAAAGTATACCAATACACATTTACTGTCAATTTCCATAGGAAACTAAACAAGCGTCATTTAATTGAAAAGTAAACAAAAGCTTCTACATAAAATAAACTGAAACAAAAAAATAAGTTCGCGTCAGTGACGTAGTCAGCATTAATAACTACAATGCTTAAAAATCAAATAAAAAACTGCGTAAAAGCAGATAAAGGCGCGTGGTTGTGGAAGCCCTTCGCAACAACGACAGTTTCGTCCACTGTGAAGACCCTGGCTCTGCAGCCTTTGCTGCAGTGCGTGGAGCAGAACCAAAGCTGTTTGATGCCGTGTTGCTTCTTCTTGTAATAGGTGTACCCATCGAGTAACAGCAAGCGGCTGCCGCGTTGAGATAGAGTGTACTGCACTGCGAATAAGCAATATTTATCTGAGTATTGGAAATGTGTAAATATGATCCTGAAATGTTTTGTTCTTACGGCAAGCATAGCACGGCAACGCGAGCTTCACTTTTACCAACCGTTTTACTTGCGTATTGTATCGCTTAGGCTAAGAGCGCGCCTCTCCTCCGCGCTCCTCTCACACTCACCTTACCATTTTTATAGTAACACAAGAAGTTCTAAAAACTTAGTTGGTACTAACAAAAACTTCACATTATTCCTTACAAAGTATAGACATAATTTGTGAATTATGAATTGTAATTTGTAAACAAACATGAAACTGCCAAAACAACAAACTAAATAATTATGATGGGAAAAATTGCTGGAAAACGCAAGGTGGGGAGACACAGATTGTCATGGCTCCGGAACATCAGGGAGTGGACAGGCATCAAGACCGTGGAGGAGTTGTTCAGACTCGCCATGGACAGGGTCCGATTTAAAGAGCTGGCTGCCAACCTTCAGTAATGAAGTGGCACTTTAAGAAGAAGAAGACAACGTAATAGTTTGGAAAGCACTTGTATTGTCATTAAATTCCGAATTTTAAAGGCTAAATGAAAGACGGGTTTAATTATGCCTATAATAATTAATGTAAACTCAATAGTTGTTGCTACAAGACTAACTTTATTTTTCATACCACAGACACAGATACAGTACACACAACTTACAAATTAACACAATAGATGGCGCTAGTAGTAATGAAAGTAGACTATTTTAATACACATTTTAAAAATAATAACACAAGAGGTTTATTTAATTTAGTTGTTGAAATTGTGGATTTCACGTTGTAGATGATTGTGCTCGCTTTTAATTTCTATGATTGCGTCTTCTATAGTGAAAACTCTTGCCTTGCAACCTCTGCTGTTATGCGTCGAGCAGCGCCATCTAGTTTTTGGTCCATACATTTGATCCTTATAGTATGTAAACCCATTGTGGAGCAGCAAACGAGTACCGGACCGTCGTTGAGATAAAATGTACTGCGCTGAAAAATATATTTGAGCTTACTTGAAACTGTTCACATGCGTAAAAAAATATTGGTTCCTTTAAGGCTACCAAGTTATTTATTGAAAAGAGGGTTCAAAAACTAAAAAAATCAAACAAAATGCTTATATTTCACACTAAAACCATAATCTTTAACAATGTTTCTCGTTTCGACTTTTCAGTTTCAGGATAGAATCGCAGTCCGCCGATAGCTACACTTTATAATAGACATAAAAACTAATTAGAATAGTAAAGAAATAACCAACAAAATACAGCAAAAGAAGGTAGAAACTAAAAATAAAAGTAAAAAAAACTCATCTAATCAACTACATCACAAAATACCAATTGCCAAATGTCGTTATAAGGCCGCTTGTGGTTATGTTTGCCTTTAGCATGAACAACTTTATTATCCTTGATGAAAATAGTAGCAGGGCAGCGCTTTCTGTGGTGCGTTGAACAGCGCCATCTAGACTTATTTCCAACGTCTCGATGCTTTTCAAAAATATTTTCATCGTGGATCGTGACTCGAACGCCGCTGTGGTTTCTAATGTACCTCACTAAAAAAAATAGATATTTTTTTATTAATTCTTATTTTATTAATTACTTCGGAAAATAGCTATTACCTAGTTGTGAGTAAATACTGTGATATTTATTTTTATTTATTCTCATTTATTTTATAAGCCATACATCTTAAAATACTGTGATATGTTTTGGCTACATTAATACCAAACAAATTATGATTTTAGCCACGAGTGAGTTTCGCGGCATGATTGAAAATAAATAATGCTTTTTTTTTACTTCACAACATGCGTAAGTACCTATTTAGTAAAATAAAATGAGACGCACTCGTCTATCAATAAAATTGTACCTAGTGATAGGCAATGATAAATAAAGAAGAATAGGTTTAAGCTAAAGGAGTAAGAAACCAGTTAATCACACGAAAGTAGCAAACAACAGAAAAAACAAACAACTCTGAGAGTCAGATTTATTTTTTCTACTTCGTTAATGCTTTGGAACACAATCATTTATAACTTAAATATTCATCTTAAAATAGGGATAACTCATGTCACGTTTTAAATCGGGTTTAGTTCGACATGTTTCGGGCTAATTCGTAGCCCTTCATCTAATAGCCGCGGCGGTGCGTTGGGTCGCGCGAATAAAGCGGAGGCGCGCAGTGCGCGTTTGGCAGCAGCAACCGCCGCGGCGCCTAGATGAAGGTATAGATATTTTATAAGATGAGTCCCACGGTAGTTTAATGTTCCATCTAAACACAGGTTCACAATGGTCAGACTTATTTTCTTCTTTTACCACGTCGTTTCCGAATAACCTTTGTTTCGTATGCTTTAGCAATTGCACTGGAAACAAAACGTACAGTGAGAGAGAAGGTGCTCATAAACATCCCTTTACAGACGGTGATGTACTCCACAGCTTCGGACGAGTCTTCTTTCAAAGGTAAGCAATAAACCATGGTATATTTCCGTTGGGACACGGCACCGATAGTGGTAACGCTTCGTTTATTTTTTCGAGTAATAAGTTGAATTATGTATTCGTACTGTTTCGAACGATCACCTAACTTCCAGAAATTGTCAAAAAGTTGCTTTCTTTTTTCGTCCGTTATTTTCGAAAAACACTGCATTCGACAGGTCGGGGGACATGTGGCTCCCATTGTCTTAGCTGGTATAAACTGACCCTTGGTATCCAAGTACGCTTTACCAAAATCACGAAGGATTTTTTGTTTCTGTTGAGTTTTCATACTAATCCTTTTCACATACTTCGTATTCTGTTTAGTTTTGCGGCGCTGCGAATTTCCACGCAGGAGTTGATCTCTATCGAGTGATGAGGTAGGCGATTGATTCTCATGGTACTCGTAGAAGCTGTTAGTTTCCGCGTAGTTCGACGTTGAGTGTAGATGTGGCGACGTCCTGTCATCTGGTTGATCGCAGGCTACGAAGTTGTCTAGCAGCTGACTGTCACGGGAATCATGGCATCCTAAAATAAAAGACCGGTACCTATATTATGAGTCTTTAGTAAATATACCTATTATAAAATGTGATCAGGAATGACGTCAAGTATTTTTTTTAATATCAATAAAAGTAGTCTATTTATTGATTCGATGTTTTATCCATGATTCTTAGCATGTAACTGAGTAAACAATGAAAACAATGGATTTTGAAGCCGAGAATAGTTAAGTAGCTTGTAGAGTGTCCCACTGCTGGGAAAAAGTCTCTCCCTTTTCTTTCCTTTCGTCTCTGTTTTTTGACAAATCTCGCCAGTCAGATCTGAAACGCTCCAAATCACAGTAATTATTCTACGAAATAAATTGAGGTTAGTTGAGGAAAATGTAGGGAATAAATTAGGGTATTTGTTTTTCTTTAAAAACTAAGTGGATCGGATAGTAACATAAACATGGAAGAAGATATAAATAATTAGATTTGACGGCCGGATAGCCCAGCGGTTAGAGAACCTGACTGTGAAGCTTAAGGTCCCGGGTTCGATCCCCGG
Source organism: Adoxophyes honmai (assembly GCA_005406045.1). Taxonomy (NCBI): domain Eukaryota; kingdom Metazoa; phylum Arthropoda; class Insecta; order Lepidoptera; family Tortricidae; genus Adoxophyes; species Adoxophyes honmai. The sequence goes on from BHDV01005067.1 coordinate 264,674, forward strand.
TCGGGGCAAATGTTTGTATGATGAATACGAATGTTTCCTTTCGAGTCTTGGATGTTTATCTATATATAAGTAAGTTTATCCGTTGTCTAGTACCCATAACACAGGCATTAAATTGCCTACTTTGGGACTAGGTAATTGGTGTAAAAATTGTCCAATGATATTTATAATTTATTTATTTAAATAGCGTGGTGTAAGATCGAAAAAGCGTCATTTATTCATTGACATAATTACTTATTTCACAACATTAAGAGCGACATCAACAAATACAGTCCAGAAGCTTAAAAGCCTAAACCTAAAGTGGGTAACTTTAGTGATAAATCTCTACCAGTTAAACATAATTAGAGCTTCATGTTACATCGGTCTAATTATTTTCTATGGAAAACTATGTTGAAATTTTTGACGACTACTAACCGGTACTGATTTTCTGTAACTACTCTGGAACTGGAAGGTTTATCCTCAACCCATTTAAGGTATAGTTCATACAAGCGTTTGTAATTTAAATGTCCATCTAAATACAGCTTATTAGAATCTTTTCTTGAATAGTGTACAGTGGCAGGCTTAAGAGATCTTATGTGTTCACAAACAGACTGTTTCACTTCATCGGTGATAGCTTTGTAATGGTTTCCATGCTTACCTCGTTGGTCCTGGATCGTGGCATTCTGTTCGTATATTTTTGATATAACAACACGAACAAATCTACAGGTTATACAGAATGTGTTCAGAAACATTTTTTTACAAACTTTCACGTATTTCACTACGTCTGATTTGTCATTGATGACAGGTAACTTGTAAGATATGGTGTAGCGTGTAGGCGTATCAATTTCATAGTAGCGAGAATGTTTATTATTTCTCTTAACTAATTTAGATACGTATTCCCACTGCTTAGACCTATCACCCAACTCCCAGAAACTGGTAAATAGCTGTTTTCTTTGTTCATCTGACAGTTTAGATGCACACTGCCACCGACAGTTCAGAGGACATTTAGGTCCTAAAACCTTAGCTGGAGTTACTTTACCCTTATGGTTTAAGTATTCTTTACCCAAGTTACGAAGTCTTTTGCGTTTGTTTCTATCCCATTCTTCGACACGTTTTTTCCTGGTTTTTACACTGCGTCTTTCAATCTGGTTCGTTGCTTCTTGCTGTGAAGTGCTCGGGTGTGCTGTCGCTATGTCTGATCTGACTGGTGACGTGGAAGTTCCAGCGCTGCTTGGCGCATCGCAAATAATTAATAAATCACTAAGTGATTGTTCGCAATCTATAAAATAACCCGGCTGTTGATTTCCGCCCGACTGATCAAGGTAATCTGAAATAAATTAAAGTTCTGCGTTAATAGAAGCACGATTTTTCAGGTAAGTGTGCATATTCAATTATGGTATGATATAATAACCGACAAAAAATGGAGCGCTTTATTCTAGATTATAGTAAAAATAAGTAGAAGAGATGGTTATGTTAGCAAAAGTTTTAATTCAACAAAGTATTTGTATTTTGAGGAAAAACAATGATATTTTGCACATATTTTTTACTAAATTGGAATTAATAGACAAAGAGTAAAGTGTATAACATTAATAACTTATATTTTATTAGTTATGTTACATTGATTTTACTTAACCCAAAAATATTATACTTATACTATTTTTTTTACAATAAAATGGTCCATATAACAATAGCGCCTTTTTGATTAACCAATCCAAATATATACTTACACAATATCCTCAAATTTAATGTTAGTTATTAATTAATTACCCTATCCTACGTTGGTTAAAATCCTCTATCTATTTTTACGTAGTACATAATTATACACTGAGTCCTCGAATTCTTTATATACAGTATATTGACGGCCGGATAGCCCAGCGGTTAGAGAACCTGACTGTGAAGCTGAAGGTCCCGGGTTCGATCCCCGGTCGGGGCAGATGTTT
>BHDV01005067.1:273726-288426 GCA_005406045.1 Adoxophyes honmai
GGGGGGAATTAAAATTTCACATGAAAAAAACGGGAAAGCGTAACTTTTATTACGTGTTTTGGTTTAATAGAATCTGATAATACGAGTCTGTGGTAATTGACCCCGTAGCAATTCTTGCCTATGCATCAAAAAACAGCTAACGTGGTTTGCCTACTAATCATTTCTGAAATTTTACACATTGTTAATCCAAGACTAAATTTTATTCTCATTTGGTTGAACCCACCCTGAAAGGAAAATGGATCGAATTTCAGGTCACACTTTTATCACATTATAATTTGTGACAGCCCATAATAATGTTCAAATAAAAAAACATCTAAAAGTGAGATGAACATAAACAACTTGTCTAGAGTATTAGATTTAATTTAATTATATCAAGTAAATATATAATTCTTTATTCATTTTTACGCGAATTTTGCAACCGCTGCATAATAATATGGCATTTCGTACTCTCCCTAGATTTATAACTAAATATTTAGCTACCTATTAGAACCGATTCTATCAAACTAGAATAAAATTTTGTCTTTGAATAAGTCAATCGTTACTCGCTAGTAAATAAATTTTTCACGTGACAAAAGGTGCACTTATTCCAAGACTAAATTTTGTTATAGTTTGGCTAATTTATTAACTTTAAAATATTTGAAAAAATATCCTTCATATTCTCACTGTTACATCAAAATTGCTGAATTGTTAATATATTGAAGAAGTCATCATCATCATCAGCCTCTATACTTCCCACTGCAGGGCACAGGCCTCCTCTCAGTATGAGAGGGCTTGGGCTATAGTTCCCACGCGGGCCCAATGCGGATTGGGAACTTCACACACAACGTTGAATTACTTCATCGCTGTGTGTAGGTTTCCTCACAAGAAATTGAAGAAGTATTGTTCATAAATTATTCTACAGTTTCACACAAAATAAGAGGGCTGGGCTGGTGGATGATTGTGCTCGCATGGTCTGGTAAAGATGATGCCGTCGATGGTGTGGATCCTCGCCCGGCAGCCTCTTCCCGAATGTGTTGAACAGCTCCAATGGATTTTTAATTGTGATTCGTAAGATCGACTTTTACAGTATGTGAACCCCTCGAAGTACAGTAAGACAGTGCCGCGGCGTGATTTCACGTATTTGACTGTAAGAAAGAATACATTAATTTATACAGTATACCGTGAAAGATTTGTCTATTTTAAGGCAAGAAATGTCTTAAAACATATAGTTACCGGCATATACATTGGCAAGATATTTTTATTGCGAGGTAGTTCGCACATACAAGAATTACGCCTGTATTACCAAATATTCCAATACAATCTTTCAAGTTTCGTAGTCATGAAAGTGGTATAATAGTGACAGCTTGTTAGTCTGTCACCTAAAGCATACTTTAACCTATATTCTTAATCTTACCACACATACTGAAAAAGAGGAGAAGTATAATTCTCAATCCGGCACCACTGACACTGGCAGTTAATTAAGATAAAATTAAATTCACTGTGAAAAGGAACAAAGCAGTACAGATATCACCTCGACAGTACATACAAGCGAAAGGATATCATAGCGGGTTGCATGAAATTAAATTCTAAAACGGGTTTTCAAGTTTATTAAATAATTTAAAAGAACAAAATGTAACTAATTATAGGTACTATAACGTTTAGGAACACTTGGAAATCAATTAATTACTAAGTTTTTATAAATAAGGAGTACATACGAGCGTTAAATAACCTGATGGCAAACGAACACTGCTGTTTCGTGGGTAATAATGGTCATAGTGATCGAAACAGCCTTAAAAAGTAATATTATACTAAGAGGTTTAAATAACAACATTACATTATATTTCCAACAAACAAATGATGGAATTCCTGCTTTGACTTAGTCCACTTTTGGCAACTTTAGGTTAAGTTTTAACTTCAACTTACAAACTAAAACGATAAAATAATACCATGGTAAATTTATTTCAAAACAAAATTATATCAAAATATGTTCTACAATTCTATAAAATTATTCTCTTAAGGGGAGGAAAAAGGGTGACAGTTTTTACTAAAATGTTTTCGTTATTGTTTGAAAAATTGCGATATTTATTTCTCAACATCACAACCAACAGGAGAGATCCTAAAATACTCTTAGAATCTCGCAATGCGCCCTATGCTAGAAAGATAAAAATATAATGGCAAACAAAAATTTTCCTTACGCTTCATAATTCGTTTGAGGTAAAGGTGCTTTACAACAGTTTTATAAAAACATATAATTAATATACCGCCTATAAATTATCTGTGACGTCCTTGACACCTATGAAGTAACATTTGTAAATTAGTTCCAAGAAAATCCGAATCTCAAAAATTAACGGCACAGCTAAATAAAGGTCTCTGAAAAATCCTGTTCGAACTTCATAATATTCTTTGGAGGTAAATGGTTGTGTTTATTTTTCAGATGTATGATCTGGTCCCCGTGCATGTGGACGGCAGCTCGGCACCCCCGCGGCAGATGCGTGGAACAGCACCAATAACTCCTATTTTCGGAGATCCGCTTGAGGTAGTAAGTGTAGCCTTGGTATTGGAGCAACTTATTGCCCTTTTTCGACCGGATGAATTCCGCTGGAAGAATAACAAACTGTTAAGACGTCCAAAGAAAAAAAACTTGGAAGCAGCTGCCGGTATTGAGTGTTAGTTGGAGGTTGCTGTAAAGTAAATACCATTTTTTAATGACATCGTACACAAATAGTATCCCAAATCATTATTTGATCAGCTAACTAGTGCTAACACTTAAAATCACGCGTACGTACGTGTTAGTGCTGAACTGCTGAAGGACTATTTAAGCAACCAAACATTCCAAGCATGTTACAATTCTGTAGAAGGACCAAAGGTCGTATGTACGTGCATGGATACCAGGAGTAGCAAATGAAATATTTATTTGTCATTTTCATTTGTATATATTATGTAAACACTTTATTTTAAAAACAACATCACATCAACATCGACAGTGTTTATTAAAATAACAAGACTAAAACTAAATACTTATTCGGTAGTAGGTCAAGTTTTTCAATCAATTTAAATGTGTTTAATGCTCCATTGTACTTTAAAACACGCTTTGAGCCCTAAGAAATTATAAAAATAACAAAGATCTGGAACAACTTATAAACATTATAAGAAATAAAGGTACCTACAAATCACAGATCAGCTTTAGGTATCACCAATAGGTTCTTAAAAAAACATTTCCAACGGGGAATGTCATTATTTAGGTCTCTCTAAATTGGATCTCACGATACTGGCTTATGATCGATTTCAGAAATTCATGCCACTGAGTTTTTCGGAAAATGTGGGCGAAATAAATGGACCTTTCTGAGTTCGCTCCAAGCGGTACACGTTCCCAAGCCACCGAAGTCACCTCTAATTGGGCTCAGCTGAACCATACCAGAGATTGGAAAATGCCTCAACGTTGGCGTTGCGTTGTCACTTTATACCTAGTACGGCCAAACCGTAAACAGATTCAATATACCTAGGGATTTGATTTATTACAATAGTGGGTTAGAAAAAGGCGGCGGGTGGTTGTGCCACTCCTTAAACGAAGCCACCTCATCCAGTACAGTGTGCAGCCGAGCTCGACATCCCTTGGACCAGTGGGTGGAACACCGCCATGTTGTTTTGATCCTGGAAACCCTCTCCTGGTGGTACGTGTAGAGCTTATACCGGACCAACGGCTTGCCTTTGTTGGATGTCACGAACTCGACTGTAAGAGATTGTTTAGCATTGTGTAGGGTTATTGTAAATTGTTCAATGTGAATTGTTAGGATATTTAATGAAAGTGTATTATGTGAATGTAACTCTTTATTATACAAAAAATACACGATGAAATAACGAGCACAGAACACTACAAGTAAACCATTACCAACACTAGCCAGAATACAAACAACACACACATTAAGGAGGAGCTGTCGAATCAATACATCTACAAACAATTTTAATGATTTGACTACTTTGTGAATAAAATGATTATTTTATAATTTCTAACTCTAAAGTTGTATTTACTAATTAAGTTGTGACAGCAGTCGCTCGACGAATGCGGCCAACTGTAATGTTCTTTACACTTTTGCAGTCACCATATGTACAGTCAAGGAAATTAATTACTGTGCCACTTAGTACCTTTTCACAAGAAATTTTACTGTGTTAAACCATACTTTCTACTAATCAAAGCAATATGAAACTCACCATGAAAAGGTTCAATGTGGCACAGGTATCAATTTCCTTGACTACCATGTGGCGAACGACTTTGTGCCATTACCGCTTAGCTCCTAAGTTAATCAATAAGGTGGTTGATGGCTATGCTGATCAGTCATACTGATGACTTCATCTTCATAGGTGTGAATTCTCGCGCGGCAGCCTCGACTCCAATGTGTGGAGCATCGCCAGCGCATCTTCAAGCCGTTGTGGCACTCGAATATCTTGAAGTAGGTGTACCCATTATAGCGCAGCAGACTTTTACCTCTTTTGGAGGTTATAAAGTCAACTGAAAGTAAAAAAAAACTTTAAAACGGGAGCCTTATAAGGTACAAAAGAAGTTATTCCCAAAAATGCTGTAAATTGAACAAAAAAAGTACGCAAATTTTTCGATTTCGAATTTTTTTAGGATTTCCTGTAAACCAAGGAAACTTTCGTTAATAAGGTTAAGGAATGCTTGAAACGACAGGCTAGTACTTAATCTATACTAATATTATAAAGCTGAAGAGTTTGTTTGTTTGTTTGTTTGTTTGTTTGTTTGTTTGTTTGTTTGAACGCGCTAATCTCTGGAACTACTGGCTCGAATTGAAAAATTCTTTTTGTGTTGGATAGACCATTTATCGAGGAAGGCTTTAGGCTATAAAACATCACGCTGCGACCAATAGGAGCGAAGAAATAGTGAAACATGTGGAAAAAACGGGGAAAATTGGTCACTATTCCACGCGAACGGAGTCGCGCGCACAGCTAGTTTTTACTATATGCACTGTATTGTATTTTTTATTGTACATAAAACAAGTTAAAGGATAACGGCCTTAATTATGTTCAAAGGCGAACTTGTCCCTGAGGGGATTTCTGTTCTAAAAACTAAAGCCATTTACTTCTATAATATTATTTTATCTACAGGCCGAGCACCGGTAAGGCGCGAGTCCAGTCACGCGCGAGATGACTATATTTGTAACAATGGCAGATCTATCTCGCGCTCTAATCGACCCGCGCCTGTTTCCGTGTTAAGTTTCCTGGAGTAGACGATTGGTGGTCTATTGGTTGCGGATGATTGTGAGAATCGTTTATTGAGATTATTTCCTGGTCGTACTTTCGTATGGTAGCTCTGCAGCCTTTCCACCAGTGGGTGGAACAAATCCATCGCACAACAGGACCCTTGGGGCAGTAGGCAGAATAAGTGTACCCTCGGAAGACCATCAACGACTTCCCTTTCTTCGACGTTTTGTATTGAACTGCAAATAGTAACAAAACTTGCACACGCTCTGTATTTTCGCTAGTCGGTCAGTGCGTTCTTTTCTAAATACATAGAAATACTAGAAAAGGACACAATAGCTTCCTAGTTTTGACGTTTATTTCGCTTCAGCTTATTTGGCATCCGTTGTGGCAAGTTAAATATTAAAGTAGTGTTAACTTACCGAAGCATAGTTTAATGTCTATAATTAAGTATGATACTTTCACTAGACATAGGTACTTTCACTTACACAAGACAGGGTAATATTTTCAGATTTTCGTTTTTTTCCCCCGTGTGGTGCAGGGTTAGAATAGCACCTCCCCCTTTCTTCCCCTGGGTGTCGTAAGAGTCGACTCTGGGAAAGGGTTAGTGTATTGTGGGCGATGGGCTAGCAACCTGTCACTGCAATATCACGTTTAACCATCTGGCTACCCTGAAATTGCTAAACGTGGCACTAGATTTCTGAATTCATGTGCTCTGCCTACCCCTCTTGGGAATATAGGCGTGAGAATATGTATGTATGTATACTTTTACTTTCTCTTGAAATATTTTTTAACGCAAACTCAGAATCATAACTAAAAAAATTACACATTAAAAAAAACCGTACGCTTAAAAAAACATTATAATGCGTACTAAAGTACAATGTAATAAAAACGAAAATGCAATGTTAAAAAGATAAAATACATTTTGAATACTTTTCTCGCGTGCAATTATTAAATAAAAATACACATGAACAACAACTAATAAAAACAGGATTAATTTTACGGTGTTGAACCTAAACTACAAATTTTAGCATCGAAATATCAAATTACATAACAAATGTCATAGTATCCAGCGTGTACTCTACGCCACTTGTTACAAAAAGTACAGTCCCCGGAATTTTAGATGGGAAGACAACTAATTTAGTAATAGTAAATAATTTCTTAGGCAGAGCCTCACGAAACAACACCCCAGCATTCACTCCTTTGACCCTTTATACTTACAAAAAACCAACCTTACACGAGTAGGTACATTAATTACAAGTAATTTGTTAAAAAATACAAAAAGGTAGCGTTGATTCGTGAGCATTTTAAGACACATAACCAAGTATAGCGTTAAGAAGCTACCAAATTTAAGGCTACATTCGATGCTAGGCACACGCAAGTATATACTTGTCACTGCATAACTAGAAACATCAGAAATTGATGGGTAGTCTATTTAACCTAAGGAGCCAACATTTTAATAATGGCTAGATGGTGAGTGGTTGTGGTTGTCCCGTACAGTCAACAACTCCCCTTGGAACGTGACGATGGTTCCCCTGCACCCTCTGGGGTAGTGCGTGGAGCAGAGCCACCGCTGCTTGCCGGGTGTCTTCACGTTCTTCATTTTGTACTCAAAGTACGTGTAACCGTTGCGCAATAAAAGCTGCTTTCCTCGCAGGGATCTGATGTAGCGCACTGAAAAAATATGACAGTTACTTATCAACACATTATTCTAAAAGCAAATTTATTATTAATTGGTGCTGCATTGGTGGAGCTCATTTAAATACGGACGAACGTTCGTATCGATTCTCGTATATTTTAATACAAATGGCTTATTAGGAATGATAGGAACATTAATTATATTACTAATAACTTTCTTACTTAAGTTCAGAATAGGATTTATTTTGTAATTTACACAACAGATGACAAAACACATTTTCGTAGGTATCAGATATTGGCAGGCTCGTCTTCGTAAACGGGACTTATTACTATGTCATTTATAAAATTTCACACCTAATACCGACAGCAATGTCGGTTATTACCAACACGGTAAAATATCCAAAAATGTGAGATGCGCCCTTAATGTTGAGACTAAAAGAGAATGTTTACCTTTGGCCCCTTGACCGTATGAATCTTTGTTGCTTGTAAAACTTAATATTTTACCAATAAGTGATATTTTCCGGCGGGGGATGTGCATGAACGGGTTTACCCCCTCTTGAAAAGAAGACGCTGTCATCTATAATGTAGATGATAGCACGACAACCTCTGGACCAATGGGTGGAACACGTCCATCGAGACTTGGAGTTAGACCAGTCCGGTTTGCGGTAGGTGTATCTGTCGTAGACCACTAGAGGCTTCCCTCGCCGTGATTTGGTGTACTGGACTGTACCTGAAATAAATGCCATTGAACCTGAGTTGAATTGAGCACCTAATCTTAGTAGTTCAGCCAAAAGAATTTGTATCAGTTAGCCGGTGCATGCAGAAAACCAGGTAAATGAACTGTAAATGGACTGCAGATCTATCTTCGTAGAAAAAAGATTGTCTATCAGTTCCTCTATTCCCGCTAATTATTTCAGTTAACTGAAATTATGGTTAAGGTACACATATGTAGTGCGTAATATTTTATCATCGGGAGAACTTGGAATACGACGGCATCCGAGATGTCATTCAATTATTGTACAAAATGTGTGACATTTTCATACCTATTCATACGGAACATTATCATTTTTCCTGTCAGCCTTCTGGGCAGGGCACCCTACCCAAATTAGCTTTAGATTAAATGTCAGATACAGTTAATCTATTTTCAAGTTTTGTTTCGATGATTTGGACGCGTCGTAGCTCCGTGGTCTCAAAAGAGGTCAATGGGTTTCAATAAAATTGTAACATATTTACTATTATTTACTTAATCCCACACCAATTTATGTATCGATTTTTTTTTAAACTAGACTTACGACAGGGAGGATAGATTTTATTAATTTAACAAATAATTTTATCACCAGGTTCACAACAGAAAGGGCTGCTTCATTGAAGCAGCTATAGTCCAACAACATCGTTCCCGACCCTTTCTGGGTATGAGGCTTTGGCAAAGGTGACGTGCTACAAATGTCAGAGAATAACATCGAAAGTCGCAAAGGCAGGATACCTTGCCTCCTCCATCGCCTCTCATACCTAGGGATGGTTGCAAGCGAGTTGTCGGATTATAAAGGTTTATGGAGTTTATAGATCCTACAATATTTCTACAGCTAAAATAATGATATTAGAACATAACACAAATACTAATTCCAACACCACAATTCAGTACAACAACAATCCACAATTATACAGATCAAATAAATAAGAACACGACCTCGTGCGCTACCGTCCTGAATGAGAGGCAGCGGCGGAGCGAGGTAGCACGTTACAGCGATGTCATTCCCCGCTACCCCTGCAGTCCCCTCTGACATCTATAGTAACTTGCCCCTCCGCCACCACCTCTCACTCCCAGAGACGGTCGCGCACAAACTTGTCGTAATAATATTATTATATCACTATCAATTTAAACTAGAAACAAGTGAAGTCGTTTTACATTAAACCGGGAAGTATAGGTATATGCACGACTTCTTTAGGTACCACTGCTCTTGACGGCGGGTGGGTATGATCCTCCTTGCTCCGTAAAATGTCGTTGTCATACGTGTGTATGACAGCTCGACAGCCTTGGTGTTCGTGCGTCGAACATTTCCAAGTCTTCTTCAGTCCCATTTTCCGTTTAGCGTAGTATGTGTATTTCTTGTACATTAACAATTTGTTGCCTCTCATTGACGTTACGTATGATACTGCAAATTTAATTTGGTTACATTAGAAGTTCTTAATATCAGTAGTAGTTAAATTTTGAACAATAAACCGTTACATTCTAGCTCTAGCTTATAGGTCTTGGTAGATTATTTACATCGCATTAAATAAAAAATCATACTAAAAAATAATTTATTAAAATTAATAGCTTTCGTCATCAACGTGACATCCTCGACGTATTAATCGAGTCACAAAGTAAGAATAAAAATAACAATTTTCCGAAGTCTTGATAGTTTATTAAAATTAATAGCTTTCGTCATCAACGTGACATCCTCGACGTATTAATCGAGTCACAAAGTAAGAGTGAAAATAACAATTTTCCGAAGTCTTGATAGTTTATTAAAATTAATAGTTGTCGTCATCAACGTGACATCCTCGACGTATTAATCGAGTCACAAAGTAAGAGTAAAAATAACAATTTTCCGAAGTCTTGATAGTTTATTAAAATTAATAGTTATCGTCATCAACGTGACATCCTCAACGTATTCAAGTCACAAAGTAAGAGTAAAAATAACAATTTTCCGAAGTCTTGATTGATTATTAACATGGGTAGAAAAAATATTTATGATACAATTAAATCATATCCGCATCAGGCTTTGTCATGTACACGTTTTATTAATCATAACAACTTTCCTGATAGATAAAGTTATTTTTGTAATACACTCATATTATATGTCCTAATATTAACCTATTTTTGAACTGTTAATTGCTATGGCTTTGGTGGCCGCTCTGTTGTAGCTTATACTTTAGTTTCTCTCTTAAATAATGTATGTTAACGGTTTCCACTATATGCCGAGACACATTTAAACGTTCCGAAATATTTTCAGAATAATTCTGTGTCCATGTCTCTGTTGGATTCTGATAGAATTGTCTGTCTGTTTTATTTTTTTGTCTTCCTATACTATTTGCTATTGTTGTCGGCTTCTTTTCATTTGTATGTTTCCTCCGCTTTTTCGCTGTAAAGAAAACAAAATGTTAGCATTTGATGATTACTTTTGACTGGTAGTTTTAATTAATAACCTTTTCTTTTTATTGTGTTATAAGAATTTTGTGTTCATTCTGAACCTCATAAATTGTTATAAACTTTTTCGGCAATATTGTTCTAGTGTAAAAAAACCTACTACCACAAAGTTTTTATCCTACAACGATGTACTTGGTTCGAATTCCCATAACACCAGCAGTATTTCAAGGAAATAATGCTATTCAATGATAACCTAAACATTTAAAATAAACATGATCACTAGATAAGGTAAACGTCTCTGTGCTCGACACTGACCCAATGCTTGGCACTTGCAACCTTATGTTATAGTATGACAGGTAGCACATGACTTTTACCTTACCTTTAATCTTTCAGTTAGATTATGGAATTGGTTTAACAAACCAAGAACGAAAGAACGAGATAGACGTAAAAAATGTACTCAATAGTAACGTCAGTTGATACCTTCTAAGGTTCTAAGCTTTGTATTTTTAGGGTTCCGTAGCCAAATGGCTAAAAACGGAACCCTTATAGATTCGTCATGTCTGTCCGTCCGTCCGTCCGTCCTTATGTCACAGCCACTTTTTTGATTAAAAAGTTTTCTTTTTATATCTAACTGAAAAACTATTACATTATAGTGATGTTACCAATTTAATTTACCTTGGTATATATTTGACTTCCACACCACAACAATAGGTCTGACTTAGGGTCAATTCCCACCAAAAGAGCAGCGCGGCGCGGCGCAGCGCGGCGCAGCGGAGCGACCTGCTCCGTGGAGAATGCGCGCGGATTCCCGCGACTGCTCGAGATGTCGCTGGAATGCGCGGGACATCGCTGGAATTTACATAATTATTGACATATTGTCATATGTATTGACAGCGGCTGTCGCGACTGCTCGAGCATCCTCGGGCATTCCAGCGAAGGCTCGCGCGGTCGCGCGGCTTCGTTTGTGGAATGCGTTGTTATTACCATGGATACGCGGGCCTGCGCCCGCATCGTTAGAGTTTCTCATGCGATAATAAGTCTTATTGTAATGAAAATAAAGTTGAAATTCTCATTCCACGGAGCGGGTCGCTGCGCTTCGCCGCGCTGCGCTGCTCTTTTGGTGGGAATTGACCCTTACGTGAATTTTGCGATTTGCTGAAACAAAAATGATCAAACCTTTATTTGTAGGTGGTTATATTATAACTTCCTCAGAGCTCTCAGCCTCCGATGAAGCTGATTGAGCTGCTTGCATTTTGTGTTGTCTTTTCTTATAGTAATATTTTCTAGCAGCAAGTCTATTTTTTTCCCGGAGCCGTCTTTGCTCCTTGCCAGTCAATTCATGCATCGGTTTGGCCTTGCTTTTGGCTTTTCTCAGCTCGTATTTTCTTTTGGCACTTTCCTTCAGTTTCTGCGCGAGTATTGGATCATTTTTCATTTTTTCTCTACGAGCATGGTCGTAAAGCCTTTTTAGTTCTCGCTTTTCTTCTGGAGTTTTTTTCCCTTTGCGAACTAAAAACACGATATTTAATCTTACACAACATGATATTTAACAAAAAAAAAAAAAAAACAATGGGAATTAAGAATTACTTTAAACAAGACGTCCTAGTTAAGAGTATAAATATTAACTTTATTAACTCCTGCATTTTTTAATAACAAATATTTAGTATTACATTAAATCTTATGCTCGATACTAATTACAGACTCGTAAATATCACCAATACCAAAACATTGATCACATGTTATCGGTTGCGAATATTAACACCACCCTATAAGATTACACCTGTACCAACATGATCTTCCCTGCTGTTTTCCTTTGTAAGTATGTATTCCAATTACATTTTGTAGTACTTTTGCAGTACTAAAAGTTTGAGAAAAAGGGCAATTCTAAAAATAGTGGCACCAGCCGTTGACATGTTCGCTGCGTAACACTTTTCAGTGTACTTTCAGCTGGTGCGTCGAGAGGTCATCTTGGCACATAGAAGACTTTCCTGCAGTGCGTCGTGTGGTCTAAGTAGCCCTCAATCGTTTCTGATTTGATATGGGTTTATTCAGTATATCATAGTTGTTTTAAAATATTTTTTATATGCAGGCTAAAGACCAATATGTAATGTTTTAAACTTTCGCGATTCTCACTCATATTTATATGTATGTACGCGGGACTTAATGTTCGAAGAACCCTGGCTGCGAAACAAACGTCGCGCTCTGCTTCAGTCAACTCGTGACCACGGTCGCTGTAACGCGGCCGAAACGTCGAGAAGGTAAATTAAATCGTGATTAAGTCCCGCGTACATACATATAAATATGAAAGACCAATATATAAGCAATATATGACTAGCTGCGTTTTTGGTTAGCTCTTTGCGTCTGACCTACAGAAGAGAGACAATTTATGAATCCATTTTGACCACACAACGCACTAAATATAACAAAAGACCAGTGATGGGAAACATGTAATTATTATCAAGAGTATTAACTAACAATAAAAGTAAGAAATTCCTTAATTTGAATAATAGAGAAAATTTAAAGACGAAAGTTCGCTCTATTATAATTATATTTTTACGTACCTACTGAGATTGTGAATTATCTACACTAATATTATAAAGAGGAAAACTTTGTTTGTTTGTTTGTTTGTTTGTTTGTATGTTTGTTTGTTTGGTTGTAATGAATAGGCTCAGAAACTACTGGACCGTTTTCAAAAATTCTTGCACCATTCGAAAGGCACAGTATCCACGAGTAACATAGGCTAAATTTTATTTTGAAAAAAAAAGAGGATTCCGTAAAATATTTGGGTTTAGATATCTACATCTACACTAATATTATGAAGAGGAAAACTTTGTTTGTTTGTTATGAATAGGCTCAGAAACCTACGACCCCAAAATCCGAAATTTACGCGAACGAAGTCGCGGGCAGAAAGCTAGTTTAATATAAACTTGATTATGTTCTTTTTGCATACCGAATGTATTTGTAAAATACCTATGTGAAAATGTTTAATGGAAATAAAACTCTTGATTCTTGTAGGTTTTATTAAAATGAAAATAATTATGTTTTTTCAGATGTAAAAATTATGAAGTGATTTATTTAGTGTAAGAAAACATTGAAGGAATGTAGTAGTTAAAGAAATTTTCTTGAATCAGCATTTCAAATTACCTGGAAACAACAATATATATATAGTAGAGTAAGGTGGGAATAATTTAAAGATTGTCAAGTGTAATTAAAACATTTACAATACATCAGATTACAATCTGTTTGTTATTTTTTAATATTCTAGAAATTGTAAACTTACTTAAGTGTCCTTCATTGAAACATGGCAAACATAAATATTTTTGACATTGTCTGCAAAGAGTAGGCACTTTTTTGACTTTTTTCCCTGCTTCAATACTAGAAAGCCTTAATCTTAATTTATTGTAACAGCCAGTGCATCTTCTTCTTTTGGTATCTTTCTCAAGGGTGTGATTTGTCCTGGGCTTATCATTTATAACTGAAAATTAAAAGACATGCTCATCATACCACTCAGCAAGCACAGACATATTAAAAACGATGCGAGAGGTTAGAGTGAAACTAGTATATAAGCGTGTGGCTGACTTAAGTGCGGTGGAGCAGTTAGTATTGAGACACAGAACGAATCGAACGTTGCTCCAAATCGTTGCCCTTATATGTGTCGTCATTTATGTAATAAAAATTTGGTCCGCTCAAAACAACACGTCGTCACAGGTGATTGCGCGGCACACCACTAACGTCACAAAATGGCACCCGTGCATCATTTAGTCCGGTTGTGGGGTGCGGGGAGCGCTTGGCCACACACCGCACTTGAATTAAATAATTTTCTTTAAGTGCGGGTGAGGTCAAATTGGTTCACGTGTTTTAAAAAATGCTGAGCTGTTCACGTTCAAGTAACAATAACAACGATATATCTATCTCTTTCCTAGGATAGCAACACACAAAGTTATGCCTTCCGCACTAGGGGAATAAACGCTATTTTGCGGTGCGCACGGAATGAAAGGCAGCTATGAGCCAATATGACCGCACAACGCAGTGAACGTGTTAAAGTGAAAAAAAATGTTTGCCTTTTCTTCCTATTTAAACTACAGAATATAGGTTGATCCAGTGACGGTTTATTTTACACAGATTAGAAAACATAAGTACATGTAAACAAAGCCACTAGTTGGCGCTGACAGTAGGTATCTTTTCGATTATTTATTTTGATTATCGATATCCAACAAAACCTACAACCACAAAGCTTTCGTCCTGCAACGATGTGCTTGGTTTAAGACCCCGTTACAACAGCAGTTTTTAGATTACCAATTGGCAAGGAAATATAATAATGCTGTTTCAATAATAACCTAAATATTTTGAATAAAGATGACGGCTAGATACTTGGTCTTTCAGTTAGATGATGGAAATTATATGGAACACGTATGTTTTAGTTTATAAAATAAAAATAAAACAAATAAATTCAAATTCAAATAAAAAATCTAATAATTAAAGAACGAGAATGAGGTAAAAACTAATAAACTAAAAATAAAAACTAATAGTAAAGTCAGTCGAAACTTCTGTGCATCGTTTTTTTTATTACAATGTATTTTTATTTATTTCTAACTGATATTTTAGTGATGTTACCAATTTAATTTACGTTGATATAATTGTTTGAAATCCACATCATTGTTATTGACTCATGTCATGACCAGTGGCGTAGCTAGGGGGGGCGGCGGGGGCGGTCCGCCCCGGGTGTCACTCTCTTAGGG
>BHDV01005067.1:288436-351228 GCA_005406045.1 Adoxophyes honmai
TCCTACAATCCAATCCCTACTATCCGCCTCGGGTGTCACCCATGCTAGCTACGCCACTGGTCATAACATTGCGATTTTTGGTGATTATACTATAATTTCTTCTGTGGTATCAGCCTCCGATGAAGCCGATTCAGCTGCTCGCATTTTTTGTTGTTTTTGCTTATAGTAATGTTTTCTGGCAGCAAGTCTATTTTTTTCCCGGAGCCGTTTCTGCTCCTTGCCAGACAATTCATGCATCGGTCTGACCTGGCCTTTGGCTTTTTTTATCAAGTAACCTTTTTTGGCACTTTCCTTCATTTTCTGCGCAAGTGTTGGATCATTTTTCATTATTTGTCGCCGAGCACGCTCATAACGCCTTTTTCGTTCTCGTTTTTCTTCTAGAGTTTTTTTTCTTTTGCGGACTAAAAACATGTTATACACATTATATTTAACATAAAGAAGACACTGGGAATAAAGAAAAAGTTTAACAAGACGTCGTAGTTATGAAAATAAAGATCAACTATATTAACTCCTGAATTTTAATATCAAATATTTAGTACCTATTACATTAAGTTTAAAATTAACTTAAAAATAATGCAAACAGAACTCGGTTAAATTAGCAAGTACGTAATATCACTTATGTAGTACTAAAAGTTCGAGCAATAAAGGGCAATTCCAAAAATAGTGGTACCGGCAGATTCGAGTGGTTTTTTTTAACTTTTAACCTTCATTAACGAAAAATTTAATTTTATATGTCTCTATAGAGGACAAACCCAGTAGAGTACTAATGTAATTTTGGTTGTTTGGAGAAGATTCCGTTAAACAATCGAGGCGATCGCTGTGCTCTTATTGGCCGGCCCAAGATTGCACGTAACGCTGCTGCCTTTTTCTCTACGGTTATTGGCTCTGTAAAGTTTCTGTGACAGTGATGGTGACTCTAGTAAGTGGCAAACTACTAACCTTTTGCAGGTCTAGGTGGCCAACACTGTTCTACTGGGTCTGTCCTCTAGTCTCAGTAGTACCATATTTTGTCACATCTAAAAAACCTATTGAAACTACAGAATGTCGGTCGTCCAAGTGACAGTTTATTTTACACAGTTTACAAAACATGAGTACATAGAGACAAACTATATTTATGGTTACACAGTATCTTTATATCAATATCTGACAAAGACAAACCCTACTACCACAAAGCTTCATCTCGCAACGATGTGCTTGGTTCAAGTCCCCATAACGCTGAGATTGCCAATTGACAAGGAAATAATGCTATGATATGGAACACGTATGCTGTAGTTTATCAAACGAAAAATAAAAGAACGCGAAAGAGGTAAAAACTGTACCCAATAGTAACGTCAATCGAAACTTATAGGGTGACCGCACCAGTAATGGACATAGAACCAGTAATGGACAATGACTCTTATTTACTACCCACTAAGGAAAAGTCATTTGTTTTACAACAATCAATTCACAACTCTATGGTCTTTAAATTATGAATGAAGTGTCCATCACTGGTGCTTGTCAGCTTAAACCGTCCATAACTGGTGCCGTCACCCTATGCGTTGTATTTTTTGATTACAATCTATTTACTTGTAACTGATCTTTTAGTGATGTTACTAATTAAACTTACGTTGGTACAATTATTTGAAATCGACATAATTGTTATTGACTCACGTGAATTTAGCGATTTGCTGGTAATTACACTATAATCTCCTCTGTGGTCTCAGCCTCCGACGACACTGATTCAGTTGATCGCATTATCTGTTTTTTCTTATGGTAATATTTTCTAGAAGACATTCTACTTTTTTCCCGGCGCCATTTTAGCTCCTTGCCAGTAAATTCATAAATCGGTCTGACCGTGCCTTTTGCTTTTTTCAGCAAGTAACTTCTCCTAGCACTTTCCTTCAGTTTCTGCGCGAGTGTTGGGTCATTTTTCATCATTTGTCTACGAGCACGCTCGCTGCGTCTTTTTTGCTCTAATATTTCTTCTCGAGTTTTTTTTCTTTTGCGAACTAAAAACATGACATTATGTGTTACACATGATATTTAACGTATAGAACACAGTGGGAATTAGGAAATAGTTAAACAAGACGTCGTAGAAATGAAATAAAGAATAACTTTATTAAATTCTGTATTTTACAATAAAAAATGTTACCTGATGTTACCTTATTCTGACAAAAAAAAGACATTTTGATTTTGATCAACATTATATAGGTAGTTTTTGAATTACGTGAATTTTGCAATTTGTTGAAACAAATAGTCAATATTTTCTTTGTAGGTGGTTATATTATAACTTCCTCAGAGCTCTCAGCCTCCAATGACTCCAATTCAGCTGCTCGCATTTTCTGTTGTCTTTTCTTATAGTTATATTTTCTAGAAGAAAGCCTATTTTTTTCTCGGAGCCGTTCTTGCTCCTTGGCAGTCAATTCATGCATCAGTCTAACCTGGCCTTTGGCTTTTTTCTTCAAGTAACATTTTTTGTTACTTTCCTTTTGTTTCTGTGCAAGTATTGGATCATTTTTCATCATTTGTCTACGAGCACGCGCGCTGAGTCTTTTTTTCTCTAATATTTCTTCTCGAGTTTTTTTTCTTTTGCGAACTAAAAACATGATATTTTGTGTTACACATGATATTTAACGTATAGAACACAGTGGGAATAAAGAAATAATTTAACAAGACGTCGTAGAAATGAAATAAAGATTAACTTTATTAAATCCTGTATTTTACAATAAAAAATATTTAGAGTTACATTAAGCTTAAGATTAACATTAACCCTGCATGATAGTTGAATATGCAAGCACAAATAATGAGCCCTAAACTCTTATCTTGTTACCTTATTCTGACAAAAAAAAGACATTTTGATTTTGCTATGTATTTTTATTTTGATCAACATTTTAGTAATTGGCTTACCTACCTACGTGAATTTTGCATTTGCTGAAACAAATAGTCAAAGTATTATTTGTTATACTATAACTACCTCAGAGCTCTCAGCCTCAGATAACTCCGATTCAGCTGCTCGCATTTTCTGTTGTCTTTTCTTATAGTAATGTTTTCTAGCAGAAAGTCTATTTTTTTCCCGGAGCCGTTTTCGCTCCTTGCCAGACAATTCGTGCATCGGTCTGACCAGGCCTTTGGCTTTTTTCTTCAAGTAACTTTTCTGGTTATTTTCCTTTTGTATCTGCGCAAGTGTTGGATCATTTTTCATCATTCGTCGACGAGCACGCGCGTAGAGTCTATTTCGTTCTCGTATTTCTTCTAAAGTTCTTTTTCTTTTGCGGGCTAAAAACATGACATTTTATGAAAATGATATTTAATGCATAGAACACAGTGGGAATTAATAAACTGTTTAACAGGACGTTGTCGTAATGAGACTATCGATTATTTTATTAAATCCTGAATTTAATACTAACAAATATTTATTGTTACATTATGATTACAGATTCGAAAATATTACCAATACCAAAACATTCATCACATATTCGATTGCGAATGTTAACATTATTAAGCAAACCCTATAGATTACATCTGTGTGAACGACTCGGTTTTCTGCGTTTCTTTCTTCCTCATGTAGTGTGTTCTGGAAGTTTTTCTATTTAACTCCCTCTTCCTAATTTGCGCGCTAAGAGGCAGTTCATGAAGCAGCTTGATCTTCCCTGCTGCTTTCCTTTGTCGGTATCTTTGTCTGTTCCTTTCCTTATATATTTCAAAAAGCTCAGGATCATTTCTTATTTTATTTATCCTCGCCCGCTCCGCAAGCTTTTTAGCTTCTAATATGTATTCTTTTCTCAATAGTACTATAAAAAATGCAAAAATATGTATGTATATCTTATTGTATATATAGTATAGTTTATTGTTTTGTTATACTTAATTGATTATCATCTCTCGGGTACTTTCGTGATCACTTAAGTCGCACGCGGAAAAACTTATAATGTTAATTATAAGTTTTTCCGTATTTCTCGTAAATTTTTGACGTTAGGCATTTCTTCCTCGTCGTAAGAGGCTATTAAAGATAATGAATGCGTTGGATATCAGGCTAGCAACCTGTGACTATTATACCTCCTTCATCAATGTTTGAACCTAGAACTATGCTATAGCTGCCTGACATGGTTAGCCTACCCTATTTCCCTGTCTTTTTAGTTTACTTCAAGCTTTGGATTTTTTAAGTCTGTATTCTTGACCCACCATATATACCACCAGACCTACATAACCTTTTCACATAAAATGGCATAGGGACATTGCGTTACTTGAGAAGGAAAATCGCTACAAATCAGTATCAGGGTTCCATGATGGGAAAAGAATAAAATTCCTTGTCTATAGCTTCAAAGGAATAGAGGAAATATAGTTATTATTACTTGTCTAATTTATTTCAATTTCAAACTCCAACTCAAACCACATACTACATTAAATTTGTTGATTAAAGATCTCACACATAGGCATGAACATACAGACAGCGCTTCAACATCTACCTTGTAAAAGCACAATATTACTATAGTTAATCATTTTTATCAGTAAGATTTACCACATAGAACACAACACAAAACAGATCACCAAACCTTAAAACTCTTAAAAGATAAACTTACATATTTAATCCGATTAAAACTTATTACTAAAAAGCATGCACATTTGATAAAGTAAACATAGCAATTCTGAAAAATACGGACAACTCACGTCTAAATCCAGTTCAGTTTAATGTTTCGAGTTCATCCGTAGCCCTTCCTCTAGAATCCGCGGCTACTGCCGCCAAACACGACAGTGCGTCACCGCTCTATTCGTGCCCGATGAAACTAATACCGGCGCACGACTACCCTTGTTATTGTGTTGTTACTATCGTCATTCTTATTCTGGTCAAATGTAGTTATACACAACACTAACAACATCAATCTGTAAAGGTATGTATACACCAGCCTTTGCCGCAGTTGGAAAATTCAACACCGTCTTCCAACTCGGTGGTACCGACTAACCACAAATGTCAAACGTCAAACATGTCGAGCAAAACTCGATTTAAGAAGTGAGCCATCCGTATTTTTCTTGTGTGATTATCATGATAGTTTTATGTTCAAAAATAGCGATGTACAATAATATTTATTCACAAAAAGAATAGGCGTTTGATTAGGTAATATAATTATAGTAATAATCAAAGTTTGAAAACTTATTAAATACAGCTTTCCGCCCGCGGCTTCGCCCGCGTGGAACTCGGTTATATTGCGGTATAAAGCACAACTATAAGAAAACTTCTCGTTTCAAACGACACACAGCGCCATCGATCTATCATCTATCGATCGGTTATCGATTGATATCGATCTATCATCGATCGATATCGATCTATCAAGCAAACTATATTTTTGTTTTCCCTCGCGAACATCGATTTTTTCCGGGATAGAAAGTAGCTTATGTCACTCTCCGTGCCCTAAACTATCTCTACCTAAAAAATCACGTCAATCCATCGCTCCGTTTAGCCGTGAAAGACGGACAAACAAACAAACAAACAAACAAACAAACAAACACACTTTCACATTTATATATTGGTACGGATTCCTAACTAGCTTTTGACCGCGGCTTCACTCGCGTTGAGAAGTATTTCAGGGAAGTGAAGGTTATGACGAGACAAAAAGTAGCCTATGTCATTCTCCTTCCTTTTAACTATCTCCACCCAAAAAATCACGTCAATCCGTCGCCTTTAACTGTGAAAAACGAACACACAAACGAACACACTTTCCCATTTATAGTATTAGTATGGAAGTATAGAAGTATGGGTATTAAAATAAACACAATTTCACTAAAATCACTAAAGGGCGAGGTTTCAGAACACGTACACGCTTGTTTTGTTGGTAATATGAGGCGTAGGCGTTGAAACCCGCGCTGCGTAATACACAGGGTGTCCCACGGCAATGTCAAATGGAAGAAAAGTAGCTAGAGTTATTGTGGATGTGGATCGTACTGAACAATTTAAACTGCAATCATAGATTTTTACCTAATTACCTGATCAAACTGGGAACTCGGTTTAAGCATTTGATGAAATGACTAATTTTGTATTTAAAATATTCAAATTATTGGTCTTCCTTTTATTTTTGACTGTATGTTATTATAATTAAAGCCTTTCGATCGGTATGATACTACAGGGCATTTTGTTTTTTTTCTCATGTAGCGAGTTTAATTTTAGGTTTAACCATGTAACTATTTAAAACTCTACGACTATAATTTTAATTATTTTATAAATAAAAACAATGTCTTCTTTCGGTAAAATGTTACATCTACAATATTCAAGGTATTTTCCTTTCATGTGGCATAGCCGTAGGATGTCTTATACAGGTCGTTAGTGTCTAAAAGGTCAAAGACACTGAAACTTTTTAATGATTATGAGTATCCTTAACATGCACTATATGGTCTTCTAGCGTGCGTAGGGACGCGCGGCAACCTCGCGAATGGTGCGAGGCACAGAACCAAATGTCGACAGGATTAGAGCTCTTCTTTGATTGTCGAGTAGAGTACTTATAGCCTTGGAATATAATCTGACGATTACCCTTTCGTGACATTGAGAAAATCGCACCTGGAAAGAATTTTTAGTAGTTAATCAAACTGCCAACTGGCTTAGCACGGCAACGCTATTGGGTTGCACGCGAGATAGACTTTATCTCTGTCATTGTCTAACTAGAGACGTTAGAAAATGACGAGTGGTGTAAGTGGAAAATATTAATTTAACATCTGCCTTTAAAACTTACGATAACCTTTTATGGATTATCCACAGTGCTCAGTGGCGTACCGCGAGAGTGGTCTATTTCCAGTGGACGAGCATACCCTGATGATGACTATGATGATTTTAAAATGAAACAAACACAATTTTCAGTATCATTATTATTCAAAGAAAATGAGGAGTCATCTTGCCCAGTAGGACACTGTCCTACATTGACAAAATAGTACAGACACTAGCAAACACTCCAAAACTTCAAACATATATCACTTAAGTCTTGTACAAAAACAAATAGTAGAGAATGCTGCTATAGCGGTTTTTATACAAGGTATAGGTATAAAAACTTGTGCAATAAGCTTGAAAGAGAGTTATTTTAATGCCCTTCGCATAACGTTTTTTGTCCTAAAAATGTTTGGCCGGGAATGTTTGGCCGAGAATATTTGGCATACTGTTGAATTGCGTACTAATCGTTTGTCCTTATAATTTTTGCGCATACTCTTTTATAGTTCTAAAGAATGTTTGTACTACTATTGGTAACTCTAAATCCTAATTACATAAAGCATAATATTCCCAACATGGATTGTCCTAAAGTGTTCTAACTAAACGCAGGTTAGATTTCAGTCAGGTTAGGTACGACGACGAGCGAAGCGTGGAGGAGTGTTAGGTTAAACCGTGACCCTCTAGCACGGGAGTCGAGCGAGCGTAGCGAGCGTGCCGCGGCAGCGGCCGGCGAAGCTCTATAACGAGCGAACCAAACTCTAGAACTACCAAGATTAGTAGTACGCACATCGAATAATCACATCGTATAATTATGTGATGCGATCATTCGACAGATGAATCTTATTCACATCAAATGGTAGGACAAATAATATTTAGGACAAACAATAATAGGAGCAATAATTTCGGACAAAGTGCGGAACATAGTGTATGCCATACGTTATTAGGACAAAAGACGTTATGCGATACAACGATAGGACTAATAATTGTATGCCATCCGATATAGACCCGTTATTTAAGCTTCATTAGAGCAATATTATTCTCAAATGTAGGGTAACACACAACACTAACAACATCACTCTGTAAGTATGTTTACACCAGCTATTTACGCAGTTGGAAAATTCAACACCGTCTTCCAACTTGGTGGTGCATAGTATACCGACTAACCACAAATATCAAACGTCAAACATGTCGAGCAAAACTCGATTTACGAAGTGAGTCATCCGTATTTTTCATGTGTGATTATCACGGTAGTTTTATGTTCAAAAATAACGATGTACAATAATATTCATTTACAAACAAAATAGGCGTTTGATTAGGTACCTATTAGATAGTAATAATCAAAGTTTGAAAACTTATTAAATATTCCTTATATTCCTAATATTTATTAAAATAAACACAATAGCACAAAGATCGCTAAAAGGCGAGGTTTCAGGACACGTAGACATTTGTTTTATTGGTAATACACAGGGTGTCCCACGGCAATGCCACATGGAAGAAAAGTACCTAGAGTTATTGTAAATGATTAATTACCTACGTACCTATTTATAAGTACCTAGTGAATAATTTAAGCTGCATACATAGATTACATTTAAAGATTGCATGATCATTCCGGGAAGTCATTAAAAAAAAAAAAAAATTGGGTAATTTTGTATTTAAAATACTAAAACTAATAATCTTCCAATTATTTCTGACAATAATTATATTATTCTGATTAAGCCTTTTGATCGGTACGATAAAACTACAGGGTATTTTGTTTTTTTCTCATGTAGCGAGTTTAATTTTCGGTTTAATCATGTAATTATCTAAAATTCTACGAATATAGTTTTACTTGTTTCATAAATTAAAATAACGTCTTCTTTCAGTAAAATGTTGCATTTACAATTTCAAGGTACATATTTTCCCTTCATGTGGCATAGCCGTAGGATGCCTTATACAGGTCGTTGGCGTCGAAAAGGTCAAAGACACTGAAACAACCTTTTCAATGATTATGAGTATCCTTAACATGCACTATATGATCTTCTAGCGTGCGTAGGGACGCGTGGCAACCTCGCGCATGGTGCGAGGCACAGAACCAAATGTCGACAGGATTAGAGCTCTTTTTTGACAGTCGAGTAGAGTACTTATAGCCTTGGAATATAATCTGACGATTACCCTTTCGGGACATTGAGAAAATCGCACCTGGAAAGAAATTTTGGTGTTAATCGGACTGCCAACCGGCTTAGCACGGCAACGCTGTTGGGTTGCGCGCAAGATCCCTTGCTCCTTGGAGATAACCGGGTGAATTTCAACAAGTGTAGTTTTTTGCCAATTTTGGTGGCAGTTTTAAAATTTTGGTGGCAATTTTTTCCCTTTATTTTTATATGATATCTTTCTCTCTCTTTGCTTCTTAATTCTGCGCTTAAAATTACTGTCGAATAAAAATGATTAATACGCCTATTTTTACACCTTTCGTAGCGTTTCCCAATTTTGATCGCTCGAAACAAGCACCAAAATTTGACCACCAAAATTGGAACGGGTATAAAAAAAATGTCTAAAAAAAACTTGTTACATTTATAACAAATTCAGGCTACTTCCGTTAAAAAAAACCCTAAACCACTCAAATTAGGATTAAAAGACACGTTGCAATTAAACACCTTTCATTTTTTTCAAAAGTCACCAAAATTGGTAAATTTTTGACGCCCTTTGCACCAAAATTGGGTTTTTACGTGATTAACGGAAACGCAGTGACAAACACAGACCGCTTTCACCGTCAGTCAATGCAGTGTAACTGGCAGGTACGCGGAAGGTTAAGCTAATACTTCCTGGGCCGTTTAGAAGCGAATTAGAACGAGTCGAACTTTGTCCACCAAAATTTGATCGCGCGCTCGGACGTTTGTTTAAAGTATGATTTTGGGCACAATAACCGAACTCACAACGGTGATATTTATTTATAATGTTCATTAAATAATTAAGAATATGCCACGGTTAAAGTTATTTTGTGTTACACATGGGTTTCTTAGCAAATTAATGATATTGTAGTAAAAATGGATTCCGGACAGCCCACCAAAATTGGAAATCAAAGCTTTAACATTTTTTTTCTTCCAGATTAAAAGGCATGTCAATGTTTTATATTGTGTAACAGATAGGGGGATATGTCAGCTATAGTATAAAAATTACAATAAGACGTAAATAACAGTTAACAGCGGCAATAACTACTCCGCCGTGTCAAAAATGTGCCTGGGATATTCACCCAACCATGTTCAGATAACTGGTTATCTGTGGAGAATTTTTTTCCTCAGAGATAATTAGTTATCTCTGAGGATTTTATTTTCCTCGCAGATAACTGTTTTTTTTCAATAGTTATCTGTAAGGAAAATCGATCCCTCGGAGACAATTAGTTATCTCTGAGGATTTTACTTTCCTCCCAGATAACTGTTTTTATTCACAGTTATCTGTGAGGAAAAATACTCAACTTAGTATTTTTTTAATCTTTTTATATTCAAATTTAAACACAAACGTAACCCGTTAAACTAATTTTATTTCGAGCTTGTAACAAAAATTAAATTAAAACAAAATTATGTTAAATGAATAATCTTCTTTCCAATAAAATTTTCACAGTAACTAAAAAAAGAAGACATGGATCTACGTATTGCAAGAGCAGTCTTACAGTTGCTGCAAATGGAAATCATCATGAGGCATTTTTTGGATGAAGTATGCCCATACACGTGTTAAAAAATATATTTGAAAAAACATTATTTTGTTTTAATTTAATTTTTGTTACAAGCTCGAAATAAAATAAGTTTAACGGGTTACGTTTGTGTTTAAATTTGAATATAAAAAGATTTTAAAAATACTAAGTTGAGTATTTGTCCTCACAGATAACTGTGAATAAAAACAGTTATCTGCGAGGAAAATAAAATCCTCACAGATAACTAATTATCTCCGAGGAATCGATTTTCCTTACAGATAACTATTGAAAAAATCTGCGAAGAAAAGAAAATATGCGAGGAAAATAAAATCCTCAGAGATAACTAATTATCTCTGAGGAAAAAAAATCTCCACAGATAACCAGTTATCTGAACATGGTTATCTCCAAGGAGCAAGGGCGCAAGATATACTTTATCTCCGTCACTGTCTAATTAGAGACGTTAGAAAATGACGAGTGGTGTAAGTGGAAAATATTAATTTAACATGTGCCTTTAAAATTTACGATAACCTTTTATGGATAATCCACAGTGCTCAGTGGCGTACCGTGAGAGTGTTCTATTTCCAGTGGACGAGCGTACCCTGATGATGACGATGATTATTTTAGAATAAAACAAACATAATTTTCAATATCATTATTATTCAAGGAAATCGAGGAGTCATCTTGCCCAGTAGGACACTGTCCTAAATTGACAAAATAGTACAGGCACTAGCAAACACTCCAAAAGTTCGAACATATATTATCACTTAAGTCTTGTAAAAAAACAAAGAATAAGAATGGCTAAAATGGCGACTAAGTCGAATTACAAACAATTGCGCATCGGTGTCAGACACTCGCGACGCCAGCCGCGCCGCCTACATGTTCCAAATTTGAAATAATTTATTCTGTTCGATCATCGCCTGTTTTAAAGTAAACCGATTTTACAAACTTCTGAACATATAGTTGAAACATGATGACATATCCATGTGTAGATAAAACAGATTAATTTGAGCGGGGCAGCAACTAGCCCATTAATACACTTGTTATACTAGCAAGGTCCATGATTGTGGTCTCCTTTGACACTGATAATGCTTTCGTTGACCTGGAAAATGACGGACTTGCACCCCCTGTGCTGACGCCGGCAGTACCATCTGATTTTGAAACCCTCGGTCACCTCTCTTTGATAGTGAACAGTGTAGACATGGCCGCCAAAAATGAGGCGTTTTGTTTTACCCTCGCCAATTATTTCAAATGAGTCACCTGAAAAAAATTATTAAGTGAATACACAACATTCAATCAATATGAATGTATTAAAAAAAAAACAGGTTGTATATAAGTTGTAGGTAAGGAGATAAAATTTAAAAAAGAGGCTAAGGCAATTTGTTTGTATTTAATAAAATGTTAATTTTTACTGTTACTCCACTTTACAACCTCTTTCAAAAAACATTTTTATAAGCCAAAACTAAAGCCAAACTATGAGTTACAATAAGTTGTCAATGACTAAAAATTCCCCGCTAATGCTATATCACTTTAGATACCTACGACGCTTTAACAATTGATGCGGGGTGACCATATAGCGTGGTAAATCGAATTTATTAAAATCATTAACTGTTTTTCAATATGCAATGAGTGCCCGGTGTGGTGCCGGGTTACAATATCACCTCCCCCTTTCTTCCCGTGGGTATCGTAAGAGTCGACTCTGGGAAAGGGTAAGTGTATTGTGGGCGATGGGCCAGCAACCTGTCACTGCGATATCACGTTTAGCCATCTGCTTACCCTGAAATTGATAAACGTGGCACTGGATTTTTGAATTCATGTGCTCTGCCTACCCCTCTTGGGAATACAGGCGTGAGAACGTGTATGTATGTATGTAATGAGTGAAGGAGGCTGTTTAATACTAATGTTCCTCTCCTATCACCGATTAAGTAATCGTCTATTTGGTTTACTAGTGGTTGTGCGTATTCTTGCTGCAGACGAACTGGTCTTCGATGGTAAACAGGCAGGCCTTGCATCCTCGGTGGTGGTGCGAGGCGCAGTACCATCGAGTCTTGTATTTCAACCGGGTGTGGAAGATGTAAAGGTGTCCCCTGTACTGGATCTGTCGGGTTCCCCGCTTGCCGGTGACAAACACAGGTACGTCACTTTGGGATCCTGGAACATGTGAAAAAACACGACACCCAGTCTTAAACAAAGGTCTGCGTCATTGTCGCCGAAAATCGATTGATGTCTGCCAAACTCTTGCGCATATGTGCTATCTGCACGAGCGTTTGACATTTTCAAAAGTAAATAATCGCTGAAATTGTAACCGAATGCGGCTAATATTTTTCACTTTTCGTGTGCGTAATTTTGTGGTGCTATGAAGTCGTTGAATAGAACAAAAGTGACGATTTATTCCAAAACAAAATTTTAATCGCGAAAAATTGACATTTCTTATGTAACTAAATAGCTATAAAACTCGGAATCACTACAAATAATCATTTACCTAATTTTTTTTTACAAAAACAAAACCTTTACAATTACACCAATCAACTTATACTCTTATACTAAATTCTCACAACCGCAAACTATGGCAATTATGCATTAATATCTAATTATTATGACATACTTATTAAAACCGTTTCTACAAAATATTTTTTACCATCTGCAAATTAAACTAACGCGTAACTAAGGATCGTTTTAATATCGAGAATGTAATTTAGTCTTGCAATGACGATTCTTCACTCACGAGTAAATCGATTTTTCATATGAAAAAAGTGGGTAAATATGAATGACTTATTACAAAACCAAATAAATTTCCCGTTTAGTTACATTTCTTTTAAGTAATAAATTGTACTTCTGCATTAACCATTCCAAAACCTTCGCTTACTTGTCGCAAATCGACAAAACTAATTTCATTTTGAATACACGAGTTCATTTCTTTCGTCCACCTAAGAAATTTGATAGATAACTATTCAGCTGTTCATTTACTTCGTCCATAATTACTATTGTTTCTATGCCCTCTGTTCCACCTGCAAGAAATAAAGCAAGTTATTGCGGTAACTTGTCCAAACTGTTACCCAGGATTTAAACTAATGCAAAAAAAAAAACAAAATGGGTTGTTTTTATGATGAAAGTAGTTACAAAACGTGAAAGCGTCACAGTTTTGTTCATGTGGGTAAGGCTCAAAAAAATTGTACATAGTTAAGGGCTTTAATAAAAACAAAAGTTAATTGATTCTTTTGTGTTACGACAATTACCCATACATTTTGTATAGGTAATTTTCGTTACACACGTGACGCGATCGTGATTTTGTTTTTATTAACCCTTAATTTATGTACAATTTTTTTGAGCCTTACCCATGTAATCTTTCATGTCCTCTGTCTACCAAGGGGATACTCAATTTTTTTGTTTAAATCACTAGAAATAAAAGACAAAATAAAATCAAAAAGCTTCAAAATATAACGAAAGTTTAATTAAGTATCTAACATGCTGACAATAAACGCCAATAGGTCAACTGAAAAATAGTTAACAAAGTATTAATTAAGTATGAAACAAACTATCGCCAGGGATTTCAAAGTCGTCGGTCTTTTTCATAAACATGACAATTTCTTTACTTAAAAAAAATCTTTGGAGGCGCCGGGTATCGATCCCGGTACCTCTCGCATGCTAAGCGAGCGCTCTACCATCTGAGCTACGCCCCCTGTGCATTTCAGTTCAAATTTAACTATAACATTTCGTTGTATCAAGCGGTCACAAATCTTGGCATTGTGCCATAGTCCACAGCTACTGGCCTTTCGCTGGCCTCTAAATACGTTCACGTTACCTCGAGTAAGTAAACGCAAGTATAACGTTCGATTGTTTTTAACTTTTCCTCGCTAAAAGCCAAAGAGTAAAAACAAAAAAAAAATAAGTAAATACCTTTTCAGCTACAGTTACCAAGTGCATTACCTGTGAAGGAAAAAACAAAATTAATAATGTCACCAAAACACCTGTCACAAATGTTTTGCGTGCAAATTTCATCAAATATCGCCGATTAAAAATTTATAAATAAGCGAAAACGTTTATTATTCTTACAGTAAAATATTTATAGTAGCAATATAAGTTAATAATCTGGTGCCATTACATAACAATACTGTAAGCATATCACAACTAAATCCTTTACCCGTTAAAGCGTTTTGATGCCACATGACACACGTCAGCCTGACACAAAAATATACAAAAATACACACGTAAAATACCGTTGCATTTTCAAAATGTTTTAGTAGTCTTTCATTAGCCAACATGTCACACAAGACAATAATATATGCTAAAATGACAAGCTGGATCTGATATTGATTATATGAGGCAATACTTATTTTTACAATTAGCATTTTAAATTTATTCCCATGGATCTGACAGTTCAATAATAATGATAAACATGACATTTTACAACACGTAGAAAACAAAAAAAAAAGATTATCCATAAAATTTGTTCGCCTCCGTCTGTGTGTAACATGAAACCATCATTTTGTTTAATATTATATGTACTTTGATTTAGCGATTTAAAATCCTTAATTTATTCACATATCCACAAAAAGGCAACTTCTGGTGAAAAGAAAAAAAAAGACATTTGGAGGCGCCGGGTATCGATCCCGGTACCTCTCGCATGCTAAGCGAGCGCTCTACCATCTGAGCTACGCCCCCTGTTACAAAAATATTGAATTTCTTTAATACATTGCCAACTAGAGCACCGAAATCGAGGCCACAATAAACCAGTAATAACATATTTCGTAAGCATTTACTGCGTGTGGTGTGCACCTTTCACTGACGCACTAACTTACACACTAGTCTTAATCACTTAGATACATTTTTCTTAAAATTTACAAACATTTCTCGAATTAACCAAAAAATAATAATTTCAGGAAGGGATTTATTAATTATTTTTAGAAATAGTGGTGTTTTTTTAGTCATCGTGACATTGTTTTTTAGAAATGTCAACAGGTTATCAGCCTGAATTGCAGCTGCTGCCGACTGGTCACACAATTCCAACAATCGCGTTTAATTGATCACACTTGTCAATTATCACCATTGTTAACTGTAGCTTAACAGTTTTAGTAATTAAAACATTCTCTATTACATATAAGCCTATTTTGAACACAGTAAACAATTAAAAACAAAAAGGTAACTGTTAAATTAAAAATACTGATACGTAATAGGTACAGTCATAACAACATGCG
Source organism: Adoxophyes honmai (assembly GCA_005406045.1). Lineage (NCBI taxonomy): Eukaryota > Metazoa > Arthropoda > Insecta > Lepidoptera > Tortricidae > Adoxophyes > Adoxophyes honmai. The sequence goes on from BHDV01005067.1 coordinate 303,960, forward strand.
CACTGAGGCACAATTCCATAATCGTTGGCATATCACTTGATCATTAAAATAACATAAAAGTAATATCATATGTGTAACCTCTACCTATAGAATTGTTTTTTTTATTTGGCAACTATTAGAAAAAATAAATGCAATAATTGACACTGCTTGATATTTATGTTCTCACTAAAACTTCTTCCTATCTACTCGGCACAGTCTAGACCATAAAATAGGTAAATGATCACTTTTGCACCCTGTCGCTTTCAGTTTTAGGTCTTAACGTTAGGTTTTGCCAACTCTGTTAAAAGTGACACGCTTTAAATACAGGGTGTTATAGATTGATCACAGTTCAAAACGGTCAGTACGCATGTCTAACTTGCACCCAGTCAGTCTTCGCGTCTCAATGGTTATGTTGATTTTTAATAGAAATAATCTCATCTTCGACCATGTGTATGACCGCTTTGCAGCCTCGGGAATTGTGGGTAGAACACATCCACCTCGACTTGGCACCGCCATGTTTTTGGAAGCCGAATGTGTATCGGCCAAGCTGAATCAGTTTTCGGCCCCGCCGTGACGTCACAAAATGAGGTTGGTTCTCGTCTGAAAGAACAAAACAAAAGTTAACAACAATATTACCGTCACAAGAGGCATATGACCATTGAGTATGCGTAATCCGTTTGATATTGAGGATGTTCATGCGATAGTGACCAGATACTGCTCTACCTTTCTCGATTCATCCAAATATATAAAAGGAGAAACTGACTGACTGACTGACTGACATATTAACGCACAGCCTAAACGGTTAAATGTAGGCACTTGAAATTTGGAAGGGACGTAGCTTAGGTATCGTAGAGGTGCACTAAGAAAGGAATTCCCGAAATTCCTACGGGAATGGGAATTAGCGGGGAAATCCGGACGAAATCGAGGGCACAGCTAGTAAAATATATTAGCTTTATTTTCTTTACAACACTTACATACATACATATTCTTACGCCTATTTTCCCAAGAGGGGTAGGCAGAGCACGTGAATTCAAAAATCCAGTGCCAACAACAACACTTCACGTTTTAACAAAAGTTTAATTTACGTGTTAGACTTGAATTAGGAAAGAAAAAACAAATGTAATAGAACACTACAGTTATAAGTTATAATTATAATATACCTATTAACTATGCATCTATGCGTCGAAAACGGACCCTAAAAGACATGACAAAATGGTTACAATTATCTGAGACAACTACGCATTATATCTAAATACATTTGCCAAGATTTATATTGAGCCAGTCAAAATCTAAATTAGATACATAAATATACGATTCAGTAGGACTATCTAACGCCCTAAGAATCGGCACAGGCTTGACAAAAGAAACTGATCGTGATTCCGAGCATCTCGGTTTTTAATTTGTCTGCTTCGCTTATTCTATAAGAGAGTTATTAGCTGGTAGAAAGCGCCTTAAAGAAAGGCAAAAAGAAAAACCATTTTAAAGCTATACTTATTATTTACGGCTCAAATTCAACACAATGTTACACACAACATTAAGTTCCACTTGTACTTAATTTAGTTAATCTGCAGCTGAGTATTGGTGTATTAAGAATAACTAAGTATTATTAAGTAGGGTAACATCGCAAATACTAAATGTATTTTATACTTATTTGGCGAGGGCGTAGACGATTTGTATTTGGAATTTAACAGCGCCCCTAGCAATCACTTGTGGGAGTAAAATTCGCCACACAACTTGTTTACGGCATTGCCAACGAGTACGGTCAATGTTAATCCTATCAATATTTAATAATTAAAATTGAATTTGTTATGTGCAATGTTACTGTACGACGATAAATTATAAGATAAATTATTTGATTTTGACTTTTCGAATCTCCCAGCGGCACTTTCATGGTTATGTTCAGTCTTGGTGGAAACTAGGTCATCGTCGACGGTGTACAGACAAGCTCTACATCCCTTTGAATGATGCGTGGCGCAATACCACCGAGTCTTGACTATCCCAGACATTTCGCGACGAACATGGTAGCTGTAGAGATATCCATTCAGTTTTATCTGCCGGCTCCCGCGTTTGCCTACCACGAATAGTGGGACATCTGAAAATGATGGCTAGTTAGTTTCTGTTGCATGAACAAAAGATGTAATGTTGAAAATTTAACGGATAACTCACGTACATTAACATGAGTGAGTCTCACGGTAGTTTAATGTTCAAAAGATGTAATGTTTTTTTGTAACCAAGCGAGCATTATACCGGTTTAAATATCTACATGAAATTTAAAATGGTATTAAAATGGATCTTCATGAAAGCCATGTTCAAGAAATGAGATATGATTGCAAGTATTAAGTAATGTTTTATTAAAAAAAATTACCTAATGCTTGATAATCGTCTTTGTGAATAAAGGCGATGTCATGTAACCTATTAATCGTCAGTGTTTTTATGCGCAGTTAAGAGTCATACATTATTTATTAAGAAAGAAAGTAAGAGTAAATTCTAGGGAAGATGAGTTTAATATGATTCCACTAGTTGAAATGATCTCACATCATAAACGAGTGGCCAGTTAACCTATTTCTCTTAGTTACTTACACAGAAAAATGGCATGGACACAGCAAGACGTCTAAAAATGTGTACAATCCTTCTTCAATTCTTTTATTAAATGACATTGTAAACGTGTTTTTTCTTTTCGCAAGCAAACAAAAACTTACTAGAATACATGTCTTACAATTTTGGAGTTATGTCACAATATAGCACTTTTTTTGCTTATTAGGCATGACATCAATCCACCTGAAGTTAAAAGATGCTCTTTATCTTTGTCGATCTTTAGTAATTTATAAATAAAACGACATGCATTTTAACCAAATCGTCACTCTTTTTATATGATAATTTCCTCAGAGCTTTCAGACCCCGACAAATTTAATCCAGCTTGTCGTAATTTCTCTTGTTTTTTCTTTTGGTAATATCTACTTGCGTACAGTTTATTCTTTTCCCTCTTTCGTTTTTGCTCTTGGCGTGACAATTCGTGAATCGGCTTGATCCGGCCTGCAGCTTTTTTCATCTGGTAGTATTTTCTTCTAGATTCTTTTAGTTTCTCCAAAATTACTGGATCGCGTTTCATTCTCTCTTTACGTGCTCGTTCACATATTCTTTTGTCTGCCAGTCTTTCCTCTCGAGTTTTTTTTCTCCGTCTCGAAACTGAAATCGTGATAGTCGAAACGCTTAAGTCTAATTCAAGTACATACAAATTTCTAAACTTAGGAACATTTAAAGTTAGCAAGAATTTAACCATTTATTAGTTTAACAATTAATTTTATTTCCTCAGAAATAAAAAACAATATTTCTTTAATAATATTTTAAAAAAAAATGCTTTACAAGTGAAATGGATTTAAGAATTCATGCTCTCCTTTTTTTCTCTGGATGTTTTGAGAAGCGAGCAAAGTAAGCTACCAAGGAAAAGGATCATTCCTGAGATGATGAAAGGTCGGATCGTGATTGTGTTCATTCCTGACGGACACAATGGTGTCGTCGACGGTGTATATCACAGCCTTACAGCCCCTACAGAAGTTCGTGGAACAAACCCATCTCTTCTTTAAGGAAGGGGGTCCTATTGTACTTTCTCTCTTCTTGTGGTAAAACGTGAAACCGCCAAGACTTATCAAAGTGTTCCCCCTTTGAGAAGTCACGAAGGTTGCTGAAAGTAAGAACAGCGTTTTTAGCGGAATTTTACAGAATATAACTACATTCAAAGTAGCAAAATAATTAAACAAAATCGTTCAGTATTTTGCAAACTTTAATAATTATTCACATTAAGAATAGAATACAAATTAATCTGGCACTAGATTCGCTAGTTTCCACATTCAAATGTTTAGTGTGAAACGTCATCTTGTCAACAAATACAACTGAATATTTTGTACACAATTTGACATTCATTTAAATCAGTGGTTCCTAACCTTTTCAATGTCACTACCCCTGTGAACAAGTATGGGAATTGAGTTTACCCCTAGCTAATTTAAAATAATTAAAACCACACATATTCAAACGTACTATTATTTTGTTTAGTGCCATCTTTTACCCCCCTAGAATTTCCATTTTACCCCTACGGAGGTAATTACCCCCAGGTTAGGAACCACTGATTTAAATAAATAAGAAATAGATATGTAAAACAAACAATGGAGACACCAATTTGTCATTTTTTAACAGTTTAAAACAAACAATAGAGAAATGTGTATTTTTGTATAAAATAATATAGGTACTGAAACAAATTTATCTCAATTGATAAATATTAAAGTTTACTTAAATAATCTAATTTACTGACTGATTAATTACTTTGGTCCACAATATTAATAAAATATAAATAACTACTTTGCCGTCAGTATCAGTACCCTCACATGATCAACTCACCGTAATGAGGTCGCTTGGGCAAAGTACCTAATTATGGTTAAAGAACTTTATTCCTCAAAAGAAATTATTACATTTCACTTAATGAGAATATACTAAACTTATTACAAGCACTTATTTTATCTTTATTCTATTGAAACGCATAGTTTGTGTTTCTTTTAAGTCTCAGCCTGATGGCTGTGACCACGGATCAGAATAAAAAAGGTTGGATAGGCAAAAGTCACACTTTTGTTTGAAAACCAGCGTCGCCACCTGTCTCCCACCAAACATCTCCACTACATCAACAATAATAATAGTATCATAAATTGCGCACCCTAATACATGTAGAATAAAGAGCTGCAATTGGTTCGCACACTCCATTCAAGGTGTGTACGCGAGAGAACTACCCGCTAAAGATTCACTACAAACTCAAGTCCGGCGACGAAGAGCACAGGCCGCGATCGAGTTTAAGAAGCGTGGTTATTTCGCTTGCGTCGTTATCCATTGCGCGTCAAATTAATGTGCCTTCTTCTGAAATTTTTACGTACTTCAACAGCAATGTATATTTTCTGTGTATCTTGGCGTAATTGTTGTTTCTACTTAGAATATCATAATTAGAAATCGGTTTTTTTTCAAAAAAAATTGAATAAAACGAAGGTTTTATGCTTATTGGTGAATATAAACTACTCCTTACTTGATACTTGACGTCTGACTCTTTAACCTACTCGTAAAAATCGTACAATACGGCATTTTCAAAGGATTTTAGCGCAGTTCCGCACTGCGATGCAAACAACTTGCGAATAAACAAGTATGAACGCGTGGTTCTTAAAGTATGATTATCCAATTATACCTGTCATGCGCCTGCCCTGCGCATATTGGCTATCCAACCTTCTTTATTCTGATTCGTGGTTGTGACATTGTTTAACCGCCACAACTGCGTTGTCGAGCGTCAGAGCCCCTGCTCGGCACCCAGTCTTGTATTTTGAACATCTCCATCTTATTTTACGCCCATTCATTAAGATGCTTTTGACGTGAAACCGATAATCCTCAATGAAGAGATAGCGTGTGCCTTTATCATTTCTTGTCACAAAGGAGTACGAATCTGAAAACAAGTAGCACAACATTATACTACAGTCTTTAATAACAATCATATTAAGAGCTAATTTTTCAATCACCAGATAAAACATATCTGTCCGATAAATGTTGGCTGTCACTTTTCTTTTATATGACGCGAAAAAATAATAGAAACAATTTTAACTGGCAGATAAATTTATCTGGTGATTGAACAATCGGCCCTAAAATTAATATGAGTAAATCTGATACCAGATTTGCTAGTTTCTCCAGTTGAATGTTTAGTGTGCATCGTGTGGTGTCAACAAATGCAACTAACTGAATAATTTGTAATCAGTGACTTTCACTAAAGACAGTGCAAGATGCGGTCGCCGCACGACAATCTGCAGTTTCTATACTAAACTCATATCCGCAATACACTGTCAGAGCAGTCGATTTGCGGTTGAATTTTGCTGTGCGGTCAACTGCTTAGAGCTGCCGGACCCACCGTACACGGACCGCTATAAGCAGTTACTAGCGACGGTGCGCCACTCCTCCCCGTCCCCAACTGAGTACCAATCCTGCCGTGTACTGTATACCAATGCTGTTCTCTTGATTGTAGTATTAGACGCACCCACTTACTACGGTGTGAATCTACGCTTGCGTAATACTCGTATTAGTACAAGAAGCAGTGTTTCTTCATCGAAAACCATCGTGTAAATGAGCATCAGTATTATTTTGCGCTTGAACACAACTACTCCAAGCAATTGTGTTCGACTGCATTGCGCTTTTGCGATTTTTTAGTTAGGTGCACATAACTTCACAATCAGATAATTACTTTATTATTTATTATACAGAGCTTAGAACATTTGGTAGCATACAGTTTTTGTGGAATGCGTAGTATTCGCCAGTTAAACATAACCTTCAGTCTTAATGACAAAGTTTAAATACAATACAATGCAGTAAAAAAGTAGGTACTTAAAAAAAGACAAAGTATTTTCTCACAATTACAGTTTCAGATGCCTGAACCACAGTAAATAACACCTCTAAGTTTCCAAGCCTTACAAAACTTTCAATCCACAGGCTCGTGGTTGTGATCATTCTTGACGACTGTCACTTCATCCTGAAAGCTGTAGGCTATTACTGTGCACCCCGCTCTGAATTTGGTGCAACGCCATCGGAGCTGAGTGTACGGTGTCACGGCGCCCCCTCTCTTGTGGTGGTGGAACCTATACCCATCGATAAAGAGGAATCGTGTGCCTTTTTCTGAGATGCTGAACCTGTATCGTACATCTGAAAAATGAATAAGTTTTAGAAGACACCTTTGAAGTTTTGGTAACGACATTTTTTAATGTTACAAACTTTACAAATTCGTCCAAATGAGATTATTACCAGCCTTGGCCTTTTTTAATGAATAGATGCAAAGTGCTGACTTCTTGAATTCGTGCAAGTATGACTTCGTTTTGTGGAATCCGTAGTATCCGCCAGTTAACCATAACCTTTGAAGTCTTAAAGACAAAATGTAAACACAATACAATGCAATTTCTTAGTCTTTATTGATCTCTTAGACAACATTCAGCTTTATTTGAATTATACGGGCGGCCTTCGTATCGCGTAGCGTTTTTTGTTCTAAAAATGTTTGGCGGAGAATGTTCGGCTTACTGTTGAATTGCATACTAGGTACTCGTTTGTCCTAATAATTTTTGCGCATACTCTTTTAGTCATAAATAATGTTTGTCCTACTATTGATAACTCTAAATTCTAATTACCTAAAGTATAATTTCAAACATGGATTGTCCTAACGTGTTCTAAATTAAGGCAGATCAGATTTCGGTCAGGTTAGGTACGACGACGAGCGAAGCGTGGAGGAGTTTTAGGTAGAACCGTGACCCTACAGTACGCAAGCCGAGCGAGCGTAGCGAGCATGCCGTGGCAGCGGCCGGCGAAGCGAAAACGAAACGAGCGAGCGAAACGCCAGAACCACCGAGATTGATAGTATCAGGTACAGAATATTACAACTCTGCGCATCAATCATTCGACAGATGAATCTTAGCCACATCAAACGGTAGGACAAATAATATTTAGGATATACGATAATAGGAGCAACAATTTTGGGCAATAAAAATATGCGGAACAAAGTGTGTGCCAAACGTAATTATGTCAAAAGACATTATACGATACAACGATAGGACTAAAAATTGTGTACATACATACATACATATTCTCACGCCTGTATTCCCAAGAGGGGTAGGCAGAGCACACAAATTCAAAAATTCAGTGCCACGTCTAGCAATTTCAGGATATCCAGATGGTTAAACGTGATATTGCAGTGACAGGTTGCTAGCCCATCGCCCACAATACACTGACCCTTTCCCAGAGTCGACTCTTACGACACCCACGGGAAGAATGGGGGAGGTGCTATTCTAACCCGGCACCACACGGGAAAATTGTGTGCCATTAGATATAGACCCGAATTATACATTTCAAGTAAAATACACAACTACGTTGATTTCGATAAAGTACTTTCTCACAATTACCAACAGTTCCGAATTCCTGAACTACATTAAGTACACTTCAATGTTCCCTAGCCTTATAAAACTTTGGATACACAGGCCCGTGGTTGTGATCACTCCTAACGTTTGTCACTTCATCCTGAAAGCTGTAGGCTACCACTTTGCAGCCCGCTCTGAACTTGGAGCAACGCCATCGGAGTTTGCTATACGGTGTCTCGGCAGTACCTCCACTCTTGTGGTGGTGGAATTTATGCCCATCGATAAAGAGCAATCGTGCGCCTTTTTCTGAGACGCTGAACATGTATCGTACATCTGAAAAAGAAATACGTTTTAAAAGACACCTTTGAAGATTGGATACCGACAATTTAATTTTTTTTTAATCGAACAAATCCGATTCTAACTAGGTATATCCGATTTTTTTTGGTGCTCAACATAACTTACAAAGTCTCATGATGTCGCGCTAGTTTCGCGCGTCCATTTAGGGGGCTGTGCGCTCCTAGAGAGACTTATTTCTTTTATTTTCGGATTTGAACATCGGGAGTATAAATTTTAAACACCTTGCAATTTGCTATTTTTTACTGATGAGAAATCTCTTAGACAACTTCCAGCTTTATTTTAATTCTACATTTCAAGTAAAATATACAGTTTCAAAATCCTGAACCATGATAAGAACACTTCCATATTCCCCAACCTTATAAAACTTTCAATCCACAGGCCCGTGGTTGTGATCATTCTTAACGATTGTCACTTCATCCTGAAAGCTGTATGCCACCACTGTACAGCCCGCGCTGAACTTGGAGCAACGCCATCGGAGCTTACTATACGGTGTGACAGCAGAACCTCCACTCTTGTGGTGGTGAAACCTATGCCCATCGATAAAGAGAAATCGTGTGCCTTTTTCTGAGACGCTGAACATGTATCGAACATCTGAAAAAGAAATACGTTATAGAATACACCTTTGAAGTTTTTGTACCGAAAATTTTTAATGTCTCAAAGTGAACAAATTCATCCAAATGAGATTATTACCAGACTTGGCCTTTTTAATAAATAGACTTAAAGTTTACAACCTATCATGACTTTTTTTGGTGGAATTCGTAGTATCCGCCAGTTAACCATAACCTTTGAGGTCTTAAAGACGAATTTCAAACACAATACTATGCAATTTCCTATTCTTTATTGATGAGAAATCTCTCAGACAACTTTCAGCTTTATTTGAATTATACATTTCAAGTAAAATATAAAACAACATTGATTTCATTAAGTATTTTCTCACAATTACAGTCTCGAATTCCTGAACCAAGTAAATACACTTCAAGTTTCTCCAGCCTTATAAGACTTTCAATCCACAGGCCCGTGGTTGTGATCATTCTTAACGTTTGTCACTTCATCCTGGAAGCTGTAGGCTACCGCTGTGCATCCCGCGCTGGACTTGGAACAACGCCATCGGAGCTTACTGTACGGTGTCACGACAGCTCCCCCTTTTTTGTGTAGATGGAACCTATACCCATCAATAAAGAGGAATCGTGTGCCTCTTTTTGAGAGGCTGAACTTGTACCGTACATCTGAAAAATAAATAAGTTTTAGAATACATCTTTGAAGTTACGATATCGAAAATTTTTAACGTTTCAAACTTAACGAATTCATCTAAATGTGATTATTACCAGCTTTGGCCTTTTTAATAAATAGACGCAAAGTTTGCAACCCACAATGACTTTGGTTTTGTGGATTCTATAGTAATCCGCCCGTCAACCATAACTTTTGAAGTCAAAGACGAATTTTAAACACAATATAATGCAATTTCCTATTCTTTATTGATGAGAAATCTCTCAGACAACTTTCAGCTTTATTTGTATACATTTCAAGTAAAATATATAACCATGTTGATTTCGCTAAAGCATTTTCTCACAGTTACAGGTCTGGATTCCTGAACCACAGTAGGTAAGTACACTTCAAGGTTTCCCAGCCTTATAGAAACTTTCGATTCACAGGTTCGTGGTTGTGATCATTCTTAACGATTGTCACTTCATCCTGAATGCTGTGGGCAATTACTGTGCAGCCCGCTTTGAACTTGGAGCAACGCCATCGGAGCTTACTGTACGGTGTCACGACAGCTCCCCCTTTCTTGTGTAGATGGAACCTATGCCCATCGATAAAGAGAAATCGTGAGCCTTTTTTTGAGACGTCGAACATGTATCGAACATCTGAAAAATAAATACGTTTTAGAATTACATCTTTGAAGTTTTGGGTACCGTTAATGTTTTAAACGTTCATGATTTTCACGTTAAATCACTTTAATTTTACATACATATTCTCACGCCTGTATTCCCATTAGGGGTAGGCACTAGGCAGAACACATGAATTCAAAAATCCAGTGCCACGTTTAGCAAATTCAGGGTAACCAGATGGTTAAACGTGATATTGCAGTGACAGGTTGCTAGCCCATCGCCCACAATAAACTAACCCTTTCCCAGAGTCGACTCTTACGACACCCACGGGAAGAAAAGGGGAGGTGCTATTCTAACCCGGCACCACACGGAGGACACTTTACTTTTTACTTAAAAAAAATACCTACTTACGTGAAACTTTTAAGTAGTACTCGTAGTCATACTATTTTCAATTTCATAATGCAAAGCATAGTTTAATTCTATAATCTCTTCTAAGGCTAAAGGTAAGACGTAAGAAGACACATTGCGGTGTTTCTGGTATAATAATTTCTTTTAATAACTGACCACTCTTTTATCAAAAAGATCAGGGGTTCCCAAAGTGTGCGCCGCGGCGCTCTGGTGAGCCGCAGAAAGTATTGAGGGGGGAAAATACTGTGAGTTAATGCTATATCAATTAGCTAGTCTATTTATTTTCCAAAACCAATTTTTATTTTCATTTTAAACATATTTTCATTTTCATTCCTCTCAACCCAACTACTGCCATTATCTGAGCCTATTTCTTCGAACTATATCTTATTCAAATACTTATCCAGGGTAGGGTACCGTGACAGAATTATAAATTTGTGAATGCACCACGGGCCGAAAAAGATTGGGAACCCCTGACGTAAGTAATACTAGTTACTATTTTAAAATAACAAACACTAACTGACTTTTATCAATAATAAGTTTTAACACTAATCAAACATTACTAATACACCTAATAAGGAACTGGGTTTCAAAATAGCAATCACACAAGTAAGAACTAATTGTAGTGTAATAGTATGCTTAAAAAACACTTAATCTTAACTAAATTTGGATAGTGCGGGCCAATCACGAAAAGTGCCGTTGTAGCGTGGTATCAATGTATAAAGGTGCGTTGAAAACCCCATTTAGCGGCTGTATCAAAACAGGTGAAAGCATGATCCCACAATTTCGTTTACAATAACTGTTATACTTTGATGGTTGAAAAAAAAGCGACAATTATTATAAGCTATTGATCATAAATCTAACCCGTATATAAAATACAACACTAATGCACAAAATTACATTCATTATCTATGTAGATTCGACTGTTGCCTTTTGCAACCTGTGTAAGGCATTTTTCAAATTGCAAATATGGTAGGGTGGCTATTTAATAAAAGTCAGTCGTTAATCCCAACAGTTCCTTGTAACATACCATACATACATACATTCAATCATGGCTATGTTCCCAAATGGGGTAGGCAGAGCACACGAAACGCGATATAGACAAAAATAAGGCTCTGACTATTTCACGCTTCGCAGCCACTCCTAGGATAACTTTAGGTATAAAACAGATTAAAGAGGTAGTATCATAGTGACAGGCTGCTAGTCTCTCATCTTAAGCATACCTAAACATAAACCTATGTCCTTAGTCGCCTCTTCCGATATCCACAGAATAAATGGAGAAGTGTTATTCTATCCTGACCTGACACCACACAGGCTACACGTACAACATTTTATTTACCTAACTATTATTCCTTGATATCTAACACCTGCATTATAAAAGGGGTAGGCAAAGCTACCGAAATGTTACCTAGATCAAGACTTACTGACCAGAGAGCATGGCTTCTCCCTAGAAGGGACATGGAAAATATTATTTCTTTAATTACAAATATTATTATACCCAACTTGCCGATATCTAATATCGATACAAACTTATAATAAAAATGTTCCAGCGCCATCATAATGCTATTTATAAACTGCGTTAATTGGGTAGTTGACAAAAAAAACTGTTCAGTCCGTCAGGTAGATTACCAAAAAATATTTTACACGTATTTTTTCTTTTATTTAACAAACAAGAAATGACGAAGATACAGCGCTCTGAAGTTTCGAGTGACGTCACTACGTGGTACGATTTTGACCAACGAAGCTGAAGACTCCAAAAGTTTGATGATCTATTGATCAAAAAATATTTTTCGATAATCTAACTAACGGACTAATTACACTGATCTATTTTTAACATAGTACATAAGCCTTTTATATTAATTCTTGACTATTTTACACATTTTTTTTTTAATTTGTCATGTATATTTGCGAAACCGAAAACAACGGAGGTTGGGACGAGGCCTTTGCTTAGCAGATGGGACAAGAAAGGCCAAGTAATTACAGCTACGGGGATCGCATTTTGTACGTCGGCGGATGGGTGTGGTCGTTTTCCATTAGCACGACTTTGTCGTCATGAGTGTACGCCAACGCACGACAGCCAGTCATAAACTTTGAGCACCGCCAGCGCTGCCTGGGGCCCTGGCGCCGGTTGACGATGTGGAAACGATGCCCGCTCATATAGAGCAGTTTAGTTCCCTTGCCAGTAATCTCGATAAAGGCAGAACCTGAAATGAATTAGATTTTTTTTAATAAAAATAGCCTAACCAACAAAAGAAAAGATTCATTTTCAAGATCCACTTTTTTCGAGCATCGTAATAAAAAAAACGATTCAGAAAAGAAACAACATAAAAAAATACAAATATATTTTGCAAAAAATGTATTTCAAAGGGAGTGTAGGGAAAAAAATGATAACTCATGCCCAATTTAAGTAAGATTAATATAATTGAGCTAGAAATTACTATGAACTACATTGATCTCGATTTCAGTTTTCGAAAACAAAAGTATGTTCAGCATAATCAAATTGTACATGAACCTCGGACTGAATTCTCAACTGAAATTGTTACTACTTTTTCAAAAGGCATTCCGCCGATTTTTTTTTTAAGTAACTTTAATTACGAGTATGTACAACGTAATTATTATTATGTCAACGTAAGATAACAAGATCTAAAACAAAAAAAATCACAAATTTATTATTTTGCGCCTACATTTGCGTAAAATTATTGTATTGTATTGTATGACTCTTTATTGTACACAAAAACACTTACATAAAACAACAAGAAAACAGCCTTATGCACAAAGGCGAACTTATCCCCAAGGGGATCTCTTCCGGTTAACCTTCGGGTGATTGACAGGATAGCTTAATAGAGTAGACATACATACAAAAAAGAGAAGTAATCGTGATAAAACCTAAAACTACTTAATCTAAAGAGACATACAGTGTGTTACCGGCGTGCGGGCATTTCTTGAAGCAGTGTTAAGAGATGCGGTTTGTTAATCTAACCATTAACTTAATTTCATTAAAAAACGAAATTTCACATTGCGTTACTTTTCTAACAAAAGTTTAATTGCAAGCAATGTACAGCAAAGCTTCTGTCACAAAATGACAAATCAAAATGTCATCTTAGTATTAACTGGAAGTTAAGTGAAGTTAAGTTACGCATACATTGAAGACTCAGAAAATGGAACAATTGCATTTGTGGCTTTATTTTAAATAATTATGATATGCTAATACTTGCAAACGATTGCTAATTTGATACATTATCGTCAGTTTTAATAAATGCCCGCACGCCGGTAACACACTGTATATATATATATATATATATATATATATATGTCGAAGCTTCAGGGATTCGACGGGAATTTTCAGACATATTGTGGGCATAATATAAATAAATATATTCAATACATAAACATCATTATCATATTAGGTCGGGTTAGGTTAGGTTACATTATGTTAGTTAAGGTCAGATATGATTTTGTTATCTTAGATAAGGTTAGATTAGATTACATTTTGCCGAATCAAGTTGCCGAAATTGAAACTTTTTATTTAGAATTCAGAAAGTGTACACAAAAACATCATATTCATAAATAATACAAAAATACACTATAACACCTTACACATAGCATTAAGATCACGCCTGTGTTAGATTATTAATAAATTAGCATAATATAGATTTCCTTTATATGTACCGATAGCAAAACAAACTGAAATATCTACTTACGTTAAGTAAAAGTGGTAGTCCATTGATAAGTATACATACTACATTCAATTTCGTACTACAAAGCATAGTTTAATTTTATAATCTAGTTTAAGGCTAAAGGTAGTAAGAAAACATATTTAGGTATTTCTGGTATAATTATTTATTTTAATAACTGAACACTCTTTAACATTTGATATAACTCAGGGATTCCCAAAGTGTGCGCTGCGGCGCCCTGGTGTGCCACGAGAAGTATTGAGGGGCGCCACCGTAAGTCGATGCTCTATCATTATCCGAGACCACTTTTTATTTTCATTTTTAAACATATTTTCTTTTTTATTTCTTCTCAACCTAACTACAACCATTATCTGGGTCTATTTCTTTGTACTGTACCTTTTTCAAGTATTTACCCAGGGTAGGGCGCCGTGACAGAATTCTAAATTGTGAGTGCACTCAAAAAGATTGGGAACCCCTGATGTAAGTAATACTAGTTACTATTTTAAAATAACAAACACAAACTGATTTTAATCAGAGCTCCTACAATGAGTTTTAACGCTAATTAAACATTACTAATACCCAATAAGGAACAGGGTTTCGAAATAACAATCACACAAATAAGAACTTAAAATACGACAGTTACAATACATGTTAAGAAATTATTGAAATCATTGAATTATTATAATTATTTAAAAATCAGTCGTTAATCCTAACGGTTTCTTGTATCATACACCACATAGTGTTAAATCAAAGATTTCTTTAATTATTATTTCTTAACTAACACCTGTATTAACAATAATAGGGGTGGGCACAGCTGACAAAATGCTACCTAGACTAGAGAGAAGGGTTTCATCATAGAAAGAACATGGAAAAATTTATTTGTCTAATCACAAATATTAGTAAAACCGAGTTAACGATATCTAATATCGTTAAAAACTTCTAATAATAAGGTTCCAGCGGCATGATAGCACTATTAAATTGTGTTAATTATACAAATCCTTGAATATTTTACACTTTTTTTTATTGTTATCAATATTTCCGCAACAGAAAACAACGGCGGCTAAGACGAGGTCTTTGCTTAGCAGGATCGCGTTGAGTACGTCGGCGGATGGGTGTGGGCGTTTTCCATTAGCACGACTTTGTCGTCGACAGTGTACACCAACACACGGCAGCCGGTCATAAACTTTGAGCACCGCCAGCGCTGCTTTGGGCCCAGGCGGCGGTTGACGATGTGGAAGCGATGCCCGGACATATAGAGCAGTTTAGTGCCTTTGACGGTTACCTCGATGAAGACAGAACCTAAAATGAATAGATTTTTTTTTATTAAAAATAATCTAACGAACAAAAGTTTCGTTTTCGATAGGTACACACTTTTTGGAAAATGTAACCACTTTTTTTCGACCATCGTTATAGAAAAAACGATTACGAGTAGAAACAACATGAAAAATACGCATAATTTTAGTGTAGAAAATGTATTTCTATGGCAGTGTAGGTAAAAAAAATACGCCCAATTTAAATAACATTAATTTAATTGTGCTAGTAATGATAGTGAACTATAGTCTGAGATCGAATTAGAGATCAAAAATATGAACAAACAACTGTCAATATCAAAGCCTTTACAGCCAATAAAAAACCTTTTTTGTTACTAATTGATAGAATTGATATAATTGTATTAATTTTTGAACTACTTTTAGTTTTTTGATTCATAACAATAAAGCAATGGCAACATGTTTGTTCACAATTTTGATCTCTATTTCGATCTCAGACTATATATTGTTCCCCATTTTAATTTTCGAAAACAAAGGTATGTTCATCATTATCAAATTGTACATAAAATATATGTTGAGTTGATAAATGTCACAAACTTGAACGTATTTTATCCTACAGATTTCGTTATCTTCTGGTGAGCTATATAAACACATCCTAATTACAAAGAACTCGGAGTTGTACTTTTGCTAAAGTAATACACAAATGTTTTCCCATTTTATGCATTTTTCAAACTAAACATTTTCAGGCTTAATTTTGGTAGCGTTAAAATGTAAGTTAACAATCCAGTAAAAAGGAAATTCGATTCAGAGACCACTTCGCCAATGACACAAAAAATAGTAACACATCATTAATTTTATTTTCTAACATCGACCGTCACTTAATTATCTTCAAAGGTCAGAAACAGTTGGTTCCGGGCTACCGAATGTAGTCTAGGTGGCAGATGGTTATGTTGATTGTTCACATGTATTAGATGTTGCTCGATAGTGTATGCGGAGGCTTTGCATCCTTCCCTGTTCCTTGAGCACCGCCAGCGGGCCTTCGACGTCTGGCCACCGTCGATCTTGTTACGGGTGTTGAAGCGGAACCTCTCGACAACAAGTACACGGGTTCCCTTTTTAGACTCCTCGAAATGGTATTCAATATCTGAAAACACATTTTTCATTTACTCTGGTCTAACCAGTGAGACTAGAACATACTAGTAAAAAAGATAATGCTACAAATGCAAAGTTTGCTCGCCTGTGATTGTAAACGGAAGCGCATTTGAGGCAGTGGGTGAGCAAGCTAATTGTATTATTATGGATTGATATTTTTGATTTTTTTTTAAAAATTTTTATTGGTAAAAAATGTAAACTAGTACAATGATAAACCATTTTTGAAATTGTACAAGCTATCACCCAAGTAACGTGTTATAATAAAATCTGATACATTGATAATTACCTTTGAAAATGTACAAGGCTTTCACTTAATAAAATAGGTACTAACATAAAAAAAAACACTACATAAAACCCCAAAGCATTACAATTTAAGTTTGATAAACAAAAAGGTGAACCACAACAATAGCATATAATATAAATTTATATGATTTTGTTATGGTTTACCTTTTAACAGCAGCTATTACCGTCTAACAGAAAGCTCGACATCAAAAGTATTATAATAGATAAAGAACATAGATTATGTGCCTGATTTGTGCACATAATGTCCTTCTCTGCACAATCGACTGAAGTGTGAAAAAACATTAGCCTTATCCAGCTCCTGGTGATACTTTATACAGACTGGCCGAAAATTTATCGTAAATATTTTAACCATTGGTCGGGTATACGCATCTGACAACAATCTTTTGAAAATTTTCACTATTGAACTTGTGGTACACGAAAGTTCCTTCGCTTTTCAAGTCATTGCGCCCATGTTTTAGCTACCTTTCGTTCCGTATGCAAGTTCCGTTAGGCCGGCTACATACATTCGGAAAAATTCCGTTTCGGAATCTCGAATCGGAAAATCGAACGCAGTCAATCCATACAAACTTATGGACCAGCCACACACAGACGGATGCTTTCTGTTCGGAATTCCGAACGGAATTTTTCCGAATGTGTGTGGCTGGTCCATAGATGTCGTATGAATTTAGTGCGTTCGGGCAAATACAATTCGAGATTCCGAATCGAGATTCCGAAACGGAATTCCGTATGTATGTGGCCGGCCTTAGTTGGCGCGTCCGCACCAGCAAACGTTCGATATAGCGATACTACGCTGCTTACTAAGAGCCTAAGTCCAAAATACTGGGCTTTTTTTTACAAGAAAATTTCGGGAATAAACTTCACAGAGGTTTTCAGACTCGTATAACCGACCGCTGGTAATTTTCGGCTAATTTCCGACCAACCCGTACCTATGCGTTCATATTCCCAAGGAAAAAAAAATTAAAATAAAACTTAAACTTAATCTTAAAAACGACCTCCGCAGGAGAAGGGAAGTAGTTCACACAAATCTGCACTGTAAATTACTCTTAAGGCCTAAAATAAAATGCTAGGTATGAATTGGGAAGTGTGCTCCGTATTCATCCTTTACAGACGTTACTGACTACACGTCACTGCAGTACTTCTTTGGCATGTGATCATGCTTTTGTCTCATTGCGACGATGCAGTCTTCCAAGGTGTACAGGACAGCCTTGCAGCCGCGGTGGTGGCTCGTACAACGCCACATAGTTTTTATCGATCCAGAATATTTCTTTTTGTGATACGTGTACCCTTGACACTCGATTAGGCGTGAACGCGTTCTCGACATCACATATTTGAATTCGGGGAAGACTGGCAAAACGTCATCTGTAACAAAATAATGTACTTTGTTAAATACCTCTTTCATACAAACTGTAAATACGAACGTACGTTACAAGAAGCCGTAGATAAAATTCGTTATAGAAGGTGAAAATGCAGTCACGTTCCTTTATTTGTACAAAACAACAAAAAAAAACAAAACAACCATTAAAAGAACGTCTTATTTCACCAATAAACACCTCGATGTTAAAACTAGTATTAACAATGCAGCAACATTTTGCTCTTTTAGCATTTCTGTTTGTGTCACCTTTACAGTAAAAGAAAACACATGAATTAAATTGTACCTATCAAATAAGATCAAACAAACAAGCATCATTATGAGAGAGATGAAACAGAAGTGTTGACAGCCCAAATAATTATGCCTAATACTCATCAGAGATGCAATTGAGTCTGCGGCGCACAAAAAGTTTGCGTGGATTGTATGCACTGCGCACCGGACTTTTTGCCTGTCGTGTGCGTTACTGCATATAGTTCCATATGTTATATTTTCACAGATTAAAAAGTCCGTCGCGGATAGTCTGTCGTCTGCGTAGGGCCGTACAGTACCTATCAAAAAATCTTTTACTTAACGGCAAAACAGCTGTGAATACGCTCTTGTCTAGGTGGATACGACTACAAATTGGTTACTTCTTCTCATGATTATGCTGATTAAATATAGCGACTATCTTATTGTCAACCATGTGCAAGCAGGCGCGGCAGTACTTGTTTTGAGTGCAACACCACCGCTTCTTGTCAGTCTTGTGGTTCCCGGGCTTGAGGTAGAAAGTATGAGGGCCCACTTTTATGTTCATTTTTCCTTTCTTCGTCTTTATTATGCTCACTGAAATAAAAGGGCAAGTGAGTTACAGTAGACACCAGTAAACATAGACTGACTATGTCCGTACAAAAGTACGTTTTCTCCGAAATGTCAGTAGATGACGCTCTATAGAGCGCTTATAAAGGGGTCTAAGTTTCATAGCAAATGTATGGCAGTAAGACCCCGCTTGTTACACAGTGTTGTCTAGTGAAACTCATCGCCTGTTAGTACAGGAATTACCAGTCTTTGTAGTAGTTGCTTGTATCTGATAATGATTAAAATGTTAATACGTTTGTTCAAAAAAACAACATGAATAGAGAAGCTATTTTACCTAACAGTAAGGACCGTATCGTTAATTATGGAAACAAGTAAAATACTCGTAATTTGTGGGAACATTTTATATTATAGGAAAACAACTAAACTCATATACATATGAGTGTGCAAACACAATAATTAGAGTAACTTATTTTTATTTACTGGTCCCCTTGGCCAGTTTCCCGATCTTGCTTTTAATGTTTTTCATTAACCGTTGGACAGCTAAAGTGTTGAAGGTTTTATAAGTACGAATCCTGTCTTTTTTTAATTCCTCGACTTTATCTGTTGGCTTAGTATGTTTTCTTAATCTTGCCTTCATCAGAGGTCAAAATCTCTCTATGGGACTTATCTGAGGACAATTAGGGGTATTGCACGTTTTTGGTTCAAAGTCGACGTTATTCCCTCTATATCAGTCTAGCACATGGCGAGCATAGTGGCAGGCAGCTAAATCGATGTAAAATAATGTGCGACCTCTGTGCTTGCGAATAAGTGGCAATATCCGCTTCTGAAGACATTTCTTTCCTGTAAATATCAGCATTCAAGTTACCCTTAACGAAGAACGGAGTCGTTTTCATCCCACATTGACAAACAGCTTGCCAAAACATTACCTCTTGGCCAAATTTTTTGCAAAAAATTGATTTTTCCTCTTGAGAGACCTTTGCATCTTTCGTTACGGTATAAAATTGCGGCCCAGGCAGGGTTTATAGTCAAGTTTGACATAAGTTTCGTCGCCCATAATAATACATTGTTTGTTTTTAGTTAAAATTTTATCGTTCAGTTTTCTAGCCCGAGTGTTAGCGGTAGATTCCTAGGTTTTAGTGCGTTTTGGCTGTTTTTGTTTCTTATAGGTTACCAGCATGTTGCTTTCATTGGCACGTTGAACCATTGCTAAAGAAGTTTGGCATTTTTTCGCACAATCTCGAGTGGAAATACCTTAATTTCTCGCAAACTGCCCGCATGTCTTCTTGTCCAAATTATGATGCAAAGGACCACGTTTTCTACCTCGACCAGGTAAATCTTTGAAAGTATGGTTCATGCCTAACCGTTTGATAGTGCTATAAACTGTTTTCAGACTAACACCTTCCATTTCTGCAATTTTTCTCATCGTCATACCCGATCCTTCGCTATATTTGGTCACAATAGAAAATCGTTGTTTCGCGGATAGACCCTTCATCTTGGAAATTTTCAACAGTTCTCAATATTTTTTGTACTGAATCCAATATTAGACTCAATACTTGACAGATTGACATTTATATATTATATTTATATTATTATATAACTTTTTTTGAGTACTACAAACCTGTTTCCATAATTAACGATACGGTCCTTAGGTATCTGTCACTTGAGTTTGCAAGATGTAATCTAAATAAGCAAACAAATATCGTAATTAGATTTTTTATTCAGATTTTATATGCAACATAACTAAGTTACGTCCATTTCTATTAACGAAGCATTTATAACGCAATACAATATAATTATCTTAAATCTTTAATATTTGTATATTTAGTACATGACAAATAAATCACTGTGCAAATTGAGTAAAAAAACCTAAAACAGACCTTCGAAGACTCATGATCAATGTAAGAGTGAGTACATACCTATAAAAGTAACATAAATAAATAAATAAAAAATATTTATCCGGTAAATCACAATCACAAAAGCTTTGTTTTAATTGAGTATTATATAGTATGAAATTCAAAATCTTTGACGTTTGAACAATATCCTAGACAAAAATATCTGAAAAAATCAAAAATGTTCTTTTTATAATTTTTATCTTTATAAATCTTGCGTTTAGTTGTACTCCGACTCTTCACTTTAATGTCCATGATCATCTGTACGATATAACCCGTCAGAGTTCATCTCAAGCTTGGGAGGCTTATGGTTATGTTGAAACATTGTTGCTAGGACCCTGTCTCCTGTATCCACGACCACAGCAGCAGGACAGCTGTCGTTCTTGGTGCAGGGGCATATTCCACGACCGCTCAGACGATAGATGTACCGCTTGTGGAGTAGCACTAGTGTGCCATTTTCTAACACTATAGTGTCCACTGAAAATAATAACATGAAATGATTAAAATAACATTTTTTTCGTCAAGGAAACTGGTATTTTTGTGAGTTTCTAAAATATTATGCGTTTATTGGTGAATTTTGTAGCTAAAAGTTAAAATGGATCGTTTCTCACGTTAAAATAATAGGAATTACGAGCAAACATTTCAACATAAAGAGCAATATTTAAATTTAGCCCTTGCGTAAGTGACTTACCAGTGTCGTCTTTGGCACTATTACTTTCTTTTGGTGCATCTGCATCGCTTTTATTTGTTTCCTTGCGTTGTGTTTCCTTTGGTTCTGTGGTTTGTTTCAACTTAGAAGGCCCTGCCTGATCGATCTGTTCATCTTCTGCTATCTGATCACTTTCTAGTAGTGTCACTGTTTCAATCGCGTCTTCTTCAAAAGTGCTGTCAAATTCTGTGGAAGCGCTATGAATGCATCTCCTGACACTCGGCTTTTCCCCAATTATCTTTGGTCTTCTTTTGTCGTTTCTATATATCGCTTCTTTTAGCATTCGACCATTTTTCTTTTTAGATACTCTTGATTGTGTGGCTGCAAATTAAAGTAAATTTTATCTATCATGATATGACCTGGAAATAAGTGAATGAAGATCATTGATGAATCTAAACGACTCAGATATTTTATGCATATTAAACGGATTACCTAATATACACAGTATTGTAGTCTACATTACTAGTTAAGAGTCTCAATCAATTGAAAATCACGTCGCACTAATCCTTCGATTTATTTACTACTAGTTAAGTAAAATCTATGGACCGATGGATCCATTAGACTTTTATGCAACAATTTATTTATGAAAACATTACATTACAAAGAAGGATTTCAATAAAGAAGTAGTAACCAATATCAACCATTTATTAGAAGATAAATTGTATATAAACTCTTTGGATACATAGAACACTATATTTTAACAAATTTATAATATACTATAAGGTACAACTCTTAAGATAGTGCAAAAACGTGCAATACATACATGTATTTATCGAAAGGGGTAGAAAATATTATAACTCAATTGAGTTTAATATATTGGTATAATACATAATAGACCTACAGTGTTCCGGACACTGTTTGCATTTCATGTATTTAATTGACCAAGACTTGATTGATAAAAACGAAAAAAAAAGTGTGCCATGCTTGGCTTATTAAAACTGTAACTAATATGTGATTTCATTTTTATATGTCCTAATTGCTCGGGGAAGTCTCATCAAATAATATTTAGCACTGCCATCATGAGACCAGTTTACACCTACGTTAAATTTGTGCTGATGTCTTGTGAGTTTGCAAGAAAAATCTAATAAAATGGCGATTCTTAAAACCATTTGCTGCGTTAAAGCATATTTTACTTGAAAGCTCTCCCTTGCTTCGTATTTAAATAATTCTCAAAGATAGACACGAGCTGGAACCACAAGGTCTAAGTTCAGTTCAAAAGAACTGCACCATTAATTTGTATCACAACGTTTTTTCCAAAAGTCAACGATTCAGTTCAGCTTCTCAACACGGCCTTATACCTACAAAGCGATCTCTTTGCAGGTTTTAAACGTAAACCGAATTGGTAGCAAAGAGAAGAATTGTAAAGGTTGTGGTATAGCCCCTGTACAGTACAGATAAGAGTGAAGAGGAATGGTTTTCTCTTTCTTCTTCAATTTCTTATTAACTCCTTATTACAGCGAGACTTTTAAATCACTTATAGTAATGTTTTGGTAAATGACCATGTATTCCTTTAATCTTCACGATTTCTCCATCATAGGTGTGGACGCAAGCTTTGCAAGTCTTCTTGGAGGAGCATGCCCAGCGAATACGGTTGTTCAGCATGCGGTGCTGGCGGTAGGTGAACCCTTTGTATACCATGATCGGGTTGCCATACCGGGAGATGTGGAAGCTCACTGAAATAACAAAACAATGAGTAATGCTACTATAAGTAAGCAAATTATGACAGTAATCCCGTATAGTACAGAACCCCACACGATATCGTAGAAATCTTGACTGTTGGGACCTTACTGAACATTGCTAATTTTTTATTTGTTCTTATTACAGATGCTTTGTGCTTCAGTTATGGCATCTTTGATTTGGGCATTGTTATCATATTTGGGTGTCGTAAGAGTCGACTCTGGGAAAGGGTTAGTGTATTGTGGGCGATGGGCTAGCAACCTGTCACTGCAATATCACGTTTGACCATCTGGTTACCCTGAAATTGCTAAACGTGGCACTGGATTTTCGAATTCACGTGCTCTGCCTACCCCTCTTGGGAATACAGGCGTGAGTATATGTATGTATGTATCATATTTACATTTTGATTGTATTTTACATTTACACCTAATAAACCCCGTTCAGTATGTCCTAATGCGTATACCTATTCTATGATAAATGAATTCATAAAAAATCAATAACGAACATAATCTAATTTATTGACTTCATTATTAAATACACATTGCCATAAAGATCCGTCATGGTAACTATTATATGAATTATTTGAACTTGATTCACAGAGATACTTTGTCATGGAAGACCTTAATTTACATACAACATAACAGGTAAGGTTAAGTACAAAATAGTTTGAATCTCACTGTCGTATGAAGTATTACAATTATTATTATTTTAACTAAAGTTGTCAAAAATTACGCAAACTCTTCACATTTTGTAACACCATCATTGGACAACAAGCAAGAGCTCCGTTAGTGGTTATGATCATTCGCCCCTAGGGATATGATTTCATCCTCTACAGTGTATACAGAAGCTTTACAGCCCTTGAACACGTGGGTGGAACAGACCCACCGCTTCTTTAGGCCACTTGATAATCTTTGAGTGTACAAGTACTCCCCAACTTTGATCATGGTCCGGCCCGTCTTGTGTGACGTTACAAATTCAGCTCCTGTGAACGAATATAAAAAATTATAGCTACATTTTAGCTTACAAAAGAGACCTAAAAAAAAGAAATCATGTTCCACCTTGACACCTTCAGTACCCTATTTAGTTATAATTTGAAAATTTTACACTTAGGTACAAGTGAAATTTTTCAAATTATAACCAAATAGGTTTACTTAAAGTTGCCTTATTAATAAGATTTTGCTGTCTGGTTGTCCCTTCATCTGCCAATCAATTACATCAAGCAATTAAGCCGTCGAAGGTATGTGATCACCGATACCCATAAACACTATAGAGGTCTTAACAATAAATAAATAACTTTAGAAAATTATCATCATCCTCATCATCATCATATCTCTCCTGGGTTGGTATCCCACTGTTGGTCAAAGGCCTCCCTCCATATTCTTCATTCCTCCCGATCCAGAGCGGCTTGGGGCTAATCACTAATAAACACATCTAGATCGTTCTACCGTCTTCATCTTAGAAAATTATAGTAAGTCCAAAATTAAAGGGGGTAGTCACAAACAAAAGCCCTGGCGCAGATTTTAATCATTAAAAGTCATAAGTTTAAAAGTAAGTCAAAGTACTCTTTGTAGTACCTACTTCGAGTTCTGGCACTCGCACCGAGCAAGAAAGCACGATTTTAGAGTGCATCAGATCAAAAAGTCACCAACAAAGCAAATAATGCCTTGCTTCGCAGCGAACGTGTAAGAACAAAATATTTGACACAGTCACTGAGATAAAACAGGGCATTTTGAAAATATAATAAAAATCAGTGCAAAAAGCATTAAAATCTGCAATTATAATATATTTGACAGGCAATATTTATCATTATTTAATTGCCGGCTTGAAATACTTCATTTAACAGGTTACATTTTGTATTGATTTTATACAATAAAATTACAAAAACCAAAGTGTATATTTATATTTGACTATTCTGTACATATAGGTACGTAAATACAACAGCAATCACTGTTACCTACTGGATTTAACATAACCATAGCAAGTAAGTATTTAAAAGCTGGAAATAACTAGGGATCTTAATAAAGGGTTCTAATAGAAACGAGAAATAGTTTTATGTTAACTAACAGTAAATATAAACATATTTTTGTTATAAACATACACTTACTTCTTAAACGTTAAGCTATTCGTATATCAGTATCAAAATAGCAATTGTTAGGCCAAATAAAATTGTATCTATAAAAGGTACAAAGTAATTCATTGTTTGTAAATGACTCTTCGTTATTCTGTCACAAGTTACAGTGCATAAATATCAATTTACATTACAATACATTTTTTTATAACATAATATCTATTTAAAAAAAAACTTTTCGACCTTATTTTTGTGACACTGACTCTTAGACTTCAGAACAACCATTTTATCTGGTCTATATCGATCATCGAGAGCGCCCTGGCCCGATTTTCCCTTACACACTTCCCCTTGTAAATTTGCTTACACACTCTTGATTCATGCATTTTTTCCACGTCACCTTTATCCTGGACCTCAGACCACACTTCAAAATCCAACACACAGATATACCTAAGCTTTAATCTCGTAATTCAGTCATATTCTAGTTTGTGTTCTCCGGCTACGTAGATGACTTCATTATCCAGGGTGTGGACAACCACACCACACTTGAATTTGGCGTGCGTCGTGCATCTCCAACGTACTTTGTTGCTCGTTTTGCTTCTACTGTTGACGCGATACTTGCAGTCGCCGTAAAACAGAATCTGATTCCCTTTACTGGTCATAAATATACCTGAAATCGTAATAAATTGTATGTTTCAAGAATAACAAAATTTATAAGCACTAATGCTTAAACGGGTCAAACAAATAGAAGTTTTTTTGCACTTGTTACATTTACTATTATTCACCTTAAGGTATACATGCTAGCACCGTCGAGTACAAATAATAACTGTAGAATTATTTAACAAGAATTCTCAATATTTACAAAATATGTTCCAACCACAATAAATTCAATAGAAATACCTACTCGATTAATAACATCCAATGTACAGGCACAATTAGTATAGGTAATTACCTAACCGTAAAATATAAAAATGATCTGTTTTAGGTAGCAGGTCGTCGACTTAATGACAGTAATATTAAAGGCTTTTTGTATGTCTCAATACTTGCATGCTCGTTATAACTCAACAAAATGTCACTTGTTTCATTGCTAAAAGGACAAATAAGTTAAGTAACAAGACGCACAAGATTAATTCTTGTCGGTTTCAAGAAACTAAGACGAAAATTAGAACAATAATATTCAATCTTTCTAAAATTCAATGGAACAAACAAAAATCACTCCGTGACAGTAAAAGCATGGACAACGTTCTCTGAAAGTTCATTTTCAATACTAACTACAACATACATAGTATAAAAATATACGTGCCTTGGCATGAGTTTCAACTGTCATGATGCTACAGTTTTATAGTGAGATTGGTTTAGACAGTGGTAAGTATCATGGTCGACATTCGGCTGGCACCCATTTGAATATACTGATATTTACAATATGGTAGATAATAAAGTTATCTGACGACCTGCGTGCTATACATAGTACATAAAATAAAAGTCATTTGTAACTTTGTCTATTGACAATAAGAGTCAATTTTGAACTGCACATAATTTGACGCCGGTCGTCAGGAGGTTAAAATGCATTTCATCCAACGGTTCAAAAAACATGTCTGAAAACCGCTGCAAAATACATACATGTAAATCACG
Organism: Adoxophyes honmai; assembly: GCA_005406045.1. Classification (NCBI taxonomy): domain Eukaryota; kingdom Metazoa; phylum Arthropoda; class Insecta; order Lepidoptera; family Tortricidae; genus Adoxophyes; species Adoxophyes honmai. The sequence goes on from BHDV01005067.1 coordinate 330,973, forward strand.
CCTGAATTCCCAAAAGAAGTAGGCAAAACACGAAACAAATCTATTTAAAATTAAGCACTTTCCAATTTTACGATGAGTTACCGTGAATCACTTGAACGAAATCAAAATTTTCTCTTTACAAGGACGTTTAAAAGCCTACCCAATCAGTCGGTGATTTACTCACGCGTAGAGTCACTAGAACCAATATGTGATACAATAAAGCCTTGCCCAAACCTGCGCGACCAAAGCGACTGCGAAGCGGGAGCGTCTACCGCGCGACGGACGCTACCCATATACATCTATGGCGCTTTGCATACCTACGCGACCGCATCGCGGGACGTTTAGCTTCGCTTAGTTTCGCTTTGCAGACGCTCCCGCATCGCAGTCGCTTTGGTCGCTCAGGTTTGGCCGAAGCCTTAGGCTGCAAAACATCTGATACGGCTCTATTACTAGGGGCAGTAAGGCGTGTCAGATATTTTTGCACGCTCCGTTGTGGCAGAAATTAATGCTGGTGACTGTACGCCACCTCTGTCACCTTTTTCTGTTTCTTACTCTTGTGAGAAGTGACGTGGAAGTTCTTGACGCTGACAATGATGTCGTCGACGGTCTGCAAGGCCGCGGGGCACCGGTACTTGGCGTGGGTGGTGCAGCGCCAGCGGACCTTGTGGTGGGACCGACTGCTCGGCCTGAACTTGAAGCCGCCGTAGAGCAAGATTTTACTACCTCTCTGTGATGTCGAGAAGAATCCGCGAGCGAGACCTGTTGAAAAAACAGAGGAACTGATGATTATTATTAGATTTTTTGGATAAATGTGGTCAAACCCATGTTGTGTCTGGTCTAGAATAACACCTGCTATTTCTTCCGTGGATGTCGCAACAGGTGACTGAGAAAAAGCGGCCACCTCATATTTTGTCTGTACATAACGTTTCCTGTACGCACTTGGCTCTACGTATTTGTGTCCAATCACTGGGCTGTCCTCTTATTGGAATAAGGACGTTCCAAATGTTCTTCGTGGGGTGAAACCAGTACGATATTGTGTTTATTCACGTTGCTATAGTGAAAGATTTCATGCAATTAAAACGCATAGGTACGGCGAATAAAAGCAACTGCTTTTGATGCAGTCTTTCCTAAATCAACCGATTTGAACCATTTCTTTAACCACAAAAATAAAACAATAAAGATGTTATTTTTTTGGATTTTTTTTAATGTACCCAATCCCAAAATCAAAGTCTAAAAAATATTTAAAAAAATGGCGATCGATCCAAATGGTTCTTTTTGTACATTTACAATTGGCATTCAAAAAATTCAGATGCAAATGCGAGGTTACAAAACTGAAACGTACAAGAGCCTCTTTGTCCGTTACGTGCTGTAGTGCTTGTGGTATTAATAACATTGCCTGTATTAATCGTTAATGTTATCGCTAGCAGTTTCTGTAAATTCCTAGTAATGTCACAGATCAACAACGTACGTTTTAGAAATAATAAACTCCACGTCTTAATTCAGACAACATGTGTATCTGTTACGTGTACTATTTCCTCGTCGATTGTGTATATGGCAGCTTCACATTGATACTCTTCGTGAGAGGCACATATCCAGTGGACCTTGTGTTCGTGTATGATGTACTGTCTGTATTCATGGCCACCATACACTAAAATCTGGCTAGTTTCCGCGGGTATTAATACTATCTGATCTGGAATTAAATTAAAGCAATTAAAATACAAAACACACGAAGCATAATATAGATAGACTCACATCTTAAATGTCACTAAAATTTCATGTCCAAGCATGTCGAACGATCAGAGGCATTTTTCAAGGAAATAAAACTACAATTTTTCTAATTATGCTAAATATTATTTTTATTTCACTCATTCACTAAAAAATTGTATACGTGAGACATAGTATGGCAGGTACTGCCATTATGCTAAAAACGACGAGATCTTACTTTGCTTCTCGCTGTCGTATTTTTTTTTGTTTTTACAGACAGCTGCAAGACATGTAACTGACTAACCTGAGGCGACCGAAATGCGTAAGAGGTGAGAAAGGACATATATTTTGGTATGACTTAGGCCACAAGCTGGCAACCGAATGCTATGCCTCTCTCTGTCCTCTGTCTTAGCTGTCCATTAATAGAAGAGTGCTCGCTCCAACATTAGTGCAATGTAGCGAAAATTGAGTATGACAAACGAAGCACAGATAAATAAATAGTTACGAGACACTATTTGTTAAAATTTTAAAATAAAATTGGTTTCCTACTGTCTAATTTTAAACTACTCTGATTCCAAGCGCGTTAGACAATGGCATTTCTGCTTTTTATTCCTATCCCCTATTACAAAACACAGAAGCATTTTTCAATTAATGCAATACACAAAATCTTTCCCTCTTTATAAAATCTGCAATGTGACCCTTCAGAAAAATGCCCAATATTGTCCTACCGTACACTTTTTTACTAGCGCTTTTAGTATTGTTTGGTTACATGTCTTTCTAAGCCGTTGGCAACGGGACTCGTGTGACCCATTTGTTAAGGCTAATAGTTTTTAAGTCACTGGAAACGAAACGCACAAGGTACATACAATTTTTTTTTTTCATAAAGTTTCTAATACGCAACCTTCAAAGTAGGTATGTTAGTAAATATTCTAAGTAATTAATAAATCATAATAACTCTAATCACATGAAACACACAGTATTTGCACACATTTACCCTAAAATATCTTTAAATAACTCACCCAAGTCGTAAGAGTCGACTCTGGGAAAGGGTTAGTGTATTGTGGGCGATAGGCTAGCAACCTGTCACTGCAATATCACGTTAAAAAATCTGGTTACCCTGAAAATGCTAAACGTGGCACTGGATTTTTGACTTCATGTGCTCTGCCTACCCCTCTTGGGAATGCAGGCGTGAGAATATGTATGTATGTATAACTCACCCGAGACAGCAGCACGTGTTTCAGTTACGAACTCTTTTTTAAATTGACGCTTGTGATAAGCGTGTCACACACTAAGCAGATACGATAAGTTATCCGTATCTGAACGGATATCTGTCAATATCGCTCCCTATACAATTCAATGAGCAAACACACACTGCGCAGATAACATATATTTTACCATCGACATATGGAAAGATGGGATTTATATTCAGATATAGTAGTAGTATTGTGAATTAAGGGCCGTAAAACAGATATTACTAACGAGAGTCTGTTAGGCTTTTATGACTCGAGATTGTAATTCCTTTACTGCCCGTGATCCACACAATGATTTTCATCACATTTCCCAGAAAGAAATAAAAATTGCAAATTGCATTGCCCCGCCGTTCCGCTTGCGCTGTCAGTGCGTTTAGGTCAATTGTCACTTTTTTCAAATCATAAACTACAGATAAGTACCTATTGTGTTTCGTACAGAATTCGAATGATCATACAGCCAGATTCTGACAATGTTCAAACTAATTTACAAAAAATGTTGAATAACGCGTTGCCATACTTCCAAAGTATTAATAAAGTTTCATAGTGTGTCCATTAATTTTTAATTTAAAAATTGGGCTATGCCTACTTAAGAGTATTTTTATTTTTACACTTGTAACTTCCTTAGTCTGACCTAACGTACCTATACTAACTTTTAAATTTTTAACTGAAAGCTATAGCTATTAAGTGCTATACTACAATTATTAAATATATATAACTATTAACTATTAAGCTATGAGGTTTAAAGATAAATCCTGCGGTTACTATTTAGGCTTTTGTCCTATAGGGTAAGCGCTTGTAATAACACCATTGACGACCCAGTGTGATGAAAAAATATTATTGTATCTGCTTAGTCCGTGACACGCTTCAATATTGCTTGAAACTTTTTTTTATATTATTTCAAATATAATTAGTAATTCGTATGTAATAAACATATATACCTATTCTTAATGCGAGCCTCTAAAGTTTAGAGTCTAAACTAACTAAGGTAAGTGAAAAAAAGTGGTCTGTGCCTCCCCCTGCGTAAAAGAGGCTTGACAGCATGTATGTATGTATTATGGAAGGTTTGCCTCCGGAAAAAAAGTGACTCCGAGGCCGATATTGGTTTTGTTTTCGGCTTTTTTTAACTTCGGCATATGTACACTCTTCACATATACTATTTCGTTGTTCATAGTGTGCACTGCAGCTGTGCAAGTAGCTTTGCCGTGTGATGCGCACCGCCAAGTTGTCTTTCCGTGTGCTGATTTGAAGTTCTGACGATACTTGTAGCCACCGTAGTTGAGAATTGTAACTCCTCTATTAGTTATGGAGAAGAAGGCAGCGGCACCTAAAAAATCAAATGGAACCTTAACATTGATGTCAAATTAATAGCAATTAAGATTGAACATCAAACTACCGCGAGACTAGCTCATTTTGAAAATTACGGATAACTCACGTTCTAAATCGAGTGTAACTCCTAGAAAGGGCTATGAATTAGCCCGAAACATGTCGAGCTAAACTCGATTTAAAACATGAGTATCCGTAATTTTCAAGACGGCAATTAAGTGTAACATTCGAACATACTTTAGGAAACAATTATATAAACACAGGTTTTTTTTGGTTCTTTATGCACGTTGAGTATTAGGTATGGAACGCAACAGTTAATTTTTTAATCATATCGCTTAATAAATTGACTTCATTACAAAATTATTAATTTAATTATTGCTTAGTGTTTATAACATGATATCCAGCATTACACGTTTATCCAAAAACTGTTAAGACAATTAAATACCTAATAAACAATACAACATTATTTGAATAAAAATTGGTTTTTGATCCACAAAATCAAGGGCGCTTTTGATAGAAACTGTAATAATGAGTAAGAAAAACTTTCTTTATTGTCGAGACAAAATGGAAATTTACAATTTTTTCTATTATACAATAGCCCAGGTAATATTCTTAAAACCTAAATGCACGTGGTATGTGTGTCCTTGACAAGAAGAATGTGGTCTTCGACAGTGTACACAGCAGCTTTGCAGCCAAGTTTATCGTGTGTTGTGCACCTCCACCGCACCTTCCCAGCCAAATTGCGACTGTGTTGTCTATATTTACAACCGTTGTACATGAGGATCCTATTGCCTCTGGCCGATGTAGCAAAATGGGCTTGAAGTTCTGGAATAAAAAATAGTTATCAGACTTCGATAGTTTGTGACTGTTCTAAATTTAAGATATAAGATAAGATATTATTTTTGAATTTATGTGCTCTGCTTACCCCTCTTGGGAATACAGGCGTAAGAATATGTATGTATGTATGTATGTATTATTTGCAAGTGAATACAGACGTGTATATCAGCAGGAATGTATATCAAATGACCTTAGTATTAATTTAAATATTATATTATTATCGCCACGCGCAACTGAAAAAATGGCTCTTGACAGACAAACGGAAGATGTACCTATAAAAGTTCCTTTAGAGGTAAAACGACAAAAAAACTACCCAATTCCTCCAACATAACATTGTTTATCTTCAACAAACATATAGACCACCCCTTTGCATAATTCCAATAACAGCTTTTATTTGACAGTTACATTCTGTTCATTACATTGGCGAGCGGAGTGTTGTTTGTAGCATATGATCTTGTCTTTGACAGTGAACACAGCCCCCTTGCACCCCTTAGCCGAGCACCGCCACCGCGTTTTTGGTCCTTCGGGGCTCCACGATCTAGAAATAACGTCCAGCCTGAATTTACAGCCTCTGTGGACCAAAAGACGGCCCCCTCTCGGCGAAGGAATATACTCCAGGTTCACTGAAACAAAGCAATATCAAATTACGTAATTTTTCAGAAACCTAGCGTGTAATGCCTTTCTCAACAGTGCAATGAATATTTTTTTACTGAACGTAATAATATGTTTAATATTTTAATACCATGAGTACTTTCATTCTGTACAAATAACAAATTTGCAATGACTTGTGCTTTGATCATCATGTCGACACTAGCGGTACTGTACTAATACAAAAAGAACATGAACATGTTTAGGCGTAAAAATATTACCGACTCTATCGTTAAGGTAAACGTCTCTGTGTTCGATACGGACCCAATACATGGCACTTGCAACCTTATGTCATAGTAAGACAGGTGACAGATGGGTGTCATTACTGCCCGTTGAGGCGTCGAGCATTGGTACATTTACGTTACCTGCTTCCCGTGAACCTTTCACGAAGTCTCGTCAGCGGAGCGTAACTAAACTGCAACTGGCAACATTTCTGGTTCCATACCAACATTGACTGATACCACTTCCATTATAGGTACCTATTCACCAACGCGAGAACCTTTTATTCCAAACTCACAAGAAGTCAAATGAAACCTCCACCATCAGCCTATATACGTCCCACTGCAGGGCACAGGCCTCCTCTCAGTGCGAGAGGGCTTGGGCTATAGTTCCCACGCGGGCCCAGTGCGGATTGGGAACTTCACAGACAACGTTGAATTACTTCGTCGTTGTGTGTAGGTTTCCTCACGATGTTTTCCTTCACCGAATACCTCGTGATAAATATCAAATTCATAAATTCCGAAAAATTCAGAGGTGCGAGCCCCAGGGTTTTGAACCCAACTACCCTCTGCTTGAGAGGCCACAGGTAGAACCGCTGGGCTACCACGGCGTTTTTTAAATGAAACCTCACTTTTATTAAATCCGATTTTAATGTCCTTATTCACGAAGTAGTATGATTGTCTTTGTAGACTACTATAGAATTGGCTATAGTGTGTACGACAGCCTTGCAACCGAATTTCTCATGAGTGGAGCACCGCCATCGGGTCTTCACACCGAGTGCGCTGTTCAGGCGGAATCTGCAGCCGTCCACTATGAGCACACTGTTCCCTCGTGACGACGTCGTAAACACTGCTGAGTATTCTGAAAGGAAACACGTAACAAGTGAGAATACAATAGGAGAGACCGGGTACAAAAGTAAAGGCGGGTCGAAAGTAACAAACGCTCTCTACGTTTATCCAATGGCCCAAAACTGCTCCGAAGCAGTCAGATGATAACCAGGAGCGCCTTAGGTTGTTGCGTGCGCTGCGCGCCGTTATACTGTGTGACAGGACGCAATGTGTTTTCACATGTGATACATTCATCACGCCTGTATTCCCAAATGGTGAGGCAGGGAATATGAACATTGATTACAAAACCATCGTAACAACAAAACACAAGTTTCCAGGAGAGCGCAAAAACGATTTTCATCAGGTTTAATTTCTGTAGCTATTACAAGTATGGTGATTTTACAAAAAAAAAAAAAAAAAAGATTTAAATTAGCTGTAAAATAACTCTATACAATTGGCATTTTGTTACAAAAATACTTATTTGCAATTTAGAAAAAGCTAGTCGGTAAAGAGTGCGATAGCTTAGCATTGATTTGATGGTTACCTTTTCATAATTAAAACTAATTTTCATAATTAAAATTGAAGTATATTTCATGTATTATTTATTTTCAAAATAGATTGAAAAACACCATTTAAAACTATTAAAATTTTCTAGTCTTCAGCGTGCCCCAAAAACAAGAAGCTGTGTTATTTGCGACACTTTCTATTAATAGTAACAACAGTCTTAATACATCCCATTGCATGCCTCCTCTCAATATGAGAGGAAAACAATAGCCATATATCTTTTTTCACATAATTGGATTGATAATTATCTTGCTCAGAATCACGACCCATTGCATTGCAATCTAAAAGAAAAAAATGTCCCTCTAAAAGATAAGGTGCCCTCCCATAGAGAGTAAGAACGAAAAGTCGTGAAACGGAAATTTTCAAACAGGGTGGATACTTTTATGTATTCTTAAATATTTTCTTAAAATGCTCGTGATTCTGAAAAAATACACAAAGAAAGAATAAATAAAAAAAATAGACAAACAGATCATTTTTGACAGTCTAGTTCCCGTGAGGCTCCAGCAGAGATTCGTAACCTCACATTCAACACTGCAATACTTCGAGGGTTCAAAAACTTAATTCACTCAGTGATATGCGTGTCCTTTAAGAATATGATGGTGTCGTCGACCGTATGGACGATGGCCTGGCAGCCAAACCGCTCGTGGGTAGAGCACCTCCACCGCACCTTCAGCCCTGGACCAGACGGGCCATTCCGACGAAACTGGCAATCATTGACTATGAGGACACTATTACCTCTCCTTGACTTACTGAACAACGCTGTGAATCCTGAAAGTAAATTTAACGTTGAAATATTAGAAAGGAGGAAATACAACGAGAACCTGTTAAGAAAGTTTTTTACTCCTTTAAAAAAGTATCCATTCTTTTTTAATTAGACAATGTTGTTTTCGAGCTCATTTATTTACTAAGAAAGAAATATATCACAGAAGATGTTAAGGTTCAAACTATAAAAAATTACAACCTAAAACATTAATAAAAATTAATGATACTGATTATTTAATTATTTAACATGTTACAAAGATAAATACTATTTTAACTGTTATAATTACAATAATAATTATACGATGTTAAACTTTATTTAGTATTACTTAATTTACCTATAGCTGCGGTGCAAACTATCTAAATATAAAGTATAGTACACTTTAACTTAAAAAATAAGTGAATTCATAATCATTTTGAGAGATATTTAAAAACATTTTTAAAAACTCCCGTGCAATAATTTCCCACTTAGTAGATCTAAAATCGTTTAAAAGAAATGCCTCCAGTTTTCTTAGACTAAATTCACACTTACTTCCTTAACGGTCAACAATTTTGAAGTTTCAAGAATAATTTACGTCGAGTGTGTTATACTGCGTTACACACATATTTTCTACATTGGGATACGACTTCAGTTTAAAATACAAATTTTCATACTACGATATTTTAATTTATTACACCACATGAGTCGAATTTCATTTCTCCCGATGATGAAACAAGTCGAACTAAGTAATCCCGAGCGTATCCGTTTTAACTATGACTGAGTCTCACAGTAGTTTCATAAGCTCTTAACAAAGTTGTAAGTTATAGGGATACTTGACAGATGGGTGGACAGCCACCGGCGGGTGAGTGTGTTCGTCTCTCACGGACACGACGTTGTTGTACACCATGACAATCCTCGCCTTGCAGCCCTTGGCGTAGTGGGTCGAACAGGCCCAGCGGGTTGTATCGGTCCTCGAGGACGAAGAGTGCTTGTAGTACGTATACCCGTTGAGTTTCAGCATCCTGTTGCCCTTTTGAGAAGTCACGAAGGATACTGCGAAAGAAGTTCACTGTTAATAACTTAACTAAATCAGTACGGACTAATAATCTACTAATCTAAACTAAGTGTAAAATGTACCGCTATACTACTCAAGTTTCTAAAATAACCCTTTCAGACCCAGTCAATACAATTGTGCAGTTTCTGTCACTATATATCAAAAAGCAACCATATTGACCAAGACCGAAAGAGGATAACAATTCCAACGACTTGAGCACCTCCTCTTTTTTTGAAGTCAGTTGAAAACAGAGTAATGTGAATTTTGTAATTCATATCCATCCGTTTTCAATTCATATGACCGATACGTACAAACCCTCATGTTTCCCTATATCCCACTAGTGAAATTGCTCTAAGACACCATTAGTATTTAGGAATAAAGGCAACAATAAAGGTAGGGAAATAAATCAATATTATTTTTATATCTTATTTATCTAACAAAGATTTATCACAACATTTATTTTATTGCAACAACCACGGGACTAGAATACAAAAACATATGCCTAAGTACATTAGAATAGACTTGCTTTTGTTTTATTACATTCAAGGTTACAATATTAGAAAGTAAAGTAAAGGTGTAGTCGTGAGATTATTTCTTAAAAAATATAATAGACTTAACACTCGTCATCACACCAGTACAATGAATTTAAAGTGATCGCACTCACTAACGACAACGTAAAAGCTTTGTTTGGACAATTGTATCAACGCCGCCAGCGGTTGTTGTGGAAGTAAAAGTCTCTATTCAAATGAATTTACCATGGTAATGATACCGATGAACCCTAAAAATCGTGTTTATCGTAAGAGGCTGGCAATGTGAAAGATCACCCTGAAATATTAGCTTGACTAGATGGCGCTTTGTAAAAAGAATTGTAACAAATAAATATCTCACTATAAAATATACCACAGCAATACGAAAGCCATTGTTGAACATAGGCTTTCTTCATAGACCTCTATTTGATTCATAAAGTAGCTATTAAAGCTCCAAACGCCTGACAGCATAAGTGGAGGTGTGCGATTCGGCGGCGTGATGGTACAAACGAATAAATAAATAAATAAATATCACTGGACAATTCACACCAATCACCTAGTCCCAAATTAGGCAATTTAATGGCTGTGTTAACAAACATCTGCCCCGACCGGGGTTCGAACCCGGGACCTTAAGCTTCACAGTCAGGTTCTCTAACCGCTGGTACGAATGGTACAAAACAAAGCTTATTAGCCCGCCGATACGATTTGCACTCCTTTATTTGATTTCCAATATTACAACCGATAACATGACGCCACCGCGCCACGCCGCAACGCGTCTGTTGTCAGTGCGCTTGAAATTTAAGTTGTAACAAAAAATGTCACGACTGCGCTTAAAGTATAGCGTGTAAATAAAACTATACGAGAAAAAGGAAGTTCTTTGGATACTCTTAATCTTAATGAGACAAGCAATAATAATGACTAGATATTCTGGTTAATATACAATATCACAACATCAATAGTAATATTTAGTCGAATTTAAATCTTATCATAAAGATTGATTAATAATTATGGTTCATAACATTCTTCATACAGTTATTTTTCACCTATTATCTCTTATCTATTTGTCTATCAACTGTCTGTATCATACACAATTATCACATGAGATGTAAAATGTAACATGTTTTTTTTTTCAAGTAGGAATTTAAAACGAAATTAGCAAGTCACATAAAAATAAAAATAGTATTTCCAATAAGAAGTCTACTAAACGATGAAAAATATGTTTATGTTGGCAGCAAACTTGTTTCGATGACAAGGTAAATTCTTCATTATCAACGTACATCAATAGGGGAGTTTTTGTAACTAATAGGGAAATAAACCCTTAATAAAAACAAAATCATGGCTTTTTCTGTGTTACGAAAATTTCTTACACAAAACGTTTGGCTAATTAGACATAAAAGGTGGCTTTAACTTTGTACATTTTTTTTTACAATAACGACTGAGAGCCTTTGGCGTAAGGTGACTTTAGTCTACTGATGTAGCTTCCTACTCCGAAACAGTTGTAAGGGGAAGGTATGTTCTATGTTGTAAGAATAGATCCTAGTTCCTTCGGTATACACGGCTGCTTTGCAGTTGAACTTGGCGTGCGTGGTGCACCGCCACCGCACCCGTTGGTTGGACTCGTAGTTCTTACGGAATCGGTACCCCCCCATAACTAGGACTTCGGCACCGCCTTTCCCTCTCACGAAATGTGCTGCCAGAGCTGAAAATAATGTTGCTGTTATTAATACAATTTTCGAGTGCCTTTGTTGTTCTTATTAGGATTTTGTTGACAAGTTTTTCAATTATACCTACATACAATGACAATGCATAAAGAAAGCGGTTAAGAGCTTAAATTTTAACCTCCAACTCTAAATCCAACTGATCGTGAGATATTCAAACCTTTAACTTTAATTCCTCAATGCATTGCTTCAATTTTATTTTCTTTGGAGGTAGATCTACCTATCCTTCAAACAGCTTATTCTCTAAAAGATGACGCTTAGAATCATTCACAATTTTTATTTTTACTCTGATATTTTACTTGAGATACGTTTATTATCGTTTTCACTTCAGATCCTGGTTTCTGTGATTTTCATTAGAGTGGGTTGCAAAGAACAATAAGTTTATTTAAAACAAAAACAATAAAAAGAAAAAAACATTTTTTTGATAAAAAGAACTGTATTTATTACTATAATTATACGAAAACTAGGTTTGGAAGTTAGAGAAAAGATTTGTACGTTTTGGTCCAGAGTACGTATTGTTTCAGTGGTGTACATTTGATTTGTTAATAGGTAACCAGTAGACCCCTTATTTTGTAAACTAATCATATAGAATATAGATAGATTTCGATTGTTTCTTGCCAAGAGACTGCTGCACCACATCGATGGCTGGCATTGTGCTCAGCACAAACCTCCGCAGCGTGGTCTTTGGAACAGAATACAGCTTCACAGCTTTCTTGAGGCCCATCTTCTTCTCCCTGACTGCTGTCACTGCTTCTATCATGTTCGTTTCGTCCCAGCACCTCTTCTTACATCGTATCTTATTACATTCTACAGACATCGGCAAGTATTCTGAAACATAAAAAAGGTTTCGTAAAATTTATCAGCGATGACAACAAGGAACGCTTCATCGAAATATCATGAATAGATGATTTATATTATCTTTCTAAGATGTTATTATAATAAAATTGCTACTTTATAACGTGTGATGGATTTTCTTTATTATAAATATGTTCTTACATATTACTCATACGGTAAAGACACAAATGAAAAATAATATAAAAAATAAATAATAAGCCACTGTTTACTAGCGAATAAATCATTTTCACATAAAATAAATAGGTAAAAGAGACTTTATTCTTAGACTAAATTTTATACAGGTTTGGTTAAATTGACCGTAAACATTATTATTATTATAAAATTAAAGATGGTTTTAAAAAACCCTTCAAAATGGCTTCATATCGCTCAAAAATTATAGATGACATAAGACACATCAAAACAGATATCAACATCACATACAGTAAGTTATTTATCCTTATCCAACCATATCAGATTAGACTTCCACCTAGATTCATGAGTTATTAACTCGCTGACCTGGTGATTATGATTATCAACAAACTTCACTACGTGGTCACCAACGATAAGCAAAAAAGCGCAGCAGAGGCGGTTGGTGCACTTCCATCGCTCCTTGACGCCCGCCACCCGGTAACTGTAGTATGTGTAGCCGTTAATGTATATCAACTTGTTCCCACGCCGCGATTTTGTAAAGTACACTGTGAAAAAAAATACATTACATAACATATTCTCAAGCCTGTCTTCCCAAGAGGGGTAGGCAGAGCACATGAATTCAAAAATCCAGTGCCACGTTTAGCAATTTTAGGGTTACCAGATGGTTAAACGTGATATTGCAGTGATAGGTTGCTAGCCAAATCGCCCACAATACACTAACCCTTTCCCAGAGTCGACTCTTACGACACCCACGGGAAGAAAGGGGGAGCTAACCCGGCACCACACGGGTTTTATTATGTATGTTCTTACATGTTACTACATACGTAATAAAAGTCACAAATGCAAATTAATAAAATTATATATCTGTAAAATATCACAACAGTAAAGTTACAAACAGCAGAAAAAATGGTGACATCAAAACTGTCTTTGAACAAGGATGCATTTAATCAAACAAGAATGCTGCGCGCCTTTGTGGGTTACAGGTTTGGTTAAATCGACTATAAACTTTATAAGATTACACATGGTTTTAAAAAATCCTTCAAAATGGCTTTATTATACATAGCACACATCTCAAACATTATACGGTAAATAATCTATCGTTATCCAACAATATCAGATTAGACTTCCACCTAGGTTCATAGGTTTTTAACTCACTGACTTGGTGATTATGATTATCAACAAACTTCACCACGTGTTCACCAACGATATGCAAGAAAGCGCAGCAGAGGCGGTTGGTGCACTTCCATCGCTCCTTGACGCCCGCCGCCCGGTGAAAGCAATATGTGTAGCCGTTAATGTATATCAACTTCTTCCCACGCCGCGATCTTGTGAAGTAGACTGTAAAAACAATATTTTATACCTATCATAAATTGCTCTTTATTTCAAAAGGCTTACATGTAGGTACCTAACAGATTAGAAACGCTATAGGTACCTACTAGTTGTTTATTATCATAAAATAATTTCTTCAATTTCGCCAGTCCAGGATAGCGATCTTAGCAGGCTTGTGGGATTCCCTCGCTGCATGACCATGATAAAGAGGTAAACGGAGGACCGTGTTGAGTGGCGTGCGTGTAAGAGAGGCCTATGTCTAGGAGTGGACGAATATAGGCTGATGATGATGATGATGATGATGACCATGATCGCACAGTCTCTAGACGAAAAGGTCTCTAGGAACAAGTTTATCCGACACCTCGCGAACAAACTTCTTAGTGTCAGATGACCACGGTCCTTATGTTTCTAAAGTAAGAGCTGCAAAATATTTATGTACCTACCTAGTCATTTGTTAGAAACCGATATTTGCACCACTTGATTGTTTGGGCATGGTCGGTAGTACCTGTCTTATTGGCACAAAAATTTAATGATCTATCTTTATTACTACGAAGAGTTTCCCAACAGGTTTTTAATAAAAGACTGAAAATTTAAATAAAACTGCATCATATTTTTTTGACAAAATATACATAGATAATTTATAGTAATATATTACTATTGTACCTCATAATTTAACCTTAACCAGTTATAACCATTGTTATCCTGCATTTTATAAAAAAAAGCCTTTAGCCCTGTGTTTCTCATGCACAGTTAAAACATTAAACAATTCATTAGTATCTCATTCAAAATTTACAGTGGTTTCCTTATTTACTAAATTTAAGGCAACAAGTTCAGGATTTTTATTTCCGGGTATATCACATCTTAAGTCTGAATCGGCATTCGTCACTAATGCAATGTCCTTGCCCCGTCGCATCATTCCTCTATTATATCTTGTTTAGGATGTCTCACATCGCTGTGTTCGTCAAACACAAATACAATGACATTGTTCAGAGTATGCACTCTAGCCGAACACTGTCGAGCGACACATCTCCACCTCTGCTTGTGATTGTATTTGGAGTTTGCGTGCAATGTGTAAGCGAATCCGTTGAGGATTAACCTCTGCCTTCCCAAATGGTTGGTTACTATTTTAGCTGAAATGAAAAAATTTAATCAATATTTGCACAGTTTTGTTTAGACGGTCGGATAGCCCAGTTATAGTAATATGTTACTATTGTACCTCATAATTTAACCTTAACCGCCTATAAGCATTGTTATCTTACATTTTATAAAAAAAAGCCTTTAGCCCTGTGTTTCTCATGCACTGTTAAAACATACATACATATTAGGTACACACATATTCTCACGCCTGTATTCCCAAAAGGGGTAGGCAGAGCACATGAATTGAAAAAAACGTGGCACAGTTAAAACATTGAACAATTTATTCAAAATTTATAGTGGTTTCCGTTTTTTATCTACTAAATTTAAGGCAACACGTTCAGGATTTTTATTTTCGGGTACATCACATCTTAAGTCTGAATCTGAAATCTGAAGTTGTCACTAATGCGATGTCTTTGCCTTCACATCATTCTTCTATTATATCTTGTTTAGGATGCCTGACGTCGTTGTGTTTGTCATACACAAATATAATGACATTGTTCAGAGTATGCACTCTAGCCGAACACTGTCGAGCGACACATCTCCATCTTTGCTTGTGATTGTATTTTGAGTTGGTGTGCAATGTGTAAGCGAATCCGTTGAGGATTAACCTCTGCCTTCCCGAATGGTTGGTTACTATTTTAACTGAAATGAAAAAAAAATGTACTTATTTTGCACAGTTTTGTTTGGACGGTCGGATAGAACAGTGGTTAGAGAGCCTGCGAAGCTTGAGGTCCCTGGTTCGAGGTTAGAGCAGTATTCGTGTGATAAACATGAATATTTATTCTTGGGTGTTTGATATTTACATATAATTAGTAAGTTAGCGGCGAAAAAAGGGATTGAAGAATATTGACTGAATTGAAGACGTGACCCGCCCAGTCGCACTTTAGCCTGGCAGTCTTTTCAGTGGTAATGAAAAATAAATAACACAAAAATATAGTGTAAAATTACATAGCGAACAGTGCGTGGGAACGGAACGAGAAATTATTACAACTATTAAGGAAAAACGACTTTACTTGTTAAGTAAGTATGTGCATATTTGTTCTGAAAAACGTTTCGACTTTCCAGTTTAACTATATAATAGTAATAATAACCTCTGAAATTACTGATTACAATAAGTATTTAATTTACAGATTATTAAAGGATATCTCAATACTTACACAAATTAATTAATTTCATAATAAAAAAGTCAATTTTTATATAGGACGTATTGCTTCGTAAAAATGAATAAATGTTACAATTTATTTAACCAATAACTAATAAAAATGACTTGAGCAGTACTCTGTAAAAGTCTAACAATGTTTCGTTATAAAGTCACATGTTGCACAAATATGAGTCAGACCGAAGGCGTATCAAATTAAAGAATCACAATCATTATAATTAAAATTTAAAACAAAAAGTTGCCATTAACAACCTTGTTACCAAAAACAAGGCTAAAAACCACACTACAACATAATGTCGTCATCAACTGCGTATAATAATTATTTCATTTCAAAATTGACTTCATACAGAGATACCTGCCAATAATTTACTTCATTTACACAATTATTTACATTTTTATACACAAGGTACCCGTAATATCACTAAAAATCACTAGCATGCCAACAATCCGTCATCTCAAATTAAGATTGGAGACTACTTTTACTATCTAAAAGCATCTTTCCTCAACCTCTTTCCGACAAAGACCAATTAAAATATCTCGTTTCAAGACACCGCAAATGTTAGATTTAAGTTTGACAATATTCCAGAAACCTACAACATTACATTGACCATAAAACTGACAATGACTGCATTTATTGTATCACATTGGACGTCTGGCACCTCGGGGTTCTTGTGGGATGGTTATGGCTGTTATTGATGGATATGATCTCTTCATATTTGGTGACGACGAAAGCCTTGCAGCCCTTGGGCCTGTCCGTGGAGCAGTACCAGCGCTTGCAGATGGTCCGCCGGTAGTGGTTGGGAAGGACGAAGGTGTACCCCGCGCAGGAGAGCCTCATCTGTCCCTTTTGTGACCAGCCAATGTTCACTGGAAAGAGGAGATACTAAGTTTGTGTTGGGAGTTTGGGATTTGTTGAGTTAGCTAATTGCGATGTTTGATATATGTCAAGTGTTAGTGGTTAAGCGCCCATTTCCCAAAAAACATTTAATGATATTGGTATTTTGTTTCTTGTTTTTGGTTAGCAAAAAGTTATAGACATGAAAGAAAGCAGTTAGTATTACCCATAAACATTACTAGGCAAATCGCAGATACGTCGCCGACCCAGAGGTTAAGGAAGGAAGAGTCTCATACTAATGTAATGGTAATTGATAATGGTAAGTGTGATAGCTACTGCTTTGCGGCATGATTAGCTGGTAAGATGGTAAGACTTGTCACTATGTGAAGTAACAAGTGTGAGTTTTATTAAATGCTAGTTTTGCTTCAATATTTTTTATTTCATTAGGTTCAAGTCGGTATACTGTATTTGTTATTTACATAATATCACAAAGATATACAAACATAAAGCAATACAACTACCACAATATGGGTACGTAAACTTAGACCTTCTTTGTACTTTTTATTTATCTACATGGTATTTGAGAAATCAGTCAGTTTTTAAAAACGAAAAAAACAGAATTTGAGTATTTACATTAAATAACTAAATTGACTAAACTCAAAATTAGGATCTACCCTTATACAAAATAGTATCTTAAATGTACATTGTAATCTTAAACTTCATAATGACTTATTTAGTTGTACTTGGCAGTACAGAAAAAATATGGATAGGTTACAAACCCTAAAGAGATCCAAGAAGAGGAAGAGGATGATTTGATTAAATTCGCTTATTGCATTAAACTTAATAGTACCCAAGCGTACAACTATGCATCTTTCGAATAATATCCCGAATGGTTATGCGCGCCCTTAGTGGAGACCACGGTACCCAGTACGGTCGTCACAACAGTCTGGCACGAGTACTTCTTCCTCTGCGAACAGTACCAGCGTCTTGAGTTCTGAGACTCTTTTGGCCGATTCCAGTTACTTGAGTACATGTATTCTCCCACGCGGAGCACGTAGTTCCCTTTTGTTGTTGGAATCAGTTCTGCCACTAAAAGATAGCAAATAGAATGTTACTCAAACAACACAGAAGAAAAGACAATGCATGTTCAAACATTGTAATGTTGTTACCGTAAGAATCCACTCATAATGAAATAAAATAGATACTCTCACATCTTTACATCGAGGTTAGCTAGATGTGTTTCGAGCCAAGTCGTAACCCAGTGATCAAGAGCAACGCATACGTCGGATACTGGTCGCAGTTTACGTCTAACCGCTACCGCTGTAGCGTGTTGCTTCCTATGATAGGTCACGAATTGGGTCGAAATATGTAGAGCTAAACTCGATCCGTTTAATTTCGTAATGTCATGGTATTCGTTTATGTACCATGTCACTTCGAGCCTTTCAATCTTTACGTATGACTTTCACATAATTATGGTGATAAAGTGACAAGATACGTAATAATGACGATACATAGGCTTTGTTCGATAGGTAGGTAGTTATTAAAAGACAAATAAAGGAAGAAAAGCTCTATGAAATACGAGTAAGTAATATTTAACCGAATTTTATTTCTTTATTCATTTAACCAACACAAAGTTAAATAAGTACACACAACGTACTTGTACATAAAATGCCAATAGTGTCAGAGAAAGAAAAGAGACCTAATGATACGACCGCAGCTCCGCTCGCGTTAAATTCGGGGTATCGCAGAAGAGATAGCACACATACCAATTTTATAGCTTTCTACATTAAAAACTTCCACTGCTCACTTTAGGGAAATGGGGGGTTTTGAAGAGACAAAATGTAGCCTATGTCACTGCTCCATGCCCTAAACTATCTCTACCTAAAAAATCACGTCAATCCATCGCTCCTTTAGCCGTGAAAGACGGACAAACAAACAAACAAACAAACAAACACACTTTCACATTTATATACTGGTACGGATACTAATAAGTACTTCTAATTAAAAAAAAAAAACAAAAGCCTCATGGACAGTTCATGTTCATTCTCTATCCACGAGCTAAGGACTCTCTTCTAGACAAACTGATCAATGGTTATGCTCGTTGACCACGGAGATTATCTCCCTTCCTCGGACCAGGACCCCAGCCGGGCACCGGTTCCTTCTCATCCTGGAGCAGGTCCACTTCCGAATGCTGCTGCTTTCCAGGTCAGGCCGGGGACACCAGTACATGTGGTTCCCTAGCAACAGGCGGTAGTGACCCTTCGGCGTCGGGAAGAATGAGCCTGCAATCCACTTTTTTCATGTTGATTTACTCAAGGTATAAAGTGACTTACCCAAAACTTAATTATATTTTAATTTGGTTACAACGACCCTTGACTTGAAGCTAGCTTAGACTCGCCTCCACTGCGTTAGTACATCGATATAGACGGACCGACAGAAACACTTCTTACTAAATTTGTTACCAACATCGATTTTATAGGATTTCATAATATAGCTTCATGGTCATGAAAGTAAAGCTATCCTTTTGTAAATTTGCAAAAAAAATGTCGTATCTTTTTTTTTTTAATAATACCATTTTGTGAAATCTGGATCCAATCGCAAAATGGTCGGATTGTCTCGAAAGAAAAATAAATGACACGAAAACAAGTTAAGGCTGCAAAAGAAGCTTGTATTTCATTTTACAAAATAAAAAGGTACCTAAAGTCAAAAATAACCATCAAAATGCAAGTATAAATACAGAATGCTAATAATAAATACAAGTTAGTATGACTAAAACACGAATAAAATGTCTAAATCTATATTTTTGTAAGTATGGGTACTTATAATTCTGCATTGGTTACCTTTTTTGTATATTCTCACGCCTGTATTCCCAAGAGGAGTAGGCAGAGCATATGAATTGAAAAATCCAGTGCCACGTTTAGCAATTTCAGGGTAGCCAGATGATTAAACGTGATATTGCAGTGACAGGTTGCTAGCCCATCGCCAACAATAGAGTAACCCTTTCTCAGAGTCGCCTCTTACGACACCCACGGGAAGAAATAGGGAGGTGCTATTCTAACCCGTGCCGGGTTATATAATATAAACGATTCTAACATTATTAAGTAAAACTTACTTAAATAGTTAGGGCCTATTCTAAAAGCGCATTTCACATTGATGCCTTATATTATCAGACTGAGGTTGTACAAGCAAAATCAAAAGTAACAGAATACTTTAATATTTCAATGTGTTTAAAGTGAAGGTGATATAGTAACAAAATGTGACGGAGTACTTATTCAAGCGCTTCAACATTCTCATTTATCTGGGCATTTTTTTTGTAAAAATGACTGACTATTCTGATAATATACAGGGTGTCCCAAAACTCAACGATAATCCGGGACCGGATGAAAGGCCAAGTTATACCAGTTCAGGGAAAAATAAAAAAAA
>BHDV01005067.1:353294-373558 GCA_005406045.1 Adoxophyes honmai
TTTTTTTTATTTTTCCCTGAACTGGTATAACTTGGCCTTTCATCCGGTCCCGAATTATCGTTGAGTTTTGGGACACCCTGTATAGTTGTGTAGTTATGTATTAAAGAAACAGGAAACTAACAAGTAATCGAAAAGGACATCAAACTGTCCAGCTAATTCGTGTTAATGATGACCAGATTAATGAGACGGTTGAAACGCTCGAATATTCGTTCAAAATTGGATTATTGCATACATACACAAAGATCATTAAACGCATAACTCGCACATTCACCAATTTTAATTCATTTACAAGTTAAGTGTAGTAATATAGCAAGTTCGATACACTCATATTTTTACTACTTGACTTGATTCACCTTGATTCACCGGATTCGCAGATCCACAGTAGTGATGTAATTCGCAATATTATCAAAAAATCCAGGTAAAAAATTCTAGTGTTTAAATTCGGAATTTTCTTACCTACGAACGGTCAGCAGTAAAGGAAAATAAACCATTTTTCTCTGCAGCAGGCTATATTTATGTTATAAATGCAGTTCGACTACTTCAGAAGCCAACCGTACGGACTATATTAAAACGTATCAACGATTTTTTTTTGGTCTTATATAAACTCTTTCGGGTAACTTTCTCGTTATCCTATTTTTAGTGTGTATGTTCATCATTATACGAGACTATTTCTCCCATAACCGTTTTAACTGACGCTCGGCATTTCTTGCTGACTCGCTTTGAACAATACCATACGGCCCTTTCGTGTATTTTCTTGCAATTAGTTGAAAACGACTCCTCTTGGAACATTAAAAGATGGCCACCGGTGCGAAGAGGAATAAGCTGGTAACCTTAAATAAAAGAAAGATCATTTAATCACATGGAAACGCTGATGGCAGTAAAATTAGATAGGTAACGAAAAAAACACGTAGCATTTCTATCTACTGTTTAATGTACAAATAATGGCACAGATTGCGGTCTTAGCTAAAGTGTAAACTGCATGTCGCTCTGGCAACAAAATATTTATTTTATTTTTATGACAAAAAAACATAATTTACCTAATAAGTATTATTCTGATACCAAGGCTAAATTGCCAAATCAATGGACATTATAACACTGTTATTCGATAGATTTCAAAGAAAAATAAATAAATTATGATCCTTTAAGTACCATGAAATGAATTTATTGATACGTGCACAAAATGTTTTAGAAAAGTCACGTAAGTACTCACTATTTACCATATCTCATGATCAAAGAAAACTTACTGAACCTAAATAAATTTCATAATCGTTCAAATTGACTAATTCCTTTATTCAATAATGTCCACCAAGGCGCACTCAATCGCATTCACCATTATTTTTATGGTCATTTGCTTTTTTGACAAAAATGTAACGACAACGCGATCTCAGCACAAACTTTTATACAATGCACTTGCACTCTATCCTCTAATTTTTAATATGTAATGAAACTGTACTCGCAAGTAAATCAATTTTGAAAAGAAGTAAAGCGAGTAAGAGTGACTGATTGACTAAATTTTATTCCTATTTGGATAATCAACCCGGATTAATCTATAGCGATCGGCAATGAACTTGACAAAATTTTAAGTGGCGGGGGTAATTTTGTGCATCTTTTACACATAAAACTACCGTGAGACTCACTCATAGTGAAAATTAACGGATTACTCACGTTGTATATACCGAGATTAGCTCGACATGTTTCGGATCAATCCGTGATCCATCATCTGTGAAGGGTGTGTTGGAAAGTAATGGATACAATTGGAGGCAGTGCAACCGTGTTGTGAACGTGTCAGCTCGTCGGCGGCCAGCGGGGGTTGAGAGGCTTCCAGTGTACTTGCCGTTTATAAAAGGAGTAACGGATAAAATCGGACACTTGTTACGCCGGAGGTATTGCATCAAGGCGATTTTCCGCCCTTATACACAGCTTAGGCAGTTGGTGCGTTCACCAAAAGACAGGGAGCCCCTAAACGGTCCCGGGGTGTATATGATTCCTTGTTCCTGTGGCAAGAACTATATCGGGGAGACTGGTCGGAATGTATCCACAAGGTTGTCAGAGCACATTCGTAGTGTGAGAAAACAGAATGACAGGGGATCGGCTGTGGCTGAACATTCGATGAACTCTGACTCGACTCACTATATAAGATTTGACAAAACAACTGTACTGGCGAGGGAAAGGTTTTTCATTCCGCGAAAAGTGCGTGAGGCCATTGAAATCAGTCGGCATCCGAATTTCAATCGGGATAGTGGTTGGTCGGTTCCCCCGAACTGGAAAACTGTTCTTAATGCTCGTACTACGTCTGTGGTCGGTGTGAACGAGCCTTTAGAGACTGATGTTGTTAGTGTTGTGTGCTACCCGTCTTTTGACAATAATAGTGAATGTGTTAGCGAAAATGTGGGTAGTTGTGAACTGCTGTCAGCTGTGCCTAGTAGTCGCGCGGAAAGAGCGGCTGCACGCAGTGCGCGTCTGTCCGCTGCCGTGGCGCGTAGCTCCAGATGATGGATCACGGATTGATCCGAAACATGTCGAGCTAATCTCGGTATATACAACGTGAGTAATCCGTTAATTTTCACTATGAATTTTGTGCATCGTTTTTACCTGGAAAAAGCAATTCGCGAAGCCCTCACCATTACGTTTTGCCAAGTTTATTCCCAACCACTGTAAAACGATTAAAATGTTCAGAAACACCTAATGAGAGTGGCAGTTACGGTAAGAACACACTTTTCTTTGGTAAAGTTTGATGGACGCCTTGCAATCCCGACTCTTGCGTCGCGAGCAGTACCAAGTACTGGAGCCGTCCAGAGTCCTGGTGCTGGATGAGAACGTGTGGCCGTCATAGCACAGCAGATGCCTCCCACTGCTAAGTTGTATGAAGCACTCTGTAATTACAAAATTTGACGCAACCACGTTGGTTATATGGCATCGCAAATTTCAGAGTGGTGTCGGCTTTACAACAATACCTGTTCGTTTCTTTCCTGAATTTCGTAACAGCTACTAAGGATGTATGGGTTTAGGTATGGTTTGAGCGAGAGACTAACATCCTGTCACTATTGTACTAACTTAAAACCTAGAAATAAGTTATAAGTGGCTGCTAAACGTGAAATAGTCGTAGATTTTACTATATATAACGTTTTTTAGGCTCTGTTTACCCCATTTGGGAATGCATGCGTGATGTATGTTTACCTATGTGAAAATCCATTGACAACCGGTGAGGTCAAGAACGTTGTATTAAAAGCCTATTTTATAAACAAATTGAAAATATTTTAATACTCAACTTGTGATAATATCATATTTTCTAGACGTACAACAAGACATACTCTAAATATAAAAAATATGTGCAATATTTTATCCTAAATACTATATGTAGGTTTCTTTACACACCTAACGATAATGTCTTTGTTCACTTATTGTCCTATTTAGGTTACACTGGAATTACCTTCGCCAGAAACTCTCGTTATTTTAACTTAATCTACATCATATTTATTAGAAATAATAATTCTGTAGTACTTTTTTGCATTCGGTTTTGTTTCATAAATATAAAAACGTTATTACTAACTTAGTGTTTGAGTGTGTAACGCAACAGAATACAAAAGATTTTCTGTATTTATGTAGCCTGTAGGTCACACAATATATTTTGTTCGTACTATAACCAACTCCTATGTGACCATGTCCACGTAATATTAGGTGGTACATTATTGGTCGTGCAATATGATCCGTACATCAACTTCACTCGCGTTTATTTTTTTACGATTTAAACTCCATTTTTAAAAATAACTGTAAGAGTCCAACAATACTATAACATGTAACAAAATACATCTTAATCCTAGACTATAATATTGGGCGGCCACTGTTGCGTAAACGTTTTACATAATGTTAATTACATATAAGAGAGTAACAGACTTACTTACTAGAAATGGTAACGAATAACTTAAGACGAAAACATTATCAGGTATTGATAATTTAAACTAAAAAATATGCTGATATTGCTGCAATAAATGTGAACTTCGGTAACCCTATAAATTAAATGGCTAACGCGAAATCAGGCAAAGAGAAGATTGGAGTGATCAACCTTTACAAAATATGCCATCTGTGGAGGAGCTAACATATCCACCATTTTTTTTCTACTTCGTCACAATTTTGCTGTAAGCGAACATGGTCATAGACTAGCTGAGGTTCAACTTCCCGAAGAAGACCTCCTAAAAAAAGGAAATCGAAGAGAAAAACTGTCACATTTTTGCAGAAAAAACCTGTAACGGGAAATGATTGTGATCATTTTCCATGCTAATGATGTCGTTGTTATAAGTGATTATGAAGGCAGTGCAGCCCTTTACGCGATTTCTGCAATACCACTGGATTCTCGGACGGTCTCTCCTTTTGCAGTAATAGGTATTGTTCCCGTACTCCAAAACACTGTTTTTTACAACGCAATAATCTGAAACCGAAAGCCTTTTTAGTAAATAAACTGCGACGCTTTTTTTTAATAGTTACTAATTTTGTAGGTATTTTGAAATCAAATCACAATGCTATACAGATTTGCAGTCAAACACAAATAGGTATAAGTTAAATAATAACTATCACTGTTGCAAAATATAATAGTTAAAATAATTTAGAGTTAGAACATTAATTCATACGATGATAGCCCTCTTACAATCAAAGACAGGCTTGATTAATTAATTTAAATTAAAATAACATTATTTAACCTGAAAAGGATTAACATGTTTCATATCATTCAAAAAGTATTGTGATTGTCTTCTCGTAAGCAATTACTTCGGCTGCTCTTTGAAAGTAAGTTCAACTAAAAATCTTAAACCACTAAAGAAAAAATAACCTCTAATTATCCCACTAAAACTACTTTTGAAAAAAAAAAAAACTCTACCATTATCATGCACATGCCATTATTTCAGTAGATAATAAGTTTAAATAAGTACTGTCACAAATAAAAATGTTACTATGTAACATAAGTTATGTTACATAACTAATTTAACGCGTAATTATCTAAATAATAGGCAAAGTGAATAAAAACTATTTAGTTCGACAGTAAAATTATCAAGAAATATTGTACACGTATTAATTTGTCCTTTTATTTGACGAACAAAAATGAAGATACGGTAGTTAACATTTTGTGAGTGACGTCACTGTGTACTACATTTTTTTACAAGGCGTAACGTTTCTACTCTGGAACTTTGACGATCTATTTTCCTTTGGTATATTTTAAATAACTTGACTAACCAAAAATGACTTGTGCCATATTTTCCCATAATCAAATCGACGGATTAATTATAATATATTATTTAAAACAAATCAATATACCTATCGCTAGTATATTAACAGACACGATATGACTAAAAATAAGTTAAAAGAAAGGTTTCCATTTACTGACTATGTAAGAAAATATAGTGCTTAAATAAAACTCTGTTATTTGGTGGTCTGTGATGAATAAGTACTTAAAACCTATCTTTACTGTGTGTTATGTACAATACCTATGTATTGCAATAATTTTGCAATCTTTAAGAATCATCCACTGAGTCACGTTAGATGTTAGATCATACATACTCGTAATCCAATAAATTTTTTGAATGAAATTATACGAGAAAATAGTCTTATAATTTTGTTAGTAAAACAGTCCTAAAATACTTATTTGACCTGACCTATCTCTTGTACCAAACCGCGATGGATTATAAAAACTCCGCAACTTTGTCAAAATACACCAATTTAGCATCTCTTTATTTTGCGACAGCGTGATTGGTATTCGTAGCTACCTAATTGCTTCTACTCCACTGACATATTTATATTTTCCAAATTTTGTAAAATTAAATTTAAGCAGTTGAAACACTCCGCGGTCTTACCCATCATATTCGCTATATAGAATTTATTTACAGTGAACGTCAATGACATTTCTTTGCTTGACAATGGAAAAGTTTATTATGATAAATTGCAAAATAAGGCATCATTGGCGTTTAAAATATCGCAGATACATACAGATTCCTGTTAGAGTTTGATATATTGTCCCTCATGTATACAATACTTTGCCGGTGGGTGGGTATGTTGGTTCTCGGATCCCATGATAGCAAAGTTCTCATCCAACTTCAATTTAGCGTTACATCCTCTGCAGTTGTGCGTGGAACAGTACCAGTTGAAGTATTTGGTTTTCTTGCACTGCTTTTTGCAGTAGTAAGTGTATTCGTTGTACATGATCAAATTCTTGCCCGTGTACCGAGACTTCGCTAGCACGATTACTGAAAAGTTATAATTACTTTTTAAAAACTGTTACACATATGATCAAAAAGTATACTCCTGATTTTGATCCGATTAGTTCAAAACTAAATTTAATTTCACCGAATGAAACTGCGATTAACGAGTGCTCGACTATGTGAGTGCTAGCACAGAATAGGAAAAAATACTACGTGCTGAAGGTCCACTCATGAACATGTTTAGATGTAAAAATATTGATGTTTATTCCTATCGTTACTTGCCGTACACCTTTCAAGAGTTTTCGTGTGTATGATACAAATGTTTATGAATAATACTCTGGTTACTGCTGGGCATTGGCATATTATCTCATTTATGTCCAAATCATTACGATTGGTAGCGACTTGCACCCATGGCATCCCCGAACCTGCAGCCTTTACCAAGTCGTCTGTCCATCTCGTTGATGGAGGTCCCACGCTACACTTGTCAGTCCGTGGTCTTCCTTCGAGCACTTTTAGGGCTCAACAGCCGTGTGTTCTGGGTGCTATAAGGCCCACCCATTAACATTTCTCTCCTCGTAGTATCGATAGTGCTGCCATAGAATCCAAAGAGAAGATAGGAGTACTACTGATCCGGGCCCATGTAACTGTAACAAGGAAAGCCGTTTTTACTAATAGTGATACAATCTGCTGGGAAAATGTATGTAATAGTAGCCAAAGGTTTTACTATTAGTAAATTAGCTTTGATTAAAGTATCGGGACCTCGATTCGAAAGTTCTAGATCATATGTTATGAACATGCAGCACAGAAAACTGATCTAAAATAAATAAAAAGGTGTCCATTACAAATAAAAAATAAGAAATCGTTTGTTATGATAAAATATGAGATGCATACCTACGTAAATTAAAAGAAATAACAAAACAAAACATCCATTATTACAGATAGCTGTCATATTTTTGACACAACCATTGCAGCTAAATGCCATTGCAACTTTACCAACATAAACTTATCCGAGTACATAACTATGCTATTGGTATTTTATAATAATCCCATCTTTCATTAAAAAACTAGGTGGAAGGCGAGGGTGAGGTTCTTGTGTTACATCTCCTAGTCCGAGATCAATAAATGGAATCGCGTCCATCACTCTTATAACCTCGTACAGCATCACACATATTTCTATCTCTGTATGCATTGGTGGTAGAACGTGACACCTCATTCTGCGACTGTCCAGATAGTTCCGTTTGTTCACGTTGAGACTGAAAATGAAATTTGGTTGTAATAGTAAAAACCGTACACTGTGAGGTATCGGGTTTAGAACATTATTATCACCTCTCCATTTCTTTTACGGATGTTGTAAGAGGTGACCAAGGAAATAGGTTAAAGTATATTTTAGGCGCTGCCACCGCCAATTATAAACCTAAAAAAATATCCTAGAAGTGGCCACGAAACGTGAAATCGTGAGTCGTGGTTTCGTCTAGGTAGCAATTCGTGTGCTCTGCCTATCCCACTTGGGAATACAGGCGTTACGGATGTATGTATGTAGTAAAAACTACAAAAGTATAAATTTCGCCTGGTAACAAAAAGGACCAAGAATAGATCAATATGTATGTAACAAACGGTTCATTTATTTTTCACATACTTTTTTTTCATTAGGATCTCACCAATTTCTTCAAAAGTTTTCTTTCCTAAATGTGCTAAAATGTTGCGAGGACATCAAGTTGTCAAAACGGGTGTTTTGACAACCCGTTCCCTTGACCACGAATGAATATGAACAAACTCAAGTATGACTAGAATAATGACGTCACAAACGTGCAAAGTGTCAAGTTGGGTTGTCTATTTTATTTTTATATTTAACTTGATTTTTGAGTGCTGGAATGTTTCACGAACGTTATACGAACGTTATATAAATTATCTAACAAAAAAATCTCAAAAACTTGTGCATATCATCCATTTTCAATTATATCCCCTGGTGGTGTCCGGTTTAGTACAACACATCTCCATTTCTTCCGAAGATATCGCATTAAACGACTAAGGAAATAGACTAAGTTATGCCTTTTTTTTACAAGGAACACGCCAGCTCTTTGCTGTAATTTTGATTAAATTTTAAAAACAGATCAAAGAGGTAACACTGGCAGGAGTGGCAGGTTACTATCCTGTCGCCTAAAGCATACCCTAACCAATTTTCTTAGTCGCCTCTTACAACCTCCATGGAGGAAATAGAGGGGTATTATTCTAACCCGTCACCACACACGGACACAGTTACACTTTAATATAAACACCATCTCTGATCACAAATCTCAACTGCCCGTGGTCATGTTGAAAGTAGTTCTTGGACATTTGCATGTAGAAGTCTAGGTGGAACCGGGCCTTGCAGTACCTCGTTAGGCATCTCCACACGTTCTTGTTCGAGCGCTTTCTCTCACAGTAGTAGGTGTATCCCTTGTAGATGGCCAACTCCTTCCCTGCGCAGTTTTGAACCAGTTGAACTGCGAAAAATATGAGGAAGTAAACATCAAACTTAAAAAACCGGCAAGTGCGAGTCGGAGTCGTGCTCAAAGGCTTCCGTACCAACAAATTGCAAAAAAACGTTTTTTGTATGAAAGCCCCACTTTAATTATTTCATATTATTTTAACAATTTACTTTTAAAGTGTAAAATTTTCTGTGAATATTTCAAGTGTCTACCTGTTACCGTTATTTTTATCGACCCAAAAAAATCACGGTTGTTGTATGGGGCTCCCCTTATTTATTTTTTTAATTTTGTTGTTATAGTGTCAATAGAAATATATCACCTATGAAAATTTAAACTGTCTGGCTATCATCGTTCTTGACATACAGCCTGGTGACAAACGGACGAACAAAGATGCCTCAGTAATAGGGTCCCGTTTTTATCCTTTGGGTACGGACCCCTAAAAAAAGTCATCCTTAAACAAACAAATGTAAAAATCAAAAACACCATCGTACATTGAAAACGTTTTTAATCAGATAAAGAGTCAAACTTTAATATAAACGCCGTTCCTAATGATATAACTGGGGCGATCATGGGTGTGGATGAAAGTATTCTTTGACATCTCCATGTTCATGTTGAGGTGGATCCGAGCTTTGCAGTACCTCGTGAGACAGCGCCACACACTCTTGCCCAATCTCTTGCTTTCGCTGTAGTAGGTAAATCCTCTGAAGATGGCTAGTTCTTTTCCCGCGGGATTGCGAACTATTAGTACTGCAAAAAAACATAGCTTTAAAATAAAAACTATTTAATGACAAAAAGTTACAACACTTACAACTACTACTTAGCTGATTTTTTTATTGTCATTCACATCACTCTTGCTATTATGGCAAGTAGTATCAGCTAAAATCTATGTAAATACAGACATAACACACTTGAATTTTCAATAATTCTTTACGCTTTGTAATCGGTTTAACCCCTCGTATGTGGGAAGTGAAAAGTACGCTACATTCTCGTCTCATTTGTTTCTGTTACTACAAGTTATGCTGATTGAAATGAAAATACAAAAAAAATCCTAATTAGAGCATGAGTCGTCGTCAAAACCTGACAGACAGTTAATCATATCGACTGGTGTTTTTGCGATTATGGTATTTAAATAAAAAAATGTTGGACTAAAATATAAAAAACATTTTTAATAGGCCAATATAATTACAATGTGCTATAAACACCATTCGAAATTACATAATTGGGAAGTTCATGATCATGGTGGAAAGAATTCATGGACATGTGCAGGTCGATGTCAAGATGGAACCTCGCCTTGCAATTCCACGTCAGGCATCGCCACACATTCTTCTTGCCTACTGCTTGCCTTTCACAGTAGTAGGTGAAGCCATTAAAGACAGCCAACTGTTTTCCTGCGTTGGTGCGCACGTGCGCACCAACTGTACTGCAAAATAATCATCCATTTTCATACGATATGTTTTTCGTAGTAATTCTTCTACCTTGTTATTTCCACAAGGCGTTGTACCACCATAAAACCATCAAAGTGGCGGTACAGGGTTTTTTGAACCCTTTTATGTTTAAGAAACTGAAGTATAACTAGCAGTTTTTGCGTTCTTGGCAACAATGTGTTAATTTTTAAGAACGTCAATGCATATGCCGTCATCCTGGTTTATTTAAAACTTATAGTTACAGTAAAAATACAGGGTCTTATGCACCATGGATTACGAGTCAGAAATTAAAACAGACTAACAGTTGTTGTAAAAGAAAATGCGGGATAAAAGAAAAATTATTACGTTAGTGTTTTTCATTGAAGCATGGCAAACAGAAGCTTCTATTACATTCACCACATTTAGTAACAATTTTCTTGACTTTTCTGCTGGCTTGGCGACTTGTTAAAAAGGTTCGGAGTTTTTTATAGCATCCAGCACAATTTCTTTTCTTAATACCTTTTATTAAATAATGTTTAACTCGTTTTGGAGTGGGTTCTGAAAATAAAAAAATATTAACACGTCATGTCGATTCGAGCGTTCTTCTCAAATGCGATCCAATTCTAGAATGATTACAGTCGAACGCCACGCAAACATTCCACGTGTGTGTGATAGAGGCTTAAATCAAATTTGAATGAAAAATGCAATGTTAGTCAGATTATTTTAATAGCAAGATTAAATCAATAAAAACTCAATAAAATCGTCATTCTAAATCATAATTTAATTTTCATTTTTGAGAACGCGATGTGATGGTGAATGATTGTGTGTCATACAAGACAGAATAATGACGTTTTGCTTGTTCAAGTGCATCCGAGCTTGACAACTTGGTTTGCTGCACCGCCAAACAGACTTGGACGGCAATCGGTAATCGCAGACATACGTGTACCCATCGTCGCGCAGCGCTATCTCGGCACCTATTCCATTGTCGATGGATACTATGGTCACTGTAACAAAACACACTCAAAGTCAACATTATTTACAACTACAATTTCATTCATAGTTCTTGTGAACATGTAATGATGTGTGTAATATGTAATGATGAATCGTGTGTAGCCGCCATAATGCTCAGGACATTTCACTGTGCATTCAAACACGAAGTATTCAAGAGTTAAAATATGTTAAAAAATAAAGTCACATAATTTGAGAGGTTTTTGTTTAATTGTAGTATATTACTATGAAAATAAGCCTTCAATCTGAGACCAAAATATCCAAGAAAATTTGAACAGAAGTATGTACAACACCATTGATGTTATATCTTGATGAAGATCCCGTCCCTGATGATGTAAGGTCGTGGGGCGTGGACATGCTGGAGGTAGGCTCGTAGCATCGCATTGTCTTCGGTGAGATGGAAACGCGCCTTACACGGCCGTCCCTTGGTACACACATACACTTTTTTAGAAGAACGTGAGCAGGTGCAGTAGTAAGAGTATCCATTTACGATAGCGAGTTGTTTTCCGAAGGTGTTGCGAACCAGACGTACTGAAAAGTAAAAAGGCTATTTGTCGTTGGTTTTTCTTTTAAGATACTTCACGCTTTATTTTAAACAGGGTAAGGCAGAAGAATCAGAGCAATAATAGCTTCTGTCATACTTTTCTCAATTCAATCATATTCATTACTTTCGTCGTAAATGCAAGCTAATTCCATGATAAAATTATACACAACAAGTACGAATAATATTTACGATGTGTCGATCGATCGTAGCTATTATTAAAAAAACAAGGCGATAACGTTGCGACTCGGTTTTTTTTATTTTAAGGACCCTGTGTAAAAAAATAAATGGGGAAAAAAACAACACTAATTCATGCAGATATTTAATATTGAAATATTTCAATTACCAAGTGTGTACCAAAAGTGTACCTACGAGTAAGTGATCAATTTAGTCATCCAACAATGATCGCGTAAGCAAGTTAGGTACAATACGAGTCACAGCTCAGATTTTAATGTACTTCCCAGCTCGAATCAAGTACTTAGGTGCGGCGTGGCAATGATCGAGGTACGATTTAAATACAACACGTTCTGGAGTTATGTATATACGGGCAGTACACCGCCCTCCGGAGGTGCATCGCCATATTTTCTTCCAAGTGGATGCGAACTTGGACGTGTTGCAGTAATAGGTGTAGCCTTTGTATAGGGCCAGCTCTTTTCCTGATGCGTTGAGAACGATTTGAGCTGAAAAAGGAAGGATTTCCTTGGATAATTGATATGAATTAAAAAAAAAATAGGTTACAGAGGTAACTTACTGAATCATGAAAATTAGACGTAACTTGGGTATTAATGTACCTACGCTGTGATAAAATGATTGAACTGCGGGGAAGTGAGGAAACTCATTTACACTAAATACTTTCAGGTTGATTTTGTGGCATAGTGTATTTAAAAATATATTTATCTACTATAATAATTTTCTTGGAAACAATTGCACTTAAAGTTACTTAGATCGTAATAGTGATTATAAAGGCTGACAAACTCAAAACTAAGAAGGTCCTTTCAAAATGTGAGCTTCGTTAGGTAGCATTGCATAAACGCGGTCACACTGTTATCCGTTAAGTATTAAACTGTGGTCTCAGTTATAGAGCGTCATCTACTGAAGCTTACATTTTGGAGGAACTTGTGTTAGTTTGATCGTAAGTCTATTTACGTTTATTCGTGTTAGTATCTATCCATACAATAAAAATTTTCAGCATATAACAACAAAATAGCTCTGCGATTAACAACGTCAGTTACTAAACTATAACTTGATAATGATACCATTTTTAATAACAAAATAAGGCCGTGGGTGATGATGATCCAAATTGGCTTTGATTATTTCCCTGGTTTTGGTGGCACTGATGCGGGCCCTGCAGGGCCCAATGGTGCAGACCCAGAACTCTTTTGGACCCGTACTGGAATGCTTGTGGCGGTAGAATGTGTAACCATCGTAGACCAACACCGCCTTCCCTCGACTATTATGGACCCAAAGAACTGAAAAACAATCAAAGTTACGAACGTTGTTTTATTATTTAAGTATGTGTTAATTGTTTCATTTAAGTGCGTGGTCAAGCTTTTTTTTTCAGAAACAACAACGCAAAGGTCGCCTAAAGCATAATCTTAACCCTTTTATGACATCCATGAAATAAATAGAGAGGCGTAATGCTACACTCGGCGCCACATTGCGTCAGGTTCAATACGTATAAATACAATCGACTACCGAACTCAGATCTGAGACTATTTAAAATAATGAAATTATTGATTCAGAAATTGAAAAATTTTATATTTAATAATAGGATAAATACATTGAAAAGTGCAGGTGCGCTTCACAAAAAATGTGCACATCACATGGTACAGTCGGTCAAGAAATTAGTCTACCGCCATAAGATCTATGTTCATTTGAACCCCATGAGACAACAAGGTCGATTTCCCCTTGCCATAATGTAACGTATGACAGTGACAGTAGCTCCCTTATCAATAGGTATTGTATGCACGCCACGTCATGTGTCATTTGTCTTGCCAACCATAGTGACAATTTGATCTCACAGAAACTTTTATCAAAAGTGGTAAACCATTTTCATGGCTGACCGAACCTACACTCATAATAATATTATTCACTACTACAGTCACTTGACGGGACTCGACATGAGTTTACAAGGATCTCGTGTTAGCGAGAATTTCACTTACATAAGTGACCGTTAGTGGCTTGGTTAAAATTCTCCATACATATCGTTAACGCAATCGCTAGCGAGTACGATCACAGTAAACTCATGGTAATGTTACTGGTAACCATAACCGCTATAATAGTGCCAAAACATCGAGGTATTGTTTTACATTTCCCCTGATCCTTCTGCTATTAATACATTTTAAATAATACTAATTGTTGCTCTACCAAAATCAAGAAGGTTAAAGTATTATCACATTAATAGGTTTTTTTTAGCTTAATAATGTTTGTCCCTCTGCTGTCCTATCCTCCGCTCCTTTGCCCTCTGTATAGGCTCTAGGCAGATTACCTAATTGCACAATAGGCTTTCGTTTGACTTCATTCGCACTTGATAAAAGCCGACAATGGGCCTAAGATGGAAACATTTGCGTAAAAGATGTCTTCACATTGGACTCAAGATATCCATCCATTTGTATTCACTCCAATAAAATTAAGGGGCTACACCTCATAAGCAATTGTTCGGCAACTTAATATAAACGCCATCTCGTATAATATAATTCCTAGGGTCATGGGAATGGTCCAAATTCATCCGTATTATTTCTCTGGTTCTGGTGGCAGTGATTCTTCCTTTGCAGTTTCCGTGGGTGCAGCACCACACGTCGAATTGTCCTCTCAGACTCGCCTGCTTGTGTTTGTAGTATGTATAACTAGCGTAGACCAAGATTTCGGCACCGCGTTGGTTGCGGACCCAATGAACTGAAATATGGTAATTTGTTAGTATAGGTCCTCAACGATAAGGACAGTCAACAAATAATTACAAAGAAATTGATCAAGCAGACGTTTTCTTCGCGACTTTCGCCTTTTGTACTTTTTAAACAATTTCTTTATACATTGACCTATGCATGTAGATTCATACACTATAAGTAATCAATAATAGTAAAGTCCTCATTAACATGTTCACTGCTGTGTTATTTTTCAATAACTTTCAGCCAGTGCGTTCGAGATTTTTTCAAGACAAACTTGAACTTTTTTCTACTACGTATGAGGCCTATCCTGCCTCTCAAAATATCGCTTTTAAGAAACACCTTTAAATAGCTCACAATATTTGCTTGTAATTTTCCCATTATAAACTTAAATATAATTATGCTGAAAGTAAATCTTGCTTCGCATGCAGATGTGTCATTTCGATATTTAGTAAAAGAAAAAAATATACAAGGTGGCCGGAAATTGACCTCAAATATTTTAACTAGTGGTCAGGTATACGCGTCTAAAAACCCCTGTGAAGTTTTTCTCCAAAATTTTCATGTAAAAAAGTTACAAAGTTCTGACAATATTGCCTATTTTGTACCCCGGCTCTTAGTTTACCACCTAGCATCGCAGCGTCGAATTAGCGATACAAAATGCGCCTCGGAATCAGAAATTTTCACTGTCGTCGCCGTTGCAGCCGGGTGGGGCGCAGGCGCGCGCGTGCAAGTGTAGTTGTAGGGAAGAGTGGCGGAAGAAATGGGAGGACTTTGCCCAGCAGTGGGATATATTAGGGTAAATAAAAAAAACTGCAGGGGTTTTCAGATGCGTATACTCGACCACTGATTAAATTCTGGTTATTTACGGTCAATTTCTGGCCAGCCTGTATATGAAATCTATTCTGCTTCATAACGCACTGAAAGAAAGTTCCTCGACTAGTGATGAGAATAAATGAAACTTGTAGTTACGATAAATTTTATTCAAAAATGTTTGTCGTCAAAACAAGGCACACAAAAAGCTTTATCACACTGGACACAAAAAGTGGGAACTTTTTTAGTTCTTTTTGAAGCTTGTTGGCTATTTACTGTGATAAGTCTTAACTTTTGATAGCAACCTACACAGCGCTTCTTAACAGCAATTCTTATAAATAAATGATCAGCAAATCTTCCGTTAGCAATTCCTGAAATAAAATACATAAGTATCTATATTTTAAATTCTAAAAGTGGAAAGAATTTTAAGTAATGAACTTATCACAGATTCACGAATTGAACTAACGGTTTTGATAAAGGTACTTGTGTGATAATTTTCTCTTATTTGCGTTTGACACCTGTATGATCTCATTATTATCTTATTACACTAATCGATTTGTGAATCCGATTGTCGAGCGTGTGTGAACAGCTCCATATAAAATGTACCGCGGCTACGACACCCGACTAAAAATCGTGCGGGCGCCCGACGCGGTGGGAACGGGGGCTAAGAGAAACAATTCTGTATATATGTCTCTTTTATACTCAAAGAAATGTAAGAGTTAGCAGCCCCGCACAGAGTGAGTGAACGCGATTTTGACTGCCACGCCAGGAAGTAGTCAGTCATTCTTTGGGCCTGTTCTACCTCATAACGCATGAACATGTTCAACAGGTTCCTGTAACATTATACATTATCTAATATATCTGGCAATTTCTGGCCATCCTGTATATGACATCTATTATGCCTCATATCGCACTGAAAGAAAGTTTGATATGAGTCTCGACCAGTGATGGGAGTAAAAGACTTGTTGTTGTTACGATATTTTTTATTCAAAAGTGTTTTTCGTTGAAACAAGGCAAACAAAAAGATTTATCACACAGGACACAAAATGTCACAATTTTTTTAGTTCTTTTTGAAGCTTGTTTGCTATTTAGTGTAAGTCTTAACTTTTGATAGCAACCTACGCAGCGCTTCCTATGTACACCTCTTTGAAATACATGATCGGCACATCTTCCGTTAGCAATTCCTGAAATAAAGTGCATAACCTATATTTTAGATTCTAAAAGTGGAATGAGCTTATCGCAAATGCACGATTTGAACTGACGTTTTTGATATAGATACTTTGGTGCAAGAAATTGTACATTAATAAATAATTTGGAATTTGCAAATTGAAATCGAAACTTTTTTTTTCAAATGATTATTGTAAATTGGCTCCTAATAATGGGCCATTTAACCCCTTTCTGCTTTACTCGTATTTTTGTAACACATTGTATATCAACTCTTGAAGCAGCACGTCGTATTTTTGTATCAAGTTTCAATGGGCGGCGAAGATGCAACAACCACATAACATAAACAGCTTTATTCACGTATCAATTTAAAGAAAGTAATCAAATCTTACATTTATTTTCTAAGCCATAAAGAAGTACAGCTCAAATTTTTATATAAATGCCATCGCGTATTATAAATCTCTTCGCCGTATGGTTGTGAACTTCTACAACACGATATATTTCTCGGTCCTTCGTCGCCGCAATTTTGGCTTTGCAGGAGGCGTTAGTGCAGCGCCACTGGTTACTGCCACCCTTGCTGCTGGGCTTGTGAATGTAGAATGGGTATCCGTTGTAGACCAACACTTCATTCCCGCGCTGATTCAATACCCAGGAAACTAAAAATAAAATGACTTTTTATATCAAATTCGTTAAAACATAAGTACATACATAATACCTACATACAATCACGCCTGTGTTCCCAATGGGATATGCAGAGCACACGAAACGTAACATAGACAAAGCCATGATTATGACTATATCACGCTTTGCAGCCACTTCTAGCATAGTTTTAGGTTGCGTTAAAACGTTGTAGAATAAAAGATAAATATGGATGAATGCGTTCACAAGAAGAAAGAACAGACTAGAATTGACTTTAATAATTATTTACAGTATTTCATCTTAATAATATAAATAATCACATCATAACATTAAATTATAAAATAATATCTGTTTTAAAACCTAAAATTTAAGTATTATATTTTAACAAAAACGCCATTGTTAATAAAAAATCTTGGTGGCTCATGTATGTGGTTGTCTACCACGCGATATATGTGTCCTTCTTTGGTGGATTTGACTCTGGACCTGCAGTAGGATATGGTGCAGTACCAAGTGTTAGTGCTGCCTCGACTGCTGGACTTGTGGAGGTAGAACGAAAACCCATTGAATATCAGCATTTCCTTGCCGTTTCTATTTTTCACCCATCGAGCTGAAAAAGAGTTTATTAGCTGTAGGTATTACAAGAAATTTTATTCATTTACAGTTTACTCTTGTACTTAGTTATTTACTGGAGAAATACAAAAAATAACAGCTAATATTAATAAACAGTATATTTGACTTTGTCAAAACGATGGTTTCATTTAGAATCTGTAAGTTTAGTGTAATGGGACGCATAGGCCAGATGAAGAAGACGATTTTAGGGTCGGGAAAAATGATGAACAATTTAGTAGCATATCTAAGAAACAAATAACAGGTTACCCGGTAAGTTTTAGGAATATCAGTTTAAAATTATTATTAGGTAGAATAAAATTGGTCTTTAAGTAATTTATAGTAATTTGATTGGATATAGAAAACAATGATCATCCTGCTCTAAATGGATTAAGTGAAAGGGTTCGTTGGTGGTTGAATGATGCAATGCTAGAGAGGACTTTGATAAAACGCCGTACCTAGGTTTTTTGAGAATTTCGTTTGCTTCCTGTCGGCTGCGAAGGCGATTTAATGGTAGTTCTCTTTCACTGCGCCCAATAAAAACTGCACGTTAAAGATTTTTTTATGTCAATTACAACCATTTAATCATCGCATAATTATGTTACTCAGCTCGTCAATGTTGCCACATGTGAGTAAAATAGAAACATTTAGCGCAATACCCTTTATTACATTCCTTGCAGAATGACTTTACTTTTTTAACTTTTGCATTCGCTTGTCGGCTGGTAAAGGTAGCACGCAATTTTCGATAACATCCCACACATATTCTTCGTTTAACAGCCTTAGTTTGAAAGGTGTGCATTTTTTTCAGGCAATGAACACGGTGGCGTTCTGAAAAAAAAAACATAAATGTAAAATGTAAAATATATCTGGTCTATGTTGTCAGTATCAGCGATAGCCGCTACCTTATTTGGCTGCTTGAATGTTTCGGCATGCCAATTTTTTCTTGTATTTCTTTGAAGTCTTTGAAATTTGAAAATGTAGAACATGACATAGGTATTGAGTTCACTTTTTCTAATTGTGTCACATACCTAACTGCGTAGCAACGTGAATTAGCCTCGAATTCTAGGACAGTTCAATAACTGTAAAGCAATCTTTACGACACTTATAATCTCTTTGACGTGCGCTTTCTCTCTATATTAAGTGTTAGATTTTAAAAAAGCGATTGCATTGAATAGCAAAAGTTTGCCATAGTATACTAACCATTATTTAGAAAGAAAAAGAAAAAAAAGAAAGAAAAATGTTTATTTTTAGGTCCAAACCATCACCATACAAAAGTAACAAAAAAAAACTTACAACTATAAACAGTATGTCTTGGTGACGCAAGTGAATCAAAAAATGGGCCTTCGCTCAGCATGAGTTTACTCATTTACTTTGGCGTCACTACTTACTATAATACTTATAAAAAGCTGCCCTTTCCATGCACAGAAATATTGGCTGAGATCACTGAACAAGAATTATGTTACGCGAGGCACGTTTGTGTTTATTAGCTTGCTCATTAAACAACGAATAGGTATAAAAACTTCACACAAGACGTCAAGATGAGATAATTTAATCAGGGATCACCATAACATTTTCGTAAATACAAATTATTTTAAACAAAAAAAAAACCGACTTCCAATTTGGGCTATACTGAAAGCATTTGTCTAATAATGAGGGTGACCTTCCATCACCAGCAGGCCTCACTAATTACTGAAATTATAATTTCCAATCTGCAGGTGCATTCAGTATTGAAAGAATTATCCTTTAACTCCTAAGCATTAAGGAGTTGACCTTCCATCATCAGCTCAGTCATATTTTTTTTACTGCCAGATGCTCCCGCCGCGGTAACTACTGGCGCTGGTCAGCAGCATTCATGGTGTTTGCATTTACTGCAACTTTTTTGAAGATATAAAAGGGATATTCTTTGTAAATGAGCATTTCATCGTGGTTGTTGCGTATTCAATGCCCCTCTGATAATGGAGCAGATTAGAAAACTACTAGCAGCACCACCTGAAAAAGGATTGATTCCTATACTTCAAAACATAATTGGTTAGGAAATAGGTTATTTTAAATACTGTTTTAAACTTTCGTGATTCTCACACAAATTTATGTTTACGCGGGACTTAATCACGGTATTTTTTAATTACCTCTCGACGTTTTGCTGTAACGCGGCCGAAACGTCGAGAGGTAATTAAAAAATACCGTGATTAAGTCCCGCGTAAACATAAATAGGTTATTTTAGGCGACAGACTAGCAACCTGTCACTATAGTACCTCTTAACTTAAAACCTCATCACCATTTTTATATCTACGTAGTGTATCGTGTGCTCTGTCTACCCCATTTGGGAATACAGGCGTGATGTATATATGTTAGTTAAAACACTGGCCAAGTGCGAGTCGGACTTGCACACGAAGGGTTCCGTAACATTGCCTCGGTGAACAAGCCTCTACCTGTTACTATTTAGTGATGCCGAGCAAAAGTAAGGAAAAACTTGCGTTTTGACGTGACAACGTCTTAAATTAGGTTGAGCTGGGAGTCACTTATGAAAAAGTGTAACGCTCGGTAACGTTACGATGACG
>BHDV01005067.1:374009-404990 GCA_005406045.1 Adoxophyes honmai
TTTAAAATTATTTTACCACTCAAAGTCGTTGTCACGTAAAACTTTCGCCCGTATACCGACTTTACAGGCAACCAGTTTTTTTGCATGGTTTTTCTTTTTTCTTTATTTTCATTATTTAATAAAAACTGAGTACTTTGCCAACATCTCAAGTGCTTTTTGCCATTATTGATATCGAGCCAAAAAAGGACAAAAATAAATCGATTTTGCTGCACCTGTGGTTGCCCGCTTTAAATATCTTTTTTTTTAACTGTATGGGGGCAACAAAATACAAATATCGTAAAAAAATCAAGAGTCTAGCCATCGCGGTCTGTGAGATACAGCCTGGTGTCAGACAAACGGGCGGACAGACAGCGAAGCCTTCGTAGGTACGGAACCCACGAATAAGAACTTCAGAGAGTTAGATATATGGATTAATAAGTGTCACATTTACCTTAAATTGCATTCGTCATTGATACTCCCACTCTGTTGGCTCAGATCCTAATGTAGATGCCCTTTTTTATAAGAAACTTCCCTGGTGGATGTTGATGGTCTCCCGTGACGCGTACTATACGCTTGTCTTTCGTCGCAAGGATTCTCGCGTTGCAGTACGTGGAGGTATTATTGCAGCACCAGTTGTTGTGTCTGCCTTTACTGTTACCTTTATGAAGATAAAAGGGATATCCATTGTATATAAGCGTTTCATAGCCACGGCTGGTCCTCGACCAAATAACTGAAAAATAAGAGTACGCGTACTTATTAGACCTTGCCCACAAATATTTCATATTATCGATGTTGTATGTTACTCGAAAAATAGGACAGAAAGAAGCTTTTCATTTCAATCAACATGCACATTCGTATTCTAAAAAGTAAATACGGGTATTATTTTAGTTAAATAAAATACAGCGCTTAGTCATTTTACTTATTTATTTTAGGCAGTTACATCCGCAAGTGAGGTTCATCTTTTCAGGTGTAACGTTACATGCAACAGACAAATAATAATTTAATAATACTTTTAAGTTTAAACTAAATTGTTACACGGTGGAAACGTTAGTCTGAGCCTATCTTTAGTCGCAGTAACAAGAGATAAAATATTAAAAGTTACTGTTCCACGCGGAAAAAGTCGCGGGCGCTGCTAGTTACCAGTATTTTCCTATATCTAGTAGGCACCATCGATAGATTGAATATTAGGATCGAACTTAAACACAGCGTCGATTTGTCAAGCCTCTCGAATTGCCGCTGATTCAGAAGACTCTTGTGTAGACACCGTTGCGTATAACAAACTTCCCTGGTGGATGATGGTGGTTCTCTGTCACACGTATAATGCGTTTATTTTTGGTCGCAGCAATTCTCGCGCCGCAGTAACCGGTCGAGCTGGTGCAGCACCACGAGTTGTATTTGCCTCTACTTTTACTTTTATGAAGGTAATAGGCATATCCATTATATACCAGCATTTCGTTGCCACGGGAGCTTTTTGTCCATGTAACTAAAAATAGAACAGATTTTTTTTAGTTGTAGGTTTTGAGAGTTAAAAAAAAACATACGTCACTTTAAGTCTGGCAGACCGAATTCATACACACTTACTTGCATACGCCTTTTCCCTACACGCAGAGACTACTGTGCTCCATTCCACACTCGTAAATTTCTTCAACACAAGTACGGGTATAAGTTCAAATTTGCACTAATAAATTACACGCCCAATTATTTTTCCTCTTTATTTTAGTGAAATATATCAAACAAGAAATTGCATTCAATTGTTTTAACTAAAATAAATGGTAAAGATGGTAGCAAAACTGCGCTATTCAAACAGCTACCTTTTGCCAGCCCTATTGCAAAGCAATTCAAAATTGTATGATGTTCCCACTTCGCATCGGACAATCTTGGACACCACAGCCCAATGCTATACCTCTGAACCCCTGTATCTAACAATGAGACGTATATATCGGCTGGATAACCAATATCTTCGTTTTGGACCCTTACGTCATACCTACTCACACAATTCCGTTACCGATGCCATATTCCACCAAGAGAATATCACCAAATTAATAATTCTTGAGTTTAACGTATAAGCCGTTATGTAAAACAAAGTTTCCAGAAGGGTGGTTATGCGTTTCTGAGATACTGAGGATCTGTTTATCGGCGGTGGCGCAGATCCTAGCATTGCAGGTTCTCTTGGTGCAGCGCCAGCGGTTGATGCCATGCTTGCTGCTGAGTTTGTGCAAATAGTAAGCGTAGTCGTTATAGTGTAACACCTCATTGCCGCGATTGTTACACAGCCAGGTCACTGAAAAACCAATCCAATCTGATTATGAGAAAAAAATGGATGTTTTATGTCTCGATTAACGAAGAGATGATTAAAACAGAGCCAAGACGAGGTCGTGCTAAATGGACTATAGCCCGCCGCATCCGTATATTTTGTTCGTAAATGTATGAGAGCAGTCGTTGTCAAAAAGGTTTAGGTATTTTATAATGAAGACAGAATTTTCAGAATTTAAGATTTTGGATCTCACACAGGAAAATGACAGCACTGTGACAGTAAAATACTTCGGTTCCACGAAACAGAGTTTAATTTGAATCTTATTTAAACTAACATAACAAAAACCGCATAAAGGTCCGACCACACCGCAGCTTAAAATCCGGTGTCGCTTCGGAATCGCAGTGTCGCGTCGTTTTCGCACCGTTTTCGCCGCGTGCTCCCCACACCGCAGCTTAAAAAACGGTGACGGAACGGAATCGCAATGACGTGTGTCACGATAATCTTTTTGTCGCAAACCTTCCAAACCGGTGCTTAAAATTCGCTGCGTCAAAATCATGCTTCAAATACCTATATGACATAAGTAAAGATCAACTGCACCCATCACAGCAACAAAACAAAAGAACGTGACTCAGTTGTCTCGTTCCTTTTTAAAATTTTAGACATAGAATCTGATAATCTCTATGTGAAAAACGAAGTGTTACCGACAATAACCGAGAAACCCCGATTCGCAAATCTGTGCGTAAAAATCGCTGCATCTACAAGACAGCTGCGTTTTTTACGTCACCGGTGTGGTGTCTGCCATAAGATCTCCTTGTAATATTTTTTGCGATTTTTACGCAGATCAATTTACGGTGCGACAGCGTATTTTAAGCTGCGGTGTGGGAGCATGCGGCGAAACCGGTGCGAAAACGACGCGACACTGCGATTCCGCAGCGAGACCGGATTTTAAGCTGCGGTGTGGTCGGACCTTAAAAAACACGCCAGTTTGTTAAATAGACATGAATATTTCACGTTTCGCTGCCATGGCA
Source organism: Adoxophyes honmai (assembly GCA_005406045.1). Classification (NCBI taxonomy): domain Eukaryota; kingdom Metazoa; phylum Arthropoda; class Insecta; order Lepidoptera; family Tortricidae; genus Adoxophyes; species Adoxophyes honmai. Next base: position 377,271 of record BHDV01005067.1, read on the forward strand.
CAAATTTAGGTCTGATGTTATATAAAAGAGGTATAATAGTGACAGCATCACTTAAAATATCTATTTCCTTAGTCACCTCTTATGACTTCACCTCTTATGAAAGAAGAAGGGTAATTTAGCCGAGACTTCGCGGATAGAACACTTTTAAAACTATCATCTGACTTTTATCAAAACTCCATTGCAAATAACGTGTTTGGTGGGTGGGTGTTTGTGGTCGATTCTCATTTTGACAATCTCCCCTTCGTTAGTGGTCTGCACGCGTGATTTGCAGTAGCGGTCGGCGGTGCAGTACCAGTGGTGGAGGCTGATGGTACTCATGGACTTGTGGCGGTAGAAGCTGTACCCATTGACCCATCAACTGCTGCGCGCCGCGGACGTTGTGTACCCAAGACACTGCGATAAATTGAGATAGTTGATGGATAATTAGAAAAGCATTTAGCCAAAAGTATCGACAGCGATGAAATATGGAATAGAAACTAAAAGAAAAGAAAGAAGCGTAGAATCAACAGCAGTATTTATAGAACAACCGCAAGTTAGGTTAGCAGCAGAACATAAAATTACCAAATGCAATCCAATAATATTTAATTTTGCCTAGAAAAACTCAGGTTTTTAATTACAAAATTAAGTACGAATGACGAAGTTCCAACTGTTGAGCACTGAAGTTACTTCAATAACGCTCATTACGCTTCTTGGACTAGTTAAAAACAAAACCCGGTGAAAGATGAAAGTTTATACAATACAAAACCTACTAAGGAGCATAGTCGATACGTGTTTTTGGCTCCGTTTTTGTGGTCGGAGCACCACTGTAGCAAGTACAATAACTCTTTAATTTCGATGTGTAAACATAGGGAAACTAAAACGATTCTGATCACATTCCCAATAAGTTTGTTTATTAAATAAAACTTGACAATAAATGAAGTATAATTTCAGAAAAATAAATATAAATATAATTAATTCCATTTTTACTTATCTTTGGACATACATACATACATATCCTCACGCCTGTATTCCCAAGAGGGGTAGGCAGAGCACATGCATTCAAAAATTGTTTCTTTGGATTCCTGAGAAAAATTCAATTTGTCCGTTACGAATCTATTATAAAATGTATCGGAGTTTTATAATACTGTAGTCGAAATTGGGAAAATGCAACAAACTGCTCTAAAAAGCAGTCTGTACAAAATTTCCCAATTGAGCTCAAAAATATCCAATCAATTTTGAACGATAGGCAGAATACAAACGCAAATTTTAGAGCTCTTTCTTACTTAAGGTACAAGGTCATTCAAAAAGACTAGTAAAACTACACATCCAAATCACATCGCTAACTAGATTCCAGTTCCTCATCATTAAAATCAGCTTTCGAGTTCCGCTGTCTCAGTTTCTGGAACACTCCATTCACTATGCGGTATCTGGTAGGTTCGTGGTCGTGTTCATTTGTTATTCGGACAGCGTCTCTGGCCTGGTTGGTGGTGGCCCGAACCTTGCACGGCCGTCGTTCACATCGCCACTGCATGCTTTCAGACTTATTGGTCTCTCTTCTCCTGTGGCAGTACAGGGCATAGTCGTCTATGATCATCACCAGGTTGCCGAATTTGTTCTTCACCCAAGTTGCTGTAACATAAAAATGCAATTGTCAAGTGAGCGCCCAGTTTTTGATTTCTGCTGAGTCTTCTTCGAATAACCTTTTATGCTGAATTTCACTCCTTTCGCGTACTCTTCAAAAAGGATATTACTTGTGGTAAATGTAGTAACTGAATCGACAGTTTTAGTTAAAATAATTCAGTGCTTATTATTTTAGTTCATAATCATTTGCAATCCATACCTAAGTACTTGCTTACCATATTGAGTGGCGATGTTTTTTTTTCAGGATAAATCTGAACTGCAGTAGATCAAATGGGTTTAGCTTATTACGGACCTATTGGATTCCGAAATAAAAAAAGTTTTTTCATTTCAGCTTCATTTATTTTAGCCCTTAGCCGACCTAAGTATAAGTAAGTAAGTAATCTAACTTCTTTAATTTGGATGTGTAAACACAGACAAACTGAAACGATTTTGATCATATATATTATTTACCTTATAAAACTACATAAATGCAATCTAATTTAACAAGTAGTTACAAGAAAACGACATTTCACGACAATATTTTGCGCATAAATGAAAGGTATTTAAATGCGCTATAACTTGCCCTTACTTATACTATTTTTCTTTAGCTTGATCGGTTTTGTTGACGTTAGGAGACAATATAAAATATGCAATACTCAAAATGTTTAAACTATCAAGAAAGGTTATTAATATTAAAAGTTACAGAGCGAGAGCCAATTAACTGGGAACTATGAGTAGACTCAATTTAAATGTACATTGAAAACGCTTTTACTGCTAAGTTGCTGAGTTTCGTTTCAAATACTGAAAAAAAAAAATACTTTAACAGCACAATCACACATACCAAAAAACAAATAACAAAATATCTAAAATGCAGCATAACATCGTGAAATGTTTTCATTTCCTGACTTTACGTGGCTTAACTCAAACACGCGTGGCTCTCCGTTCGTGCAGTTTAGTAAAAAAGCAGAGGAACATCGGTATAAAACGTAATTACAGTCCCCTACATCTAACGTTGATTTTAAGTATTGTCACTACTTAATATCTTGCCAAGTTATATTCCGGGGACTGCCAAATATAAAAATATAAGTAAGTACACAAAATTTTTCATAAATAAGTTCCCTGTAGCCTTTTGGCAATGGAATAAAATCTCGTAATATAACTATGGAATACGCCTGAATTCCCAAATACTACATAGAAAGATCATAGGAAACGTTACATAGACAAAACTATGAATATTTCACGTTCCGTAGCTATTTTCAGCATAATATTTAGGTTTTACTTTAAACATACATACATACATATTCTCACGCCTGTATTCCCAAGAGGGGTAGGCAGAGCACATGAATTCAAAAATCCAGTGCCACGTTTAGCATTTTCAGGGTAATCAGATGGTTAAACGTGATATTGCAGTGACAGGTTGCTAGCCCATCGCCCACAATACAACTAACCCTTTCCCAGAGTCGACTCTTACGACACCCACGGGAAGAAAGGGGGAGGTGCTATTCTAACCCGGCACCACACGGGGTTTTACTTTAAAGGTATCTATAATAGTGACAGATTACTAGCTAGTCGCTTAAACGTACCCTAACCTCTAACCCCATAACCTTATTCGCCCCTTACCACATCTACGGAAGATAGTGTTAATGTCATTCTACAACCGACACCAGACGAGTAACATACATAGACATATTAGACGATTAAATCTATTTTAAACATAAAACTACCGTGAGACTCACTCATATTGGAATAAAAGGATCTACTCACGCATGCAGAGCTAATCTCGATATAAAAAACGTGATTACATCCGTTTATTTCATTACGATTAAATCTACTTATTTTTCCGCTTGATCGCCACTTCAGGGTTTCATAAATTTCACACCGGCTTTAAAGCGGCAAGATTCGCTAATTCTGTAAAAGATCCCGTTTTGTATGGAGAAGGGGGAGGGTTCATGACTGTGCTGCAGGTTGGCGCGAGTTATCTTCCGCGTGTAGTCATCTGTGGTCAACGCGCTCTTGCAGATGCGGCGGTAGCTGCATTTCCAGATAGTCTTCACGTTGCGGGTCTCATGGCGGACGAAGGAGTGGCCGTTCACGACGAGCATATCGTTGCCTCTCGTCGTTGTTGCCCAAATAACTGCAAAATGTATACACACGTTAATAACAGAACGTAGAGGGTTGAATTCTAAACATGCATCACAGAAACTAACTTTGTGTGGGTGATCGCATTAAAACACATTTTGTTATCTCAGTGATTTATTACAGGTTTGATTAGATCAGGGATTTCTAAGCTTTTTTCAGCCATGGCAATCAAGCACAATGCCGAGGACCTCTGAGTGAAAAAAAGGTGCAAACAGACAATATTATGCTTATTATTCGTTAGTTAAATTGAAAACAAACATTTTCGTACATTAATGAGAAGGATGGAAAGATAGACGCGTACGCGTAAAACCTACAAACCAAAGACCACCGCATCGTACCGGCTCAGATATGTGTCCATAATCCCAACAGCATGGCAATACGAAGCGAGGGACCGTTAGAATCACAATATTAAGTTTCCATCATCATCATTTCTAAGTATTTTACAAATAAATCCATCCGAATATCATAAAAGAAACCCCTACTGAAAGCGAAAGTCTGTCTGTCTGTGTCTTATCTTTTCGGGCTCCAACGCCCAGTTCAGTAATAATTTATTACATTGTAAGAAATAATTTAATAAAAAAAATATTAATTTAATTTATAGTACACTCCGTTTCTAATACTGTATGGAATGGGATCGTGGGTATGTTCCAAATTTGCCCGCAGTATTTTATTCGTCTTTCTCTGAATTGTGACGCGAGCATTACAAATATGATGCCGGCTGCATTTCCAGCTGACGGCATTAAGGCGGTCATAGTCCCGGCTAAACGAGTATCCGTTGACAATTACGACGAGATATCCTTTAGTGTTTTTCGCCCAAGTCACTGAAACGTTAAACAAACAAAGTAATATCGAAAAATCTTTCAAAGACATTAACATTTTATTTTTTGTAAAACGTATCCCATCAAAAACATAAATGTAAAAAAGCCAGAGCCAAGTTCAGTACAAACATTATGCTTAGCTGAGGGTTTCGCCGCAAAAAAATGTCAATAAAATGTCAAATATTGTCAAGTTCAACGCAAAATCCAAATATGTATTTATAGGAACAAAATAGCATTATGAACAAATATCAAACATTTCTTTGCTTTATTAGATACTTACAACAATTGCTGTTAAAAAAGCTGGTTAATAAAAGGTTTAAATCTTGATATAGACCCCGTCTTTGATGACGAATTGTGCCGGCGGATGGCTGTGTTCGAGGAAGGCGCGGATTATGGTGCCGTCCAGGGTGGCGAGGAAGCGGCTCTTGCAGCGGTGGTTCTGTGTGCACCTCCACCACGCGGTCTGCCTTCTGTGGCCGCTGTTGTGACAGAACGAATACCCGTTGACGATGGCCATCTCTTTACCCCTCCGATTTGTCGTCCAGATCACTGAAAGCAGACCATTTTCATTACAGAATGACAAATCTAGACATTGTATATTTTAAGGTTTGAATTTTAACTTTGGGCTGCCAAAACCAAACACATTTTAAGTAATAATAAGGCATTGTAACACATAGGTTTTATCAATTGTAATTGAAGTAATCATTTTTAGTTTCATATTTGGATTGTAGAGAATAATTCAAATTTTATCCGTTAAATTTCTAATCTTAAAATAAACAAAGTATAGTAGTTAATAAACTTGATTTCACATGCAAGAGAAGTTAATTAGTATTTGCTTTATTGTAACTTTCATAATAATACACAGTGTTGAAGTAATGTAAGTAATAATTCTTATGGATATCAACTTAAGAGCATTCAGCCATAATAACGGACAGAGATAACGCTTTAAGTGACAAATACAGAGATAACACTTTAACTGACAAAGACAGACACAAAGCTTGAACTGACAAAGACAGATAACGAGATCTTCGAGAAATATCCTAACAGTGGAAACAAGGCGTACTCATTAAGTTTTGAAGTAAACACCATTCCGAATGATGTATTTCCCCGGTTTGTGGCTGTGCTGGAGATTTGCTCGGACTATATTCCTGTCTTGGTCCAAGACCACGCGGCTGCGGCAGCTGTTGTGCAGCTTACACCTCCACGAAGAGCTGGAACTCCCCCCGGTGTGCTTGGAGAACGAAAACCCATTTACAACCAGAACTTCTTGGCCTTTTTCATTCTTAGTCCAGAGTACTGAAAAATAAAGGTCTACATTATTATACAGTTTTATACAAACTAGCATATAATCACGTCTATGTTCCCAATTGGGGTAGGCAGACATAAGACATGGCAGACAAAACCATGATTATGACTATTTCACGCTTTGCAGCCACTTCTAGCATACGATGGTACCTAATTAGCAATCAAACGACTGTTTTACTGAGTACGATCTATCCAAAACAAAACGGTCTCTCATGAGTCTAGACACATACAGTAGTGCCAAACTACTTATCGTATACTACAGAACAAACAAAACTTGAAAATATACCTATTAAAAACGCTTAGACATAAATTACAGCTTTACGCCCTGCCATGGCAGAGCCATCTCTACCAAATAATTGAATAAGAAGATTCGATAAAAACAAGGTTAGTAATGCAAGTACAAAATTGAATCATTTATTGATTTAGTGACATAAAAGATGGTCAAGTAAAACTAAACAACTCACGTCATAAATCAAGTTCGAGCCGCAAAAATAGAGCGGTAGCGTGCATCGCACGTTTACCAGCAGCCCCCGCGGCTTCTAGACGAAGAGCTACAGAATAGCCTGAAACACGCCGGGGTAAACTCGATTTAAAAGGGTGAGTTATTCGTATTTTCCGTTACGATTGAGTCTGTCGATAGTTTTATGTTGAAAGTTATGTCCACTAAGTATAAAATAACAAAAAAACATACAATAAATAATAGAAGGCATATTATATCGTCTAGGTTCCCAGACAGACTTATATCTACTCCAAGGCTTTGAGAAAAGGCTATTACTAAACATGACAAAGTATTTAATGAAACTACTTAGTATTAGTGAGTTACATCTAACCGCGCCTGCACTTTCCTTCATGTACGGACCCCGGCATTTTGGCACGGATTTAACTACCCAGTAGGGGTAAGATCTCGCACCACTTTTCCCGAGGTACAACAAAGCATGAATTTTCTCCCACTACTTAAAACTTTGCCAAGTTAGATGCCGGAGGCGTAGGTATGGTCACCAGCATTAACATCTGCCACGGCGGTGTGTGCAAAAATATCTAATACATCAAAAATATCTGCAACTAGTAAATAGAGTCGTATCAGATATTTAAGCCGCCTTATTAAGTCAGATATTGATGGTGGTAACTGTACAGTCTGCTGCGGAGAAAAGTAGGGGAAAGTCGTACGAGTTGATCCCTTGGGGTAAGATGATTATTTGCAATTGCACTGAAACCACTAACGCCATCTAGTCTATTTCACTGTCAAAACATAGGTCCGGGAACCCCCGCGCCTCAGTCAAATCGCAATGGCAGCGTGAGCGATACGTCGATATTGACAAGAAAAATTAAAAATTGTGTACGGCTGATTTAAGGTAGGCATGACTTTGAGCTTATATTACTTTTATTCAAACAATGTTAAATGTCATTACTTTCATGTTTGTGGCTTTCTATTATTCTTAATTTTAGTATTTGAGCCATATGAAAATAGCCACGTGCTTGTAGGTTATGGTAACGAACATTGAAGAAAAAAGTGGGACTTGGGTCAAGATGATTCCTTTCTATATGGACGAGATGATCCCTGGGGATTACAAGGAGATTATAAGGAGAGATAATTTAAGTTCATTATTCGACACTAAATGTTATTTTATGCTACTGTTTTGATTGATCTCATTACGATTAATGTATCTGATACAAATTAATAACTAAAGAAGACTGTTTTATTTTTGTTTTTAAGATTTGTGACCTTTCAAGTCATTAGACTGTTGATTTTGTTAATTTTATTACCTTACTTAACATTATAAGTACCTAAGATGTAACAATATTTTAAATAAAGAATATTATGTTTAAATATTGGGTATATTTGTTTTTATAACCTTTTCTCCATAAATATATTTGTTTACTCGGAATGGGGGTAAGATGATCATAGGGATCATCTTACCTCTACTTGTAGGATCATCTTACCCATAGGTGTGTACAAGATGATTACTTTGTAAGGTTTTTTAAAAAAGGTGATATTTTGATGAAACATCAATTAATTTCTGGTTTTGAGTAAGTATTAGGAAAGTTGAATAGATAAATATACTAGTAATAATTGCCTTTATTGTTGTTTTAATATGAAAAGAAACGCATTTTACATAGATTCCGGCTTAACGGGATCAACTCGTACTACTTTCCCCTACCTCATACAGGGTTTCATTACTAGGGGGTTACTTTTTCCTGCAGCTGTCCTTACATGATGGAAAGTGCATCTGTCAAACAAACTTTATCAAAACTACACTTAGACTTTAATATACACGCCATTCCGTATGATATGCTGAGAGGGCGGGTGGGTGTGTTGCAGCGTGGCCTTCACCATGTTCCCCTCCATGTCCGTCACCAGCCGACTCTTGCAAATATGGTTCTTCGTACATCTCCAAGTTCTGCCACCAATCGTTTTCCCGTGCTGAGAAAACGGATAACCATTGACGACAATCATCTCCGCGCCCTTCTGATTCGTGGCCCATACGACTGCAAAGGAAAACGTTCTATTTTAGTTTAAGTCGCTGTTGTGTTTTAACCGACTTCAAAAAAGGAGGTTATTCAATTCGGCTGTATTTTTTTTATATGATTTTTTGTATAAGGGAAATCGAGGGCAACCCTCAAATTTTATAGGCACAGGTAATGTTTTTTAGTACATTTTTCAAAGCTACACCAGTATTTACGCTTGGCAGTAAAAAAAATGACTGAGCTGATGATGAAAGGTCAACTCCTTAATTTTTAGGAGTTCAAGGATATTTTTTTAATACTGAATGCACCTGCAGGCTGGAAATTATAGTTTCAGTAATTAACCAGGCCTGCTGCTTCTCAAGCGTTGCATTCTGCTAATGCTCGTTCATCGTGGGGTTTACTTAGGTTCTAAATCAGATAAAGCTATTCCTTCTAAAGCCTTGAATCTGCTGAGAGCTACGTATAGTTTAGTAAATATGTACACTAGGATGCAAAATTGCATGGATAGCTTAGAGGCGGCAATCGTTTGGCGTCTGAAGCCGTGTTTCGATAACCATCACTATCGCACGGCGTAAACAGCTTCAAACTACTTCCATTTGGACTTGTTCATGCAATTTTGCATCCCGCTGTACATAAACAGAAGTTTCCTTTCAGAATATAGCTAATTTGCAGTCGGTTTTTTTTTGTTTAAAATTATTTTGGCTAAGTATAAAAAAAACGTTACTAACGTTAATTAAATACATACCTATTAATAAAACATAGGCTTGTTTGGTGATAGTTTGGGACAGACGACATGACAGCACATTTTTGATTAAATAATTTTATTGATTGGCACACACACAAACACGTAAGGAAAAACAAATCTTACATGCCTACAAATCAACAAATCTTTTTTATGCCTCTCTTTCTATACCTTACGTGAAACATTTCACTAGTAACAATGAGATCTTAATTCTTCACCTGAACAAGCTGCATGGTTTGGCTTCCTAAACTAATGACTAGATAAATATACCTATGTAGTATGATTATAATAAAGATACTTATATTACAGATATTCTATTAAGCAATGTAATATAAAATACAATCTTACAGCGTAAACTTAAGCTTCACAGACCAAAATTAATCAAGCTGCTTCTTAATTTAGCAAGATTAACGTTACGAGTACGTCGGAATTTATACCCTAAAATCACACAGTTAAAATCAAACTTTGATGTACATTCCATCCCTAATTACGTATTTTGAAGGAGCGTGACTATGCACCAGGGAAGAGCGAACTATCTGCCGATTCGAGTTGGTCACCAAGCGGCTTTTGCAGTGATAGTTCTGTGTGCACCTCCAGGACGTGTTTCTTCCCAGTATGTGCTTGGAGAAAGGGAATCCGTTCACAACCAGCATCTCGTTGCCTCGTCTATTCATTGCCCAGATAACTGCAAATAAAAATAACAAAGTTTATACAAGCTGCTGCGTTTTCGAAAGGAAAATGAAGAGTTAAAAGTAGTTCAATAATTTTTGTAAGGCTGAAATTTAATTTCCATCAATCTCGTTTAATAATTATTTATGTATCGATCGGGATTATCACCCCTCACTTTCAAATGTAAAGATTTGTTTTTATTAGCTTATATAGTGTCCCACTGCTGGGCAAAAGCCTTCCCTAGATTAAGATTATTTAATTTAATTATAAAAAGATTATTTTATTTTATTTTATTTTATTTATTGGAGAAACCAGCAATAAGAGTACAGAATAACACAAATCTTAAATATTAATAATCTAACTAACATGCACTTATTTCCTAAAATATGTGTATGGTTGTTGGTAACGCACTCGGGTACCAACCAACACCATGGCAACCCACTGAGCAAGACAAAACTTAGGTACTCAACAACTTACATTGTCTTACATACACCGTAAGATTAAGCAAGTACGTAAAAACTGGTACAATTCCACACATATCAGGGCACAACCAAACAGTTTAGGTATTAGGTAGAGTACAGAAAACGTTAGAAAGACAAAACCGTGGTTTGCTTCTGTTTTATTTTATTATACACACACACACACAAACATTCTCACGCCTGTTTTCCCAAGAGGGGTAGGCAGAGCACATGAATTCAAAAATCCTGTCCCACGTTTAGCAAATTCAGGGTAACCAGATGATTAAACGTGACATTGCAATGACAGCTAGGTTACTAGCCCGTCGTCCACAATACACTAACCCTTTCCCAGAGCCTCTTACGACACTCACGGGAAGAAAGGGGGAGGTGTTATTCTAACCCGGCACCACATGGGACAGAAACAACAGAACAAATTAAATTAAAAGAGACAGAAATTGACACTTTTTATAATCAAGTAGAGAATTTTTCAACTTAGTCTAGAACACTAACGATTTAAACTTTCATATAAATCCCGTTAGCAATGATGTAAGGCGAGGGCGCATGGTTATGTTCGAAGTTGCCGCGCAGTATCGTCCCGTCTAATGCTGCCAGGAATCGGCTCTTGCAGCTGCGGTTGTGTTTCGTGCAAACCCAGGATGTGGATTTGTCCCGTAAATTAGCGGCGTAGAAGGAAAACCCATCGATGATGGCGATATCTTTGCCACGCGCATTTTTAGTGTAAATTACTGCAATCAAAGAAAAAATTGTTTAATCTCACGTCTGTATTCGCAAATGGGGTAAGCTGGGCACACGAAATGTGATACAGAACCATGACTATTTCACGTTTCGTAAGCCTATTTCTTAGGTTACTTCTTACGACATCTACGGAAGAAATGAAGAGGTAATATTCTAACCCGATACTACACAGGACCGCATAACATAACTCACGTAAAATACATAACTAACAATGTGCAATAGAGCTTTAATTTGGAACAATTAACAAATTGACAACTTGTTGTGATGTATTTTCGTGACGATTTGACACATTGTTAATAAGGACAGTGTAAAATTAAATACACGTTTGAAATAACTCCGAAAGTCGCTTTAATTTTATTTCTTAAGAATAATGAACTATAATGAACCACTACAGTTTACGAATTCATTAAAATTCATCATTTTGAAAACCAGCAACTATAGCACATCTAGACATGCCTAAATCATAAGTAAGTAAGTAAGTAATCATAACTACAATACCATAGATCAGTCATTATTCCTACAAACATTACTATTTCTTTACTTTCTAGTTAAAAAAGCATACAAAACTGACGTAAACTATATACGAAAGGATCAATATTATTCAATATAATTAATATAATTGTTCTATACGACACACTTAAAGTTTGATGAAAATTCCATTACGGATAACATAGCTGGGAGGGTCATGGCTATGGTGGAAGTTCCCGCGAAGTATCCTCCGGCCCACGGTGGCGAGGAAGCGACTCTTGCAGCGGTTGTTCTGGGTGCAGCTCCATGATACCTTGTCGTTCCACGTCCTACCGGAACAGTATGGGAAGCCATTGACAATCACCATTGCTTTACCTTTTCTATTTTTCGCCCAAATAACTGTAAAAACATATTTATTAATACCTTGCTCAAAAAGTGGCTACAAATAAAGTGGTAAGTTAAATATGCGAAATAGTGTTTTTTCCTTTTAAAATTGCTTTGATTTATTCTTGCTCCAAGTCATGCATGCAACTAAAGAGGTTGTATTGCTTAACCAATTTGAGTTATTCATATATTATGATATTCATGTTATATTACATTGCATGTTACGTTACAGCAGTCTGTACCCGGCTTTAAATAGTTCAGCATTTTAAGGTATGTACATAAGAAAGAAGGCATTAACCCTTTTGCTAGTATTGCTATAAGCTACTTTCAGGTTTGAGTCCAGTACTAGATTGACTACCTTGTCTTATCATCATGTTTCCTTTTCTTAAAAGTAGACGTAGGTAATGTAGCGTTCTAAACGTCACATTTTACATCAGGTATGTTACAAGTATTTATTTAATAAAACTTCGGTTACTTGTTAAGCTTATAATATTTTTTACATGTCAACACATTAAAAACTAGCAGATATCGCTACTTAAACCTAGTACTTGTAAAGCATAAGAAAATAATGCAATTAATATAATTAACAACCGTATGATTATTGACTAACACAGTTTTACAAGTAGACCGCTTTGATACTCACCATCACTTTCCGTCCTTATGTTACAGTAGTCTTATTTCCTAAAAGGAAGACAAACGAGTAAGTCATGCAATACTCGTACCAAATGGACAGCAGTTGTATCTCCAACCTGGAGGACTAAGATAGTTCTGTTTATGAATGTCATAGTATGGGCTTCTCGCCCTCCACACCGGGGTAATAATGCGAGCACTGCGAGAAAGTGATAGCGGTTCATCCCCATAAAACCATATTTGTATAATACGAAATTGCAGGGCAAGTCATCGAAATTCATATTTTGTTGGAATCAAGTTTTAATAATATTAGAACACAATTTTCCACACACTGTTTTCAGTGAAACTTATAAAAACCTACCCACAGTATAAACGAGCGACAACAGCAGTTCCAAGCATAAACGAAGCCTTATTATCTAGCTAAATTGCAATAGGCGCATGTTACGTCTAAATCACGGCCACATCACAAACATTGTTTAAACATCGATTAATACGTTACAAAATTTAAAATTATAACACGTAAAAGTAAAAAAATTAATACGTAGTATCATTACCTAATCTTTTGTACGGCCTAGTATCACGGTGAAACAGTTCTGACACCTTTCAACTGTTTAACCTGTCGTCTGTGTCTGATAAGGATCCCAAAAGTACCAGTCGTATGTGTATGATAAGGATCAGTATCATACGATGTTTCCGAATTTTTGCGAGTTAGGATTCAAATCAATCAAATATCAAACACAGACGACAGGTTAAGCTCTAAAATCGCTGCCTTTGGATTACATATAATATTATAGTCCAGCTGTATGTCTGATGTGAGTATTTATTTAATATTTTATCTTTTTTCCAACATTATTCTCGCCCTTCCATCTTACAACTCCACACGCGACAAGCCCTACCTGTTATAGCCAGCCAAAACTGGTTGACTCTACCCCCTTAGTAACGTCTCTTAAAATATACAATAAAATCCTTAAATTTATGCAAAACGTTGTAATATTAAGAATTAACTAAAACAGGTTATAATAAAGAAATGTTACTTAGTACAGAGTAATAACATAACGTTTTAATCTTTCGTGATTCTCACTCATATTACCTACGTTACATTTATTTTAAATACGGGTTTAATAATCTCGAAGTTTTGCCGCGGTACAGTGGCCGTGGTCACGAATAGACCACTCGTTTGTATCTTCTCGAGACCGCGGCCGAAACGTTGGGATAGTTAAAACTGTATTTACAATAATAATAACGTGATTTAGTCATTATTTTTGCATGGATAAAACAGTGACCAAAGATGTATCTCAGAACTTAATTTTAATTTAATTACCTGCCTTAACTACAATACTTATTAATAAAATAGAGGTAGTTTTATTCCTTGTGATATTGTGTAGGTAGGTATATTGTAAGATATTTTACACTTCACATGCTCTAAAAGTACGTCAAATAACGAAGGAGCATAAAGTAATTCACTTTTTAATTTACCTCATTTGACGAAGACAAAATCAATCAGCAACAAAAAAAAAGTAATTCAAACAATTTAACATCTTATTTATTTGGAAACCCAAACACGTAACATTTAATTAATCTATAGTTTACCCGTGTTATTATATTTCAGGTATTAATCCGTGCTTTTTTGAATAGACGGATCAATTTGTCGTTGTTTCTATCGCAATCACGAAATCAAAGTTTAGGATCGTTTTATTTGCTGAAAAGACAATATATACTATTAAATTTAATTACTTAACTGTGCAACATATGGGTATTTGAATTCACAAGTTACAGCCAGTGTATGCTCGGGTAACGAACTTTCATCGCAGAGGAAGTAAAAAAATATTGTTTTAAAAGCTATTCCCTCGTTTTGATAAACTTCATTGTCGTGTTAAACCACTTCAGATATTTATTGGCTTTGTTTAGCCACTTGTTACAAAATATACTATTATGTACAATACAATAAAATAGCTTGAGGTTGACGTAATTTTGCAATCGTAGCCGATCTCACCTTCGACACTTACAGTAATTTTATGATGAACTAAAGTAATTCAACGTACGCGTACAATTGTAAAGACACCACAGCAGTCACCTCAGCCTCATTTGTACCAACTCAAGGTTTAAACTGAAATGAATACGCCGTTCCGTATGCTGAAGTTCGAAGGCGCATGGTTGTGGTCCAGTTTGGCTCGAAGGATGTTCTGATCCGGGTCCGTGACCACACGACTCTTGCAGCAGTGGCTGTGGGTGCATCTCCACGAGAGAACTTCTCCATTCGAGCTTCCGACGACTTGCTTGGAGAACGAGAAACCGTTGACGAGGAGAACGTCATTGCCCTTGTGGTTCTTTATCCAGATCACTGCAAATGGAAGGTAAACATGTCGTTAATGTTCATTACTTGCACAACCGCGCAATAATAATCTATTTTAATTATATAAATTAACAACGGTTAAAGTGGAACTGGGCAGGACACGTCAGCCAATTGCGTTCCCTGATGAGCTTAACATGCCACAGAATGGGAGCCACGATATGGACGGCGAAGACGGGGCAGGCCGAGACGAAGATGGCGGGACGACATGGACGTGTTTCTCAGCGGCTGGCCCCGGACCGCTCTGGATCGGAAGGAATGGAGAACATGGGAGGTCTTTGCCCAGCAATAGGATAGAAATTCAAAAATATACCTAAACCAGTATAAAACTAATATTATTTATTAAGCTCCACAAAACATCATAATTTGAATACAGTATATATAAAGGCATATAAACAACAGGCAAACTTATCGGTAAAATGACATACAGGTAAGTACAAT
Organism: Adoxophyes honmai; assembly: GCA_005406045.1. Taxonomy (NCBI): domain Eukaryota; kingdom Metazoa; phylum Arthropoda; class Insecta; order Lepidoptera; family Tortricidae; genus Adoxophyes; species Adoxophyes honmai. The sequence continues at coordinate 392,496 of BHDV01005067.1, forward strand.
CGAATTTAGATCCTCCTCCATTTTTGAAGAGCTGTTTTTTACAAATGAGCCGGGAAAAGTTTAACACTCAAACATTTCTTCTTCGGCTTCAACCTTTGTCTACGTATTGCCGAGTACCTACACCTCTTGAATAAAACCACAATATGAAGCAGCAATGACAATTAAGAGTACATTTTTATCGCATTCCAGTACGCAGTTGATACCAGCACCCTTGAACTCTGATTCCAGAAGTATAAATGACGACAGATCAGTAGAAACAGTAAGAGTCGCAAAGTAGTACAGTCTCCAGCAACATCGTCTGATGAAACAAATAATAATAATATCACTGGACAATTTTTACACCAATCACCTAGTCCCAAAGTAGGCAATTTAATGCCCGTGTTACGGGTACTAGACAACGGATAAACTTACTTATATACAGATAAACATCCAAGACTCGAAAGCAAACATTCGTATTCATCATACAAACATCTGCCCCGACCGGGGATCGAACCCGGGACCTTAAGCTTCACAGTCAGGTTCTCTAACCGCTGGGCTATCCGGCCGCCTAACGACAAAAAAAACGAAAGCTGCTTAAATATCTGATACGATTCTATTACTGGGGACAGAAGGAAGTATCAGATATTTTTGCGCTCTCCGCCGTGGCAGATATTTGCTGGTGAACAAAAATATCTGATATGTCCTTCTGTCCCCAGTAATAGAGTGGTATCAGATATTTATCCAGCTTTATTTCATCAGATAATGGTGCTGATGACTGTACCAGTATTCCATTTACAACCTGATGTATACGCCATTTCGTATGGTATACTTGGGAGGCGGGTGGCTATGCTCCTGGGGGTGGCGCAGTATCTCCCGGTCTTGGGAGATGAGGACCCGGCTTCTGCAGCGATGGTGCATGGTGCAACTCCACCACACGGCGTCCTGCCGCTTCTTGCCCATACAGAAAGAAAAGCCGTTGAAGATCAACATTACCTTGCCGCGTTGGGTCTTAGCCCAAACAACTGGAAAGCAAAATTAATTTATCATATCACCAACATGCTGCTATTTTGCTTTGATTTCAAAACGAAGACAGGCAGATATTGTTATAAATAAAAAATGGTTACAAAACGTGTCCTCAGCTTACCCCTTTTTGGAATACCCAATGGAATAATACCTAGTCAGGATTCGAAAAGCCTACTGTCGTTAGAAACGAGGCTCAATAATGACACAGTATCAGTGAGAACTTTTTTATTAAAATATTATACAAGTATAAGAACTAATATAATTTAATACGAACATAATGCAGCTAGTACTTAGTCTTTTGTATTTTTGTCGCTCCTCAGTCCCAGGATCGAACCCCGTTCGGGAATGATGCGTATGAATAGAAATGTGTTCTTGAGTCTTGATTGTTCTAAAACTATAAGTACCTACGGGTGAAATATTAAGGTCCGACCATACTCCACACACTGAACGACTTTCAATTTGCGACCAATTGTCAAAATCGCAAAAAAAATGCCTGATGGGACGCCACTGATTTGTGTGAGAGCCAATTTATTTTCGTGATTTCGTTATTGCTTTTATGATAATAGTTGTTCAGTGTGACCTATGCAGTCTCTTCACAGAGTTTGGCTAGATCAACTGTTATAGATTGCTCCATGATATTTATTTATTAAATTCAAAGTTTTAAATATCGTCCGTCCCTAATGATAAATTTCGGAGGCTCGTGAGTATGCTCCAGTTTGCTACGGAGTATGGTCCCACTGGGATTGGTGACCAACCGGCTCCTGCAGCGATGGTGCAGTGTACATCTCCAGGACGTTGAGTTGTGGCTTTCAGTGTGTTTAGAGAACGAATAATTATTGACTAGGAGCATGTCGCCGCCGTCTGGCCTCGTTGTCCAGATTACTGCAAAATAATATTCAGGTTAATGCAAGCTTTATATTTGGGTTTTTTTTTTTTATAAAAACGGAAAATTGTTAAATCGAAAGAATTTGCACTCCAAGGCGTTTTTAAGATCAACCTGTGTCACAGCCAATAGCTGTATAAAATTTGTGTATTTACCCACCGTTGGATAAAGCTGGGAGCCGATAGCCCCCTCAGAATTTGGTACAAATCACCCTTCGCCGCGTTCCCACACACCTTTATTTTATTCCGTTAGGTATCTAAAGGCGACTAAGGAAATAAGTATTTTAGGGATGAACATCTAGCAACCTATGGTGATTTTATATAACTTAAAAGTTGCTAAAAGTTACCTGCCTGGAACGAAAATAGTCAAGGATTGTCTATATAACTTTCATAATGCTCTGCCTACCTTTTGGGAAAGCAGGCGAGACATTTATGCGATTGTTACAAATCAAAAGCAGCACTGTTTGTCTCAGAGCGTGTAATAACTTTCAATATTTCAAAAACGCGTCACCACATTTGAACACCAAACCTAGTATTCTTTTAACAACGTCTCTTTTTACAATAAATAATAAAATAAAACAGATTTGAGCGATAATTTTGCCTCTGATTGTTGCAACTTAAATAGATCTCTTAAAGCAAATGTTCACGCCACTAAAACATTTGAAGATTGCACTGATAAATCACACTTTGATGAAGATGCCATCCCGAATGACAAAGCTCGTAGGAGGATGAGTGTGAACGAAGTTTCCGCGAATTATAACATGGTCCGAGCTGGCGAGGAAGCGGCTCTTGCAGCGGTGGTTTTGGGTGCACACCCAGGACACAGTTCTGCTGTACTTATTACGGCAGTAGAATGGGTACCCGTCGACGACCACCATGTCTTTCCCTTTCTTATTTGTAGTCCAAATCACTGAAAATGAAACTCAGAATTAGCCAATAAACATCACGCCTGTAAACGTACTCCGTTTGTGTAGCATACGAAAAGTTACATAGACGAAAACACGACTCTTTCATGTTTTGTAGCCGCATCTAGCACAATTTTAGGTCTAAAGTTTGAAAAATGAGGTATAATTTAGCCCAATTATTTAGTCGCCTGTTACGACATCCACGGAAGAAATGGAGAAATGTAATACTTCCAAACCCGACACGCAGGAAACGAACTTTTGTGATACTTACTTTCTATTTCTACTCAAAATCACAAGCTCTTTACTTGCAATAGGTCAACATAATGAAGGATTAACAAAAGTGTTTTTTTTTTTTTTATAAATGGCACAGAAATTGTAGAAAATATCATAATTATACTTTTAAGAAATACTTAATCATCTTTATTATTTATTCCTTTAAATTTGAAATTTCAATTAAACCTTAAGATCAATCAATCAATAGATTTCACGATAATTATGTCAAAATAAATATAATCTAATCTAAATTATCTTACATATTTCAGAAACTTACTAATATTACTTGTTTCATTTGGGAATCTAACCAACCCCAATAGGGAAAAAACACATGAGTAAAAAAATTACAAATCCTCTTAAAATACCTTAAGACAGACAGATAACGTAAAATTAATCACATTAGGAACCATTTTTAATATCTTAACATGTAAAAAACTAAAGCCATTAGAGCGAAATATCATTCAACATTTGAATTGCACACTTTCCCTCCGCGTCGCATAGTTTTACCCGGTATAGTGTGTACCCTAAAGTTTAATGTAAATACCGTTGCGTATGACGTATGAGGGTGGCGGGTGGGTGTGGTCGAGTTGGGTCCGGAGAATGCGGAGGTCAGGGGTGGCGACGAGACGAGCCTTGCACCGGTGGTTCAGCGTACATGTCCAAGATATCTTATCCTTCCTTTTGTTACCGATACCGAAGGCATAACCGTTGACGATTAACATTTCATTCCCACGTTGACTCATTACTCGAGTTACTGCAATACAATACAAATGTCACGCCTGTATTCCGGGGTCGATAGAGCACACGAAACGCTACATAATCAAAACCATGACTAATTCACGTTTCGTAGCCACCTTTAGCATAAACTAGTTGAAACATTGAATACATTGATGAAAGAAGTATAAGTAACAGGTTGCAATCCTGTCGCCTAAAGCATGGCTTACCCTATTTCCTTAGTTGCCTCTTACGACATTCGTAGAAGAAACGAAGAGGTGTTTTATTAGTAGGTGTAATACAAATTACGATAAGTATAACATAAAAATCAACATTAGAGCTAAATTAAATTGTAATTAAAGTAACAGTTAGATATATACACATTAAATATTAATAACTGTCACCAGTCAGCTGTCTTCAAGTTTGAAATGGGCTATAACTAAACCTACCCAGTCATCTAGGGTGACACAACATTCTTGTTCTCATCCTCTTTCTTTTCAAAATCCTTATAAAAGAGGTTAATGTATAACATATCAAAGTCCTTTGACGAAGACTTTACAACTTGGTGTACTATCGAACCAACTGATTCCTGACCCACCGCAGGACGTTGTCACAATAAACGTCATAAACATTTCCTTTGTCAGGCAATGCAATCTCACTATGACGTTCACTGTGAATAGGTTCTATGGTGGGTCAGGAATCAATTGGTTCGATGGTACACGCCATTCCTTATGACGTAGGAGTGCGGCGGATGGCTGTGCTCCAGACAACTGCGCCGGATTTGCCTGTCGAGAGTGGAAATGAAGCGGGCCCGGCACCGGTGATTCACGGTACACTTCCATGCTATAGTTTTCTTCTGTCTTTTCTCGACACCAAACGAATAGCCGTTTACGACAGCCATTTCCTTGCCGCGTTGGCTTATGGCCCAAATAACTGTAAAAGAAACGATTTTTTTCATATAACATTTAAATATCATGCATGTGTTCTCAAATGTGGTTAGCACATGAAAGATTAGTTACCTGGTCAAAACCATGTCTTTTTTAGGTTTGAATACTCTTTCATCAGTCTCCAGTGTAATAGTCACAGGTTGCTAGCCTTACAACCACACGGGGAAACTAATAGTAGTATAAAATCTATTTGAAGGAAATGTAATGTAGATTTAATAAAATACTCGTAGATTCGTTTCAGTAACTCAGCATTGAAATCAAAAAGAGCGTATATATTTATTCATAAACTAAATACTTTCTACTTGCATAAATGAATGAATGAATGTATACTAGGTTGATACAATTCTGTGACTGGAATGTTCCTATTTCCACTCGTATTTTGAATACCTACTTCTGTGAACATAATTGTTAAATATGTTTAGTCACCACAGACTTATTTTTTATAACAGAATTAGGCGCTGCGCAGACGACAGTGTTTTGTGCGATCGAGTCTGTGGAGCAATAAATTGTATGAATGGCGCGCTGACAGCTTCCAGGAATTTCCATTCAGAGTTTCGTGGAAACTGTCACCGCGCCATTCAGACAATTTATTGCTGCGGAGACTCGATTGCACAAAACTCTGTCGTCTGCGCTGCGCCTTATGACACTTTTAAACTGCTTAACATAAAATATCCTCTAATCTACCTAAGTATTATACATTATTAGCAAAAAATTAATCATAGATTATCTTGCTCCCCGACAATTTCATCGCACACGTATTCTCGACGTAGGTAGGTACATGATTTCTTACTCCACTAGTACGATTATAAAACGTCATTGAAAAACAACTTAATTATACATACATATTCTCACGCCTGTATTCCCATGAGGGGTAAGCAGAGCACATGAATTCAAAAATCCAGTCCCACGCTTAGCAATTTCAGGGTAACCAGATGGTTGAACGTGATATCGCAGTGACAGGTTGCTAGCCCATCGCCCACAATACACTAACCCTTTCCCAGAGTCGACTCTTACGACACCCACGGAAGGAAAGGGGGAGGTGCTATTCTAACCCGGCATACACGGGGAACTTAATTATGATTACCAACAACCATTATGAGACTCACAATAATGAACAATACAGATATCTCTCGTCTAAAATCGAGTTTAGATCGACATGTTTCGGGCTATTCCGTAACCTTTCATCTAGGAACCGGGACGTCTGCTGCCCAACGCATACTCGCCACCGCTCTATACGCGTCTCGATTCAAGACGTCACATATCCATATTTTTCCTTAATATTAAAGGAGATTATCGACCGCCTACTTTGTAATGAATATTCATCATCATCAGCCTATATACATCCCACTGCAGGGCACAGGCCTCCTCTCAGTATGAAAGGGCTTGGGCTATAGTTCCAACGCGGGCCCAGTGCGGATTGGGAACTTCACACACAACGTTGAATTACTTCGTCGCTGTGTGTAGGTTTCCTCACGATGTTTTCCTTCACCGAATAGCTCGTGATAAATGTCAAATTCGATATCGCACATAAATTCCGGAAAATTCAGAGGTGTGAGCCCGGGGTTTGAACCCACGATCTGCTTGAGAGGCCATAGGTCGAACCGCTGGGCTACCACGGCTATAACGGCTACGGCTGTAATGAATATTGAAAACAATTATTGACTCAATTTGAGGTAAACACCGTTACGAATGACAAAAGTGGGTGCGGCGTGGCAGTGCGATATCCGACCGCGTATTATAAATCCGTCACTGGTGGCAAGGAACTGGCTCTTGCATTTTTCGTATTGAGTGCATTTCCAAGATATATTGTGGGCCCGTTTGGTGCTGATGCAGAAAGTGTATCCGTCGATGATCGCCAGCCTGTTGCCTTTCATATTCTTGGTCCAAATCACTGTGAACAAATAGAGAAACAATGTTAGGTAAATATGAAGGAATGTAAAATTATTGTATTGTACTGTACGCCTCTTTATTCCGCATAATACAGGTTACAGCTTTATGTGTAATGTCCAGTTTATTAACCTTCGGGCGCTGGACTGGATATTTGAAATATTTGTACCAGGGTTTTCTTCAATGTATGAATTCAAGCCCATAAAAAGCAACACAAACAAAATGCATGAATAGATTCAATCACGCCTATGTTCCCAAACGGCGTAGGCAGAGCATACGAAACGTGAAATAGACAAAATCATTATCTTGACTATTTCACGCTTCCCAGCCACTTCTAGCATAATTTTAGATTTGATTACAGGTGGAACAGGTATAATAGTGACAGGTTGCTAGCCTGTCTCCTAAAGCATACCTAAACCTATTTTCTGGTGGGTCAGGAATCAATTGGTTCGATGGTAGGTACTCATGATGCCGCGTTACTACTGATATCAATTGTACCTACCTATAAATGAAATAACCTACTTAAGTGTTGATACAAAGTTTATTAATTATCTTAGCGGTAAACGGGCACGAAATTGATTGTTATTAATTACTGACTAGAAATTATTTGGTAAAATCAATAGATACACGGGTAAATGGACATTAGAACATACGCATAATGGATTTACTGACTAGAATTTGCACGTTGCTTTCTTAAAAGTACGTTTATTTGGATTATAATTATACGAGAGATCCTTAAAAAGAATTTAAGAGTATTTCTAAAAGGTAGTTGTCATTTTTCTATCATACCTACTTGATACCTACGTTAGTAACGTACGTTAGTATACTCAGACACAGAACTTGTCTTAACCAACTTTAGTACTTAAAGTTACTCAAAATTATTTGGGAAGTGGTGCTAATGATGTAAAATGCTATTATACAATGGTATCACATTTATGCAGACACAGATTTCACATACACTTATACCATATCTAAATGTACTGATACATCTTATAATAAGAAGTATAAAATCTTTCACACAACAGTTACAAGCATATACAAATAGCTTTCAGCGATTTACAACTTATAAGTACATTATGGTCTAATATTTACCCTACTGGCCAAGACATAAGTAGGTACCTACGAAAAGGAGCAATCCCATGCCACTATAAGTCAAACTTAATCATATCTTTGAGTTCATACAGAAAAACCGCAGCATAATTCTCAAAACAGCTTCAACTTTCTCTATATCTTAGGCGAACAGACGACAAAATACGCCGTTCAGTATAGCAAACTTGGGCGGTTTGTGGACGTGTTCAAAAACCCCTCGCACTATCTCCTTTCCCATGCTGATGAGCCGAGCCCTGCAGTTGCCACCGGCTGTGCAGGTCCAGGAGGCCGTGCCGTTCTTGCGCCATCTGTGGCAGTAGAAGGTATACCCGTTGATGATGAGGATGTCTTTGCCACGACTGTTGCTGGTCCATATTACTGGAAAATATATACATAATAGTGTTGAATATAATATTGAAGAAGAATTAAATAAACTAACTCTGGCTACATGCGATTGATCCAATGAAAGAAAAAATAAAGACCACAACTACCACAAGACAACGTACAATTAAAGATGTTGGTTACCAATGACATACATTGTAGATGGCATATTTTCAATCACGATGTTCATTAGCGTAATCAAACCAAGAGCAAGTGGGTATTAATTTATTGAAGCGTTTCATAATTTTCTATTTTTTTAATCGTGGCATAGCATTAGAATAATGATGAGCAAAGCTGAACCCTATTGAGATGGAAAAAGGATAGGCCAAGAAAGAGAGTCAGCATACTGGTTGAACATTTAGAAAGGCACTAAAAGAAGTCGAAGTACTATAATGATAAACCAAATAGAAGTCAATGCTCATACCACGGTCACGTAAGACAAATATAGAATGTCAATTTGGGTAATGTACATATTAAAATCCATGTAGTACATTTTTTTAAGTTACACTTTAAGATAATAGCCGCGGTCGATGATGTAACTGGGAGGCGGATGAATGTGGTTGGTATTGGCTTTGACGAAGTGTCCCGTCTCTATGTCGGAGATGACGCGCGCCTTGCACGACGCGTTGCCCGTGCACTGCCACAGAAGAGTCGACTTGGATCGGCGTTTGAAATAAAACGTGTATCCGTTCACTATGAGCATCTTTTTCCCACTTCTTGTCTGGGTCCAAATCACTAGAAAATTACAGTGATGATCAATACTGAGGGGGTTTGTAAAATATTTTGTTGACTAAAAGTTGGAACTAGGAATTTTATTATTGGAAGGTAATTACATTTTTACTTGATAGTGAAATAACTACGTACTCACGTTTTTTATACTGACATTAGCTAGTCATGTTTCAGGTCAATCCTTTACCCATCATCTGGAGCTACGCGCCACGGCAGCGCCGACGCATGAGTGAGTGCGCGTTTATCCGCTGCCGTGGCGCGTAGCTTAGTACTTGAGCTGATTAACTACATTTTCAGTCTTAGCAAAAAATCAGTTCTTTGACCGTCAATTAAATGAAGATAATACTAATACTTAGAAACATCAACAAAACTGCTTAACATTGACTTTAATGCTTGTAAGTATGTATGTCAAAAACTTTTACAAAACATCACAAAAATACGAAATGCCGTATATTTTCTTATAGAGAAATAGAAATGAGACACTTCTTATTGTTTTTCTAAGGTTTCTTTATTTCATTAACTAGCATATTTTTTACTAGCTTTAGTTTTTCTGGTTTTGGTTCTTCTTGCGTTAGCCATCGCCTCGGCTACACCGGGATGCCGCTTCAAAAAAAGACGCAACCATTTTTTGCCTGGTCGATTGTTTTTGAATTTAGAAATTTTGTTATTTTCATTCAAAAATTGTTGGACTGTATCAAAAACTTGTCCTGGCTTTAGAGGCGGTCCAAGACCAGCTCGAGTTATTATGTATTGCGCAAGATCTTCTTCATTATCTCGTGACAGCACTGGATTAGGGCCCATTTGGCATTGCAGTGGCACTTTGCGGTTAAATTTATTGCTCAAAGTAGACACAGGAATTTGGTAAGTGGTGCTAGCCTTATTCATAGACATCACACCGATTGAAATGTCTTCTAAAGCCTTCTCAAGGGTTTCTTGAGAGTATGTATATCGTTGGTATTTTCTTACTCGCGAATTTCTTTTAACTGTAACAAAAGTCATATCAAGAATATTTTACACAAAGAGTAGGAGTATCAAAGACTTCAAACAAATCGAAAGGATATTAGATTAGATTTATCCATTTTTATGCACAAATAAAAAAAATGGAAATTTAACAGTTTATGAAGAACCAATAACCTACTAACGGCCTATCCCAATTTTAATCTAACGACAGATTTTCCAACTAGAGATAGGAAAATGACAGATCACTATTTTTAGTATCAGATCACTACTCACTATTTTAAGTAGAACTAAACCGAACACAGATATCATCTTAGCCAATACCCGCATTTACATTACTAATTCAAATAACACCAGCAATACCAGCATCATTGAGATTAGAATATACAGATTTATATAACGAAGCCGTCTTTCACTTTGAACTGTTTCGGGAGGTGATTGTGACACAGCGCGGTTCGAACTAACTGCCATGTTTCCCTGTTGGTAACGACCAAAGCCATGCAGCCCGGATATCTGGTGCACCGCCACTCAGCGTTCGCTTTAGTACACCGCCTGTTGAAGAATCGAAATCCGTTGACCACGAGGATGTCTTTGCCGCGAATCGACCTTGCCCAGGTTACTAAAAAATAAATTAAATATTTATAAAACAAGTTTCGGCATAAGGTAGCAAGAAGACGTTTATGAAACGTCTCGGCAAATGTACGAAGCAAAAATACTCATGCTGTTACAATGTGCACCCTGTTGCCATTATGCTTGCTTTAGCAGATCATGTTTTAAAGTAATGCGTATAATAGCATGTACTTACTGCTCGAGTATTTTTGAGAAAGAAAAGAATGGGTACCTACTCTAAACTAGTAGATGAAGTAGTACTAGAAATATTGTCGAAGGAAATAAATGAAAACCAGTGTTCATATATGTTTTTTTTTCATTAAATTATAAAACATTAATTAAATCTTAGAGAAACAAAGCACCTAATCATAAAAAAGTAAAATGTGACCAATGTAGAATCAGCACGAGTTTTCTATGCCATCTGTTACACGGACCTCTTAACCAGAAATAAAACTATGGCTGCTATTACCTCTTTTTCCAATAACCATAATGCGTTTAATAGCCAATCACCTCTCCTTGTGCACCAGTCCTTTCAGTGGCCAACGTAATCTTGCTTCGTTTTAGCAAGTGTCATGGTGGTCTTTGTTTGAATTACACCAATCTAATATACGGTCGCCTCTTCTTGTAGTAAACTCCGTCTTCTATTGTGAAAATTGGTGGTGAATGGTTATGATCCAGGTCACCCCGCACTACACGGCTTGTGCCTTTGCTGACCACCACCTGAGCCCTGCATTCCAGAACAGAGTAAGCTGTGCAGCGCCACTGCAAAGTTTTTTGGTAACGGCGCTTGTTATAAAAGGTGTATCCGTTAACAATCAACATATCCTTCCCGCGTTTCGTTTTGGTCCAAAGAACTGCAAGTTGTGGAGTATCAGTTAATTAATGTTACGAAATTTTTAGAAATAAAATTGAAAGGTAAAAACTGGTTGACGGTCTGTTCATTAAACGTTTAATGCACACTGCCTACTCCCTTTGGGAATTCGCGAAATGTTAATGTAACTTTTAAGCACTCGCTAGTAATATTGTTCTTTACAAAATTTTGCATTTAATATAGGGAATGGAATATACCTACTTATATAAAACAAAGCAAGTTCATTATGATGTAATGATGGTAATCACCTACATCGGTTCGGATAATTAAAACAGTTCTTTACAAGGAACAAGTATTGTATTGTCATCAAAAGATCAAACATAAAATCATAATTTGATGTAGACACCATCCCTGATTATAAAATTTGGTGGCAGATGGTTGTGGTCTGTCTTCGTTCGCACCAAGTCTCCTGTCTGGGAGTGGGACACGATCACAGCGTGGCAGAATGCATATTTGGTGCAGCGCCACTCCGTTGTCGTTTTGAAGCTCCTTTTCTTATAAAACGGGAAACCGTTGAAAATCATTAAGTCCTTTCCACGACTCGATTTTGTCCAAAATACTGTAAAAATACAATTGGTAAATATTCTTCTTAAGTTTGAATTTCTTGCCTGTATTTGAGATACCTAACATTTATCGCTCAATAGTGGGAATTATGAAAACACTGCTTCGCATTTTTGTACCATATTTTATGGGGACGAGATGGACAATCATTCAGCATGCAATTCACCTATGTAACGATTTTTACTACTACATGGTCGTTTGCTCATACTCGTAGTACATTCTATTTCTCGAATGTATAATATAACGACGAATAGCTATTGCATGGATTTACACAAATAGCTTGACGACATTCCTAATCATTTAATCCTTGCAAAATACAAGACTAATCGTGACTATGAGGGATGTAATAAGACAAAAGGTTTCAATTAATAAATTGTGTATTTAGCGAGTTACAATCATCCGACAATATTTACGACTAATGCGGCCAAAACTTACCATTCCAGTAGCTGCGCCGCTTTCTTTCTGTGATCCATTTCATCTACTCTCTTGACCATTCGAATTATTTTTAATATTATTAATTTGCATCTCTATAGTCAATAGTAGTTCCACCTTCTTTAAGCAACTCAGAATGTAGAATCACTTCTGATACAAGAACGAATGTCGTGTCATATCGACACCTCCAACGCAAAAGGTCGTAACGCTAAATTTGTGATTTTTCAGGAGAGCGATTATAAAAGTCTTTTGTGTA